>JAOTRH010000018.1:3438283-3477264 GCA_034768845.1 Heliamphora exappendiculata | reverse complement strand
CTTTCAGGCATGGGTTCCATGGTTTTTCATCACAGTCGACAGCCCACCTACCTCAACATCTCCACCTAGTGACTCTTGCTTTAAATTAGTTTTTGAACATATTTTTTTTTATGATTAGATCATTTTATTATGTAAAAAATATATTTTTATGAATATATTTGAATATTAAACTAATAGTTGGTACAATTTTTAAAAAAATAATTAAACAAATATTATTTGATCATATAATTAGAAAATATCGAATTAATTTTATTTTTTAGATGAATAACAAATTTAATAAATTTTACATAATAATTGCTTCAAATCATAAAAATATATTTGATAACTGAAATTCTCAAATTACACAACAATGTGACCTCGGATTCTAATTTTTGTAAGACAATTGTTCCCCCTCTACCATTAGTTTAAGAAAAAGGAAATTGGTAATTAGATGATGATTGTCAACTTTGATTTTTTTGATTTTTTAGCTTAAAATGTAAAAAAATTAGGATTGTATGTTTGGTAAAAAAATTGAAAAGTCAAAAAAATAAATTAAAACAGAAATTTTCTGAATATTCTATTTAAATTTCTATCACTTTTAAAATATAATAATACTTCTTATTTATAACATATTTACTATAATTATCGACTATATATAATTGTTAATATTAAATATATAAAATAGTTAAATTGGTCATTTTAAATAAAAAGTAAAAAAATTAATTTTTTACTCAAATAATTAATTTTAAAAAAATTAATTTAAAAACTAAGTTACTAAATAATCTATTTTGAATCCAATTTAATTTTTTCGTTAAAAATGCAAAAAAATAAAAAACTTTACTTTTAAATTAATTTCTAATCAAGAGTTGTTAACTGCTGCCATAAATAATTTATAAATAATGTGTCGTTAAGCGTACAAAACATATTGATACATAATAGTACAGTGATATTGAATTTTTTTATCTTGGTAAAACTATTGTTCACAACTCGGCAGACAAATAATTAACAAGATCGTTAATTTAAATGAAAAATAATGACATAAAATATTTTTTTGAACTGAATTTTAATATAAAATAATATGGCTCTCTTTGATCATTTTATTTCAATTAAAGCAATGAATTCAACGTTATGACCTACTTTCAAAAATATTAATTCCTATTTGAATAGATTTTTCGTTTTAAAAATTATGTTTGCGTATGGTTTTTAAAAATGAAAAGTTAATTGGCCTGTTTGGTAATATTTATAATTTTTTTATTTTTTATTTATAAAAAAACTTAAAACAAATATGTTTAACATATAAATATTTAAAAAGTAATAGTTAGAGATTATGAATGAATACAGTAATCGAAAAAAGTAGTCAGATGTATTATTTAGTGATGATCGTAACAGGTAGTAATAGTAGTCAAAAGTGATAGTTGGAGCGGGTGGTCGGAGGTGATGATCGAATAGTAGTAATTGGAGGTAGTGACCGTATATGGTGATCAGAAATTATAGTAAGAGACGATGGTCGAAGAGGGTGGTCAAATGTGGTGGTTGGAGGCGGTAGTAAGAGGCAGTGGTCGAAATTAATAGCCAAATATAGTAATCGGAGGTAGTGAAAAAAAAATATAATTAAAAAATTTGTTTACAAAACAAGTAAAAACATATTTTTTCTATTTATAAAAATTTTGTAAAATTTGAAAATTATTTACAATTTTTTAAAAATAAAAATAATTATCAAATATATTTTTATTTATAATTTATAAAAAATTTAAAAATAAAAATAAAAAATAAAAAATATAAATGTTATGGACCTTGCTTCTTAGTGATAAACAGTAGTCAACAAATATCTATGTACATTATTTTAATATTATAGGGTATTCCCATGCACTATTATTTTAGGCTATTTATCTAACTAAAATTTATAAAATACATAAAATACAAAATGTAGGCTATGCACATATATTAGTCCAAACAATTCGAGAATATCAGTTATCTACGAACATCAATATATTTTTAATAATAAAAAAATTATTACTTTTACAAATATTAACATATTATTTTAAAAATATAAATCTATTATTTTCTGTTAATTCATGTAGATTGATTATTTTTTTTAGTATTTTCCTAATAATAATATTACACCAATACTAACGAGTTTTTAACTACCCGTTTGATTATTAATAAAATAAGAAAAAAGAAATAATTTTTATTTGAATCAACAAGAGAAAAAAATATAATCTCTCTCGTCTCTTCTTTGTATAAATTTCATAAAAAAATAGTATTAATTATTTTTTTAACAATCCGTTTAATTATTAATAAGATAACAGAGAAAAAAAAATAATTTGTCATTTCTTGTTTGGATAAACTTCATAAACAAAATAGTATTAGTTATTTTACAAAAATAATTTTTTTGCTAATAATTAATTTTTTTAAAGAAATTTTCTCTCTAAGAAAATTCTCTCTCTAAATTTCTCTAATTTAGAAAATTTAAAAAAGAGAGTTAAAAGGAGTAACTCTTTTTTTTTTTATTTCTCTTCTATTCTTTCAATTTTTTCTCTTTATAATAAATCAAACAATTAATTAAAGAAAATAAAATTTGATTTCCTTTTGTTTTCTCCCCCAAATCACTCAAACCAAAGTAAGAGACGGAGACCTTGGACGTCAGAAACAAGAGACATGTCCTGATTCAGGCAAAAATACAAGGGGACAATAACAGCAGCTAGCACTAAGAATAAAGCAAGCGATTCAATCGTAAACCCAAAGAAATCTTCGATTGTAGGAACAGCTAAACCAACAGCTACATCTAAACCCACCACTATCCCCAGCAACTCCACCAACCTCTCTCTCTCTCTCTCTCTCTCTCTCTCTCTTCAAGGAACAACAAAATCAAAGCCCCAACTTCAAAGGGACTCCACAAAATTGCTCCCCAATCTCAAATCTTTCCAGATTCCAACCATCAATTCTCTCTCCTTCTCTCTCTCCTTGAAGTAGCGGAGGAGAGATAAAATGAAGCTGTCGGCGTTGCAGCAGAGCTACCTGAACCGCCGGAGCAACAGCTTCAGAGGATCAGCGATGTTGGATCCGTCGGTTGACGGCGGAATCAAGTCGCCGGCGGCGATTTTCTGGCTAGTCCTCCACGGCATCTGCTGCCTCATCAGCCTCATCCTCGGCTTCAGGTTCTCTCGCCTCGTCTTCTTCCTCCTATTCTCCACCTCTACCACCAACTCTAATCTTTACTCAACTTCGCCGTTCGTAACCTCTACTGAGGTCGCCGATGCCCTAACTATTCAGACCACAGCTCTGCCTTCCTCCAATTCGCTCTCAAATCTCCAACCGCCGGTTAATAGGACCGTCGTTTCGAGTAGCAGAGTGGTGGCTGGGCGGCACGGGATCTTGATCCGGCCGTGGCCTCATCCAAATCCAGTGGAGGTCATGAAGGCTCACCGGATTATTGAGAGAGTTCAGAAAGAGCAGAGGCTTCAGTATGGCGTCAAGAACCCTAGAACTGTGATTGCTATCACTCCTACTTACGTGCGAACATTCCAGACTCTACATCTAACTGGAGTGATGCATTCGTTGATGAATGTACCTTACGATCTCATCTGGATTGTGGTTGAAGCCGGGGGAACCACAAATGAGACTGCTTCGCTGCTCGCCAAGTCAGGACTTCGGGCTATCCATATTGGATTCGATCAGAAAATACCAGTTTTGTGGGAAGATCGGCACCGGATGGAGGCGCGGATGCGGCTTAGGGCTTTGAGGTGAATTAACGGTGTATTCTTCTGTCTTTATTGCATTTCTTCAAGTTTGTTGCGTTTACTTTTGGATTATTGTTGGGACTGAATTTAATTCAGTGTTGTTGTGATGGAGCAGAGTTGTGAGAGAACAGAAACTAGATGGAGTTGTGATGTTTGCGGATGATAGTAATATGCATAGTATGGAGCTTTTTGATGAGATCCAGAAGGTGGAATGGATTGGTGCTGTTTCAGTGGGCATTCTTGCTCATTCAGGTTATTCTGATGATGAATTATCAGTGGTTCCAAAGCAGGATGTAGAGAACTCGCCTATGCCAGTTCAAGGTCCAGCGTGTAATTCATCAGACAAGTTGGTTGGCTGGCACACCTTTAATACGTTGCCATATGTAGGGAAGAGCGCAAAATTTGTTGGTGACAGGGCAATAGTGTTGCCCGGGAAGCTGGAGTGGGCTGGATTTGTGTTGAATTCCAGGTTGCTCTTGAAGGAATATGAAGATAAGCCAGATTGGGTTAAGGATCTGGATACAGTAGCTGCAGATGGAGAGGATATCGAGACTCCATTATCTTTGCTTAAGGACCCCTCAGTGGTGGAGCCTCTGGGCAGTTGTGGGCGAAAGGTTTTGTTGTGGTGGCTTCGTGTTGAAGCTCGTGCAGATAGCAAATTTCCTGCCAGGTTAGTCATTTGCCATTAGTCCTGTTATGTCAATATTATTGCTTCCCCAATGATGCTAATCGTATCAATACAACTTGATTCTAACATATACAGGGTTAAATGATGATCTTATTTATCTTTGTGATAGAACTAATAATTGAAGTCGCTCATGCACAATATTCTCCAACCTAACTCTGGATAAATGTCAAGTTCTAGTAATATGAACTGGAACAGAGAAAATCAAAGTAATCTGTTTTTCTAGCATGTGAGGATGCCCCTAACACAGTGTCGTCAATAGAAGTTACCAAAGAGCAATCATTGAAAGAAGCTACCTTATGAAAGGAATGTAAACATTAACCTGGAAGCAATGTCATCAAAATACAACATGGAATCCCTCTTTAAACTTTACATGGACCGTCCTGGTCCTTGTTAGCAATTGGCTGCCCACACCATAGATGTGTGTCTGTATTTTAGTTTTAGGGCTCATTTTGTATTCCATCATATGCATTAGAATAAGCTTACATTCCTAATCCGGTTTTATTGGGTTTAGTTTGGAAAACACCAAACTTGAGCAGCGCATGGAGCTCCATGTTGACAAAATGGCATTAATTTTGTTGTGAAACCCACTCATGTCTTCCCTTCTGCTGCTGGTGGTGGTGTTGGATTGCTCATGATTCGAACCTGCCGCCTTCCAGCCACCCTCTTTTACTCAGACCTGCGAATCAGACAAAAGTAACTCTTAAGGGCTGCAGTGTGGTCCCGATCCAAATACCCTCGATGATCAAGTCAAACTTCTTTGTTTGTAGGAGAAAGAATCAAGAAGACCTATTGCCAAATGACTGCTCACATACCTCTGTTGGGGCAATATCTGCCTCTTTTATAATGCTCTTTTGGGTTTTGATCATGGGATCATCCCTCAATTAAGATCCATTCTTTGGGTCTTAAGGAGCATGAGTTTTGGTGGTGCAAATTCGGGGGATTGGACCTTATCAAGATTGGATTTCCGAAGTAACATTGAGTGGCTGGGAATGGAAGGTTTCCCAAGTGGCGTCAGTAGGCCCAGGTCAAGAGAAGTTGCCACTTACCTTGCTCTTAGGGATTTGAAGGTTCTTCTTGAGGGTTTCCAATATAGCGGTTCGTCAATAATTGCGGGTAGTTATTATTATGTATTAGATGGGATGGTAGTTTCTCCTGCTCCGGCCCCCCATGCCTCTCTGCCCCAATTTTTACGAGTTTTCCTGTCCCCAATAACATGTGAGGCGGGGATGGTATTTGCTGCTCCCGCCCCGATTTTCTTTGTTCCGTTCTCGATCACATAAAATAAATACATTTATATGCATAAATACATACATAAAATTTATTTTTAAAAATATATGAAAAGTAAACCATAAAAATATTATATTTATTTATCTTTTTTCATCTCTATTTTTTAGTTTTTGTATTTTAAATTTCTAATCATCTATCAATTATGATTTTTTAGTTGCCATATTATCTTTAACCCTTATTAATATTATTTTTTTAATATTAATAAAATACACCCGATATATTCCTGTCCCTGCATCTTTTCTGATTTTTCTCCCCATCTCCCTACTAAAAGCGAGGACGGGGACGAGACATCACATCCCCGCCCCCAGCTTGCCACATTGCCAGTCTTATGTATTAGTACGAATATAATTGCCACATGGAAGTGTACAAGACCTTTTTTGTGGTTGGCCTTCTATTTGCGCGGCATTTCTTTAATGCCTCTTCTACTTTCTTTACTTATCAACAAAAAAAAGTACGAATATAATTGCCATTTTTTGACTTAAGACAAAACTAGAAATGAGTAAATGCGCATACACGCTTGATTATTGCCTATGTGATTATAAATGGGGTTTGGCGGTTTCTGTTTATTGTAAAATTATAGCTTGTTTAATCTATTGACTGCCAGTTTTTTGCCCCTTCAATTAATATTGGGAAGAATTGATAAGGATATTTCTGAACAACATTTTGAAATCCATAGTTGTGAGGTTCTCATAAGTTGTGATTCATGCACTTTGATTGACTATTTTAACCTTTATTGCGTTTACATAATAGTATTGCTAGTGTGTTGTTTTTTTGAAGATATCTCTTTTAAAAAATTTATAAATAAAGAGATATCATCACAGTCGCAAAAAGCGAAAAGGAGAATACAGTACGTATACAAAAGCAAAAGAAGCAACAACCTACACCTGCGCCTCTATAATGCGGGATGTGCAAATTCCCCAAAAGTTTTAAAAAGTAAGAAAGAGAGTATCCAAAGTATTGGAATACTCTCATCGAAGCCAAAAAAAGACTTCTTTTTCAATGTGATATTTTTTACATCGAAAAAAGAAGTTATACGGCTTCAAAATGAGCGATTTGCCAAAACATTTTCTTTTTTATCAGCAAATATATATGCACCTACTTCCACATCTTGCACTTGATAAGATTTGAACTCTCTACCACCCATTTGAGAAAGAGAATACTCATACCACGGGCCAAAGGTCACTTGTTGCGTCCTTATTATATTCAAACTGATAGATTCTCCAAAACCTGGTGTTGCCATCTTATAATAGGATAGATACCTTAATTGCAGCCAGATCTTTACAAAAATTTAAATAGAGTAGCAGCTAATTGTAATTTCTTCATCTCACAATCTTTTTTTTTCGTTTCTTTTTTTTTTCTGAGGGAGGAAATTAATAGGGTTTGGGGTCAATAAAGTTATGCCTTGCCCATTTATACATGCTCCACAAGGGTTGATCTGCCATTATCATTGAAACCGTAGAAGATCCACAACATAGCAATAGCATGTGTTTCTGAGTGCTTAACATTTCTGTGGATATTCTGATGCTTCATATTTACAACCAGTTATTTTTCTCTTCGTTATTCATATTATCATCCCAGACTATTCAACTTTATCTTATCCATGGGCAGTATTTTAATGTAGGGCTGTAATTAATAAAAGCATTTAGTTGCTTAAAATTTACTTTCCTTAGTTCACTTCACATTCAACAGTGGGATGCTCAACTTGCCTTGCCTAACCATTTTAGTAGATTGGAGCTACTTCTATGACTTCATTAACAACAATAAAAAAAATTAACGAGTCCTGTTGCTCCATGATGATCGTCCACTTTGTTATTTTGATACCATGGAAAATTTTCACCTGTCAATAATGAATTGTCTTGCTGAATGCTTTTTATTGCTTAGAGCCTAGATGGAATGTCTAAAATGCTTGCTTTTAAAAGATTTAGCCTTTTTTTATATATAAAAAAAAGTTGAAGAAAAAAAATTGGGATAATTTGTTCTAGGGTAGATTTTTTGTTTTTTTTCTTTTTGTTAATATGTCTAATATGCCCTTGTTTTTTTATTTTTAAGCTATAGCATTTGGGATAACAACAGTGTTTTTAAATTTTTTTGGGGATATAGTTGACTTTTTTATTGAAGATATCAGGGTAGTAAAATCATTTATTCAAAAAAATGTTAAATTGTTTGGGATGGGAATAGTATTTTTTTTGGGAAAAAAAGTGAAAAAAAAGTTAGTGGGCTTTTAAGAGATGCCAAACAATATAGCTTAAAAGCTAGTTTTTTTTTTTTTTTGGTGAAAAGATTAGCTTTTTAGATACCCGTAACAGGGGCTTAGATTCTCTGATGCCTAGGCTTACAATTTCAAAAGTTTTCAGTTTGTTGCATTTGTATTGACCCAGGGTTGCTGAATTTTTCTTATATTCAAGCAATCACTGCTAAATATATGCTTTAGATATGTGAGCATATGAATGAACTAGATAAAATTTGTCTTTATGTAATAAACTTTGCAGTATTACATGCTAGTATGAAACAATACATAGTTTCACACTTGCACTAGCTAAATTCCTTAGTTTATCTATGCATGTCATTTGAGTATTAGCTTTTATTCAGATGGATCATTGATCCCCCATTGGAGGTAACTGTTCCAGCAAAGCGCACGCCATGGCCAGATGCTCCTCCTGAACTTCCATCCAATGAGAAAATGATTACCATTGAGGAAACCGAGGAGAAGCATACTTCAAAAGCTCGACCACGCAGATCAAAACGCGGCTCCAGAAGTAGGAGAAAGCGTGAACCGAGGTTGGTAGACACACGGCCCTTGGATGGGCATGCCGGAGAAAAGTAATAACATCGTTAGCCGTTCGCGAAATATATATAGTTGTGTGAAAAATAGGGCCTTTAGCCTTCAGCACCAACAAATTTGAAGAGAAAATCAATCATGCAGGAGGAAGGCATCTGTTAAGGTGGGCCAGTTGATATGTGCATTTTGTTTTCCGTTCAACTTAATTTCTCTCTCCCCTGCCGCCAAGGTTCCTCTCGTTTTTTTTTTTCCCCCTATTTTATTTTATCATTTGGGTGATTGATATTCTAGAAGTTTTACTCCAAGTTTGGGTAATTTGGGTAATTTGCTCAAAGTTTTACTATTTTCAGAATAGAAATTATAGATCGGTGTTGAATTCTGCAGAGACAATACATGTAATAAAGAATTACTTGCGCCGCATGAATTGCTTTGTTGTTGTATTACAGATGAGTGTTGAATTGCTTCCCATCCAACGCCTTTTCCACTTTAGCCTAGGGCTGTATAGGGGCAAGTTGAGCCAAGCACGAATTGTTCAAGCTTGACTTGAAAACTTGCCAAATTTTATAGATGTGTTTTAAGTTTGTCTTATTCTAGTTGATATAAAATGGGTTTTGATCGAGTCACACTCCTGCAAGCTAGGTTTTTTTATATTTATTTTGTTTCTAGTAAAACATATGATTATTGAACCGAATTCGAACCAAGTTCACGAAATTAACAAGTTTTAATATGTTCATATATGATTTGTTTACATAGTTACCGGCAAGTCCGGAATTGTGGTGCACCCATCAAGTGGGGCCCAACAGTGCCAAACCTTATCCGAGTTACGTAGATGCAGGAATTGAAAATGTCTTTGGAAATGGCCTCGTAATGAAAAGCGAAAAGTGCGGAGTGGTTCAAGCGTTCATCGGATGATAATATACTGTCACCCCCTCTTTCTTAATTAATCAAGAATATTGGGAAAGTAAAAAATATTGATCAAAAATTAAAAAAATGCCTACCAAAGACAAAAAAATAAAAAAATATTAAATTTAGTTTATTAATTTATTTTGATTTTTTTTTGTTTTCTCGAACTTTTATTTTTATATTTTGATCAAATTTTTTAATTTTTTTTAGTTCTTCTCAATTAGAAAAGTTCAAAAAAATGTAATAGTAAAAATTTACTAAATATAAAAATAAATAAAATAAAATAAACAAATAACCCATTAAATTTCTTGTCTCAAATTTTTATTATAATTAATAGTTTTTAATGTAATGAGACCAAGAATATGAAAAACAAAAGTTACAGGTAAATTCTGGGATATTTAAAAAGGAGGAGGGAATCCATCAAACTGGGATATTTTCCTTCCTATGAAGGAAAATTCTGGGATCTATGATCTATAATACTCCCGAGCTGGGGAGCGTGATGCGTCTCTTGTGGAATGTTTTTCGAGTAAATTTTTATAATTTAATTTGTTTATTATTTAGAATACATCGAATTTATTTAACATAAAAAAATTTTGATTCATCGAATATCTATAACTAAGAGATTGAATAAGATAATCTAATATTGTTTTATAAATAAATAAATAATATAATATAATTTTTAGAAAAATATTGTTACACAAATGCTAATTAATCACTTAACTATAGGTATTCGATAAATCTTAATTTTTACATGCTAAACAAACTCGACGCGTTCTACATAATAAACGAATTAGATTATAAAAATATACTCGAAAAATATACCCCAGAGGGCGCAGCCCGCTCCCAGGTCCATAGTACCCCATATTTGTTGATGCACACCGTACGAATCTGATTGATGGGATATTATTATTTTTTATATTTTAAACCGTCAGAGTCAATTTATACCTATCTCAATTAATTATTGAAAATCAATATGATCATCCACCATGATTGTTGTTGCCTACCCTATTGTGTTCAGCCTCTATAATATATACTCTTGCCCTGTTTGGGGTTAAATGTGCTTGCTTATTTTTGTTTTTTTAAAATTTTTTTTAACTTTTAACTAAATTTTTTTATTTTTTTAAATTGTCTCGATGAGATGAAATTAAAAAATAAAATTTTTCTATCAAAAAATAAAATTTTCTTTTACTAAAAATGAAAATAAGCAACATTCGATTTGATTAATTTGTTTATTCCCTGCCTCTATCTCATGCCATAAATCCTTAAAAGAAACATGAATCATTCCATGGCTAGAACTCAGAAGGATTTAAATAACAGATCTGCAACATCACTTGCCAAAGTCAGATTTTGGCAAATATTTATAGAAGAAATGATATTTACACTATTTAAAGAAGATTGATCTTTAATTATAATATTTGGATTACCTTAACATGCCAAAATATGAGTTTTCCATTGCTAAAATAACAAAATCACCACTCGTTACTCTGTCAAATCTTGTTGTGAGCTTATTGAGCTAAATATTATCTTAGAAGTGGCCTGGCCCAGCTTCTTCTGTCTTCTTCTTTGTGTGATGAATGATAATTAATTATGCTCCAAAAAAAGAATGCTATTTAATTGGATTGGATATTATAAATTCTCCATCCTAAAATTAATGGATACTCGTACTATATTAGCGATCTCACGTAAAACTACTGATAAATAATTACAACTTATAGTATAATTACAACTTATACTATATAACTCACTTTTGATATTCTAATCAACTATTAAAAATGAATCATAATATTTTTATTATAAAATTTATTATTATAATATTAAATAAAAATTGCACGTAAAAATTAAAATTACCATACGATACAGGGAGAGTACCAAATGATGACTCCCGCACCAGCCACCCAAAACAAAACGTGCTTGTTGTGACTACTCTCAATATCTAATCACGTTGTGGGAAATAAATGAATATTTTGAGCATATCGTGGAATGTGTATTTTATATATTTTATAAATGAAAAGTTGAATATAAATTGAGTGAGCTATTCTCATCAGGCATCAAGTCAACAACAATAAATTAATATTGTTAAACTCAAAATATTTTTTATTATATTATTAAATAAAAGCATTGTTGAATAAATTTACGTGTAAATTGAAAAATTTCTAGCAAAAAGCTTTGTTGCCTAAGTAATGCCTCTCTTCTATTTGGTGAAAAATACAATTAATCAACAGAGAGAGAGAGAGAGAGAGAAAAAAAAAAAAGAATATGACAAGACACAAATGCGAAAAGTCATCGGAAAAGTGTTCGCCATTCCAAAATGAAGAGGGCCCATGTGAGCTGCCTAGTTGATGAATGTTGGAGTAGGACGATAAGGCCGATTTCAACATCAAAAAGTATCCCTTTCATGATGAGATATCAAGAAAAAGCATTCCTAAGTAAAAGCTTGCCCTTTGGGAATGGAAACTTCAATACACCTTTTTTTTTTTTTGTTAATTTACCTTGAGCTTTAGAGGAATCATTTTTAGGGCAAGCCAAGATAAAAAACAAAACAGCACTCCTCGCCCAAAAGATGGTTGCTGTGTTCAACAAAGAGCTCTTGAGTTGGTACCTCATCACCCTTAAACTCAAAGAAACTGTAGACGCCGGAATCCAAAACCTGCAGAGTCCTACAACCACCACCCGATCGATCGAATGCCTAGAACAACCTCAAGATCAGCTGCAGCAGCAGCAGCAGCAGCAACAATCGTCTGAGCCGCTACTGATCGTGATCAATGGTGACACCGACAATTTTGAGGAGGCGGCGGCGATTAAGTCACCGGAATCCGAGTGGATCGTCACCATCAAAGAAAAACTCGAGAAAGCCCATCAGGAAGATGCAGCCGGCGCCTGGGCAAAGCTATGTATCTACAGAGTGCCTCGTTGCCTCCTCCGAGAAGGCGACAACAAAGTCTACACCCCCCAAATCGTCTCCTTGGGGCCTTACCACCACGGACGGCGGCGCCTCCGCAACATGGACCGCCACAAGTGGCGTGCCCTCTACCACATCCTCAAGCGCACGCGTCAGGATATAAAACTCTATCTAGACTCCATTAAAGAGCTCGAAGAAAAGGCCCGGTCCTGCTACGAAGGCCAGATCACTCTTAGCAGTAACGAGTTCGTCGAAATGATGGTCCTCGACGGTTGCTTCGTGCTCGAGCTCTTCCGGGGCGCCACCGACGGATTCAAACATCTCGGCTACTCCCGGAACGACCCCGTCTTCGCAATGCGCGGATCAATGCATTCCATCCATCGGGACATGATTATGCTGGAGAACCAACTCCCTCTCTTCGTCCTCGAGACGCTAATCGGCCTCCAGAGTGGCCGGCCAGACCAGAGAGGGATCGTAGCCAAGCTAGCAATCCGATTCTTCGATCCGTTAATGCCTACAGATGAGCCCTTAAGCAAAAGTGACAGGAACAAATTGGAATCGTCGCTGGGAAATGAAACCACCTTTGATCCATTTTCAGACCAAGGAGGACTCCATTGCCTCGACGTTTTCCGACGAAGTTTGTTAAGAACGGGACCTAAACCGGAACCCAGAATCTGGATCAAGCGATGGTCGCACGCTCGCAGGGTCGCAGACAAGCGCCGGCAACAGCTGATTTACTGCGTGACGGAGCTGAGCGACGCCGGGATTAAGTTCAAGAAAAGGAAAACCGATCGGTTCTGGGACATAAAATTCAAGAACGGGATTCTGAAGATTCCTCGGCTTCTGATCCACGACGGGACCAAATCCCTCTTCCTCAATCTCATCGCGTTCGAGCAGTGCCATCTCGACTACGGAAACGACATAACCTCGTTCGTGATCTTCATGGACAACCTGATCGACTCGCCGAAAGACGTGGCGTACCTCCACAACCACGGCATACTCGAGCACTGGCTGGGCAGCGACGCGGAGGTGGCGGACCTCTTCAACCGCCTGTGCGAGGAGGTGGTTTTCGACATCAGCGAGAGCTATCTTTCGTCGCTGTCGGAGGAGGTCAATCGGTATTGCGACCACCGGTGGAACGCATGGCGGGCGAGCTTAAAGCATACGTATTTCAATAATCCATGGGCTATCATCTCCTTCGTTGCGGCTGTGGTTTTGTTGCTTCTTACTTTTGCTCAGACTTTCTATGGAGTTTATGGGTATTACAGGCCCAGTTGAGTCCTGTAAGATCCTCTTGGTTTCTCTTCCGATTTCGATCCAGAGCTTCAGATTGACAAGATTTCAAACATTAAAATTGTTTTCGGTCATTACCAACATTTTTTTTTCTTTGCTTTGTTAAGATTTTTCCTGGATTGTATCTAATCTATAGTATATGCAATGAGGATTTGGCCCTCTCTACTGCTTAGTTTATGGATTATAATTTGTATCAAATGCCCTGTTTGATAAATATACTAATTTGCAATTGAAATTAAAATAAATTATTTATAAAAAAAATTATAATTTATAATAAAAATTATAAGTATTTAAAAAAAATTAAATTATTGCTAAAATTAATATAAAAAAGCTAAAAATTAATTTTAGAAGCTTAGCCAAATACCCCTTATGTTTTTAATGTAATCTAATTATTAATCTTCGATAATTTTAATTATAATAATTATTTTTAATATATTTATAATATAAATAGTTTGAATCATCCAGATAAATCCACTTTAACAATTATAAGATAAAAGTAGGGAGACTTCCATTCCTTTGAAATATGGTGAAAACTCAAATACATCCAGTGAAAAAGGTATTTTTATCCAGTTCTATGTGAGTTTTAAGTTATAATTCTAATTTTTTAAAATTCTGAATCAAAAAAATTGTAAAATAACTATTGGATAATTTATTGTTGCTATTCAAAAAGAAAATCATTGCTAATTAAAAAAAATTCTAAGCCAACACTTTTCTGAGCAACTAAAGAAAAAATTTACAATACATTTAAAACTTAATTTCTAAAGTACAAATCCCTTAATTGTTATTCAAAAAACAATCATTATCATTCAAAAATGAAGTCTTTAATTAATAAAAAAATCTATCTATTGTATTATTGCAATGCGATGTTGGGCGTTTAAACTTGAATGTATTATTTTAAAAAAAATGAATTTATCAAATATAAAACAACACATGTCAAACAATAATTGATTACTTTATTTTTAATATAATCAATAATTTTTATCCAATTAGGTAATATCTATTAAATCACTGGATTTATAATCTTTTCACGGAGAAGGTCATGCTAATAATAGTCCTAAGTCCCGTAAATAAAAGTCTAACGGATACAAAAAATATATATATATATATAATTTTATTTTTAAATGTTGAATTTATTATTTTTATAAATATCAATATATTTTATACAAATATTAAATACTTTTTTTTACCTCTTTATTGACAACTCTAAGGACATGTTTGAAGTTAGGAACTAAGGAATTAGATTGAACTAATAGTTCGATCACAATTTTTATCACGCATTTGTTTAGGTTTTTTGTTCCGAATTAATAGTCCGAATTAGACTCCTGATCTCTTATACGAGGGATAAATAATAGAAGGGACACGTGGAATAAATAGTTCAAAGATTAAATAGAAAAATAATTCATCATAAAATGACAATTTTATCCTTTAATCTTACTTTTGTAATATTTCTAACTTCTTAAAACTTATACTTTTTTTTTTGTGTTTTCTTAATGTCTTTTAGATAGTTATTAGAATTTTTTCAATTTCTTTTATTCTATTTTTTGTTCCATTTTTTAATTTTTCCAATTTTCAAATTTTAATTTCTTTTATTTTTTTTGTTTTATTTTTTCACTATAAAACTAATAAAGGATTGAATAAGGTTGAACCGGATAAGTGTCTTATGCTAGGAGTAAATAATCGATGAAATCGAATTAAACTCTGGGACATCCATAACTCTAAACATAGACCGAGGGAGTTGTTATTAGCATTTTCCTACTTAGGAGATAAACCAAATGTTAACTAATTTAAAGTTCAAATAACATTTACACTCCGTTTGGCAACATAGAAAAGAAAAAAACATTAATTAAATTATAAGAGAAAAAAAAGAAAAGATAACTATTTCTCTCATATCTTGTTTGATTAGCCTCAATAAAAGAAAAGAAAAAAAAATTTCTAACTTTATTTACTAATTTAACCTTAAAATGAGAGCACTTTAATTTTTTTTTAAAGTTAATTTTGACATTATAAAGTTTATCTCTCTTTTCTCTCTAAATCTCTTTATTTTTGAGAAATTCAAAAATTACTACTCAATAAGAGAAAACTATTTTTCTTTATTTTTTTCCATTTCTCTCCTACTTAGTAATCCAAACAAGTAATTAGGGAGGGGAGACATAGAATTTTTTTTCCTTTCTCTCCAAATCATCCAAACCAAACAAATCGTTAGGTTTATATGAATTCTGTTATCAATATGAAAATATTTTCAAATTAATTTTATATTTTAATTTTGCAGAATCTAGAAATACATTAGTCAAAAGTCTTCTAAAAATATTTTTAAAAAACGGGTTAAAGGCTTCATAATATTTCGATATGATATATAATATATACAAAATCTTAATTTCTAATTAGATTTTAAATATTAATGTATTGCAAACATAATAAATAATAAGTATGATGGTATAATTCTTTTAGTAATTATTTACTAAATTATGATTAAGGATGTAAACAAGGCGATGTCTCTCATTCATATTATGTAATTTATCAGTATAGGGTCGGATGGAAAAACCTAAAAATTAGCAAGAGCAGTGTATACAACGGAGAAAGAGAATGATCTATCAACCCTAAAAAGGAATGGGTACTAATGAGAATAAGAAATTATATGTCATGTAAGGGACAATGATTGATGAACTGTCAACACAAAAATGAAGCCAAAATATATGATCAAGAAAATTGCATGAGTGTTTAAAGAACTTTTAAAATTTTTTAATGTTATTAATTTAATAAAATTAATAACACGTGTTTTTGCTAGTATCAAATAAAAAAATATCTGGGTGTTTTTCTTAGTACACTAGGTTACAAGAGGGATATTGATTGTCTCACAGCTATATTTACCAACTCAATTTTTTTTTTTCTCACAATGGAACTTGCCATCAAACTTTACCCATTTTATCAAGCCATCCAACTAGAGTTCTTTCTAAGAGTCTAGCAAGCTACTTTCCAGCTCCATTCTAAAATGAACTGCTCCCACCAAGTATGTACAAACCTCAAACCAGTCTTTGAAGTACCCACACAATGGTTAAATGCTACAGAGGAAAAATGTTAGGGCACATGCTTGTTTACTGCTGCTAAGATTAACACAAAGGAAATGTACCACTGAAACGGCTCACGGGTACATGGCAGTGCATCAAGTCCTTCTATAGGTGTCTTTTGAGAATTAAATGAGCTTCTTTCACGTGAAGGAGGAGCATCTGGGAGGTCATTGCTCCTCCAAAGGTGGCGTTTTTTGTTTGCCTTGTTGCACATGAAAATATTTTGACCATGGATAATTTAGCTTGGATGAAACTTGTGTTAACTAAAGATGTTGTCTTTGTAAGAAGGAGATAGAGTTTGTCTCCCAACTGCTCATTCCCTGTGAGTTCACTAGGAAGTTGTGGAATTTTGTTTTGATTCTTTTTTAGATGGATTGGGTGGTTAAGAGAATGGTGATCAAGGTGTTGTCAATTTGGAGGGAAGCAAAGGATCTTGACAAGTAGGAGGGTGTGGTCTCAAATTCCCTCGTTTTCAATGTGGGTGTTATGGGTTAGAGCAAAGTAGGAGATTGAGTCCCTGTTACAAAAGTTGAAGGGCATCCTCCTTTGCAATTTGAATAGTTGGTTATCTTGGCACGGAGAACCTTCAGTTAATGTCGTTCACCTATTAGAGCCTTTATCTCTTTGGTTCTTTTGTATTGTTTTCTGTTGATTACCCCTTTTCTGTGTAGGAGTTTTTGTTTTCTCCCATGTTTTAAAAGGGGTCTTTTTCCTTCTTATTTCGAGTGTTATTCTTTTTACGACCTGTTATGGAGCATTCCCCTAGGGCCCTGCCATAGAATCTTTCTTACTTATTAAGACAAAATAATATATAAAAAGAACTAGAAATACACAAACCAAAAGAATGGCATCTTTTTTATCCCAAATTCCCAATTACAAAAACATCTCAATGTAAAGTAGAGTTGCACCAGGGGAGTATGTGCAAAATTAAGTTTAACAAGCTTAGAAGTTGAAAACCCTACATTCTCTAGCATTCTCTACTACAAATACTTTGGAAAGTACAAATTTGTCAGAACAGCATTCAGTGATGATAGTTAGCATATATTCCTTCTAAACAAAGAATCGTTTATAGCAGGTATACATAATACAATTATGAATTAACATCTTTCTTTTTAGTCTCCTCGAAGCTAAATATCTTAATAGGACGCTCAGGAACTTGCCTGGAGAAAATTCTGAGAGGACTGTCGAAGAAGGTGCAGAAACCAAGTTCACGAGACAATTTCTGCTATCACTACATCCTCAAAATGCTCTCTCTGTGGAAAGAAATATGAAAAACCATTAGGAGATCTTAACTGTCTTTGAATAACATCACTGGTTCAAACTACCTGAAGATTCAATCTCTAGGAAGAAGACCTGTGCTTTCAGTTGAAGATGCCCGCTGTCCACCGTATTGCTAAAAATAGATCAAGCTTTTCAAATTGAGTAGTTGATTCATAACAAAAAGAACCATAAAAGACATGCAAATTATGCCAACAAAAGGAGTTTGAAAGCAACAGTTCAAAATACCAGTTTCCCAAAGGAGAACGGAACATATCTGTACTTAATCATATGCAGTATCTGTCGCTTCATGGTAAGCGTGAATAGAATCACCCAATAGAAAAGGAGTATTGGCCAAAAGACAGGCACATCAAATATGATGAAGAATGTCATCACAAAAGCAATGCAGAAGGCTTTTGTTATGGAGTACCTTCAAAGGAAAAAAAGAAAAGAACTCAAAATCTACATGAACAAACTGAAAATGCTAGAATTTTCCAGAAATTGAAATGCTTCGAATGTCTATAAGGCTAGCATAAAAGAAATAGCACAAGAATTGGTGCTAAAAAACTTCTCGTTTCCTGATCTTTGATAAGAGAGTTCATGGTAAGATATGATTCATGAACAGCTGAGTCCTAAGTGAGTTACGCAACCTATCCCTAGGAGAAAATAGGGGATCCAATACATCTTGCACACGAATGCTATTTTGTTCATGCACTAACAAGATAGGTGAACAATACTCATTCTCTCATTTGTCGAGACTGTGGAGCCCACTGTCCATTTAGTAGTAGAGTCTTAGAGACCATAGCCTGGATCAATGAAATAATAGGTATTGTTCACCCATCTTACCAACTGGGTGAACAAGGGTGAATAAATTTATTTTCTCTTTAACATACCATAAATCAACGTAATTAGTTACACACGCATATCAGCACAAGAACAAATTGCATGCGAAAGGTTAAGAACACTCATAAATGCTAAGTTTATATTTTTTCCCAAAGTCAAATGCTATACAAATATTCTTATGCCAGAGGTGTAACTTGAAGATCAACAAGAAATAATAACATAAATCTTTAGAAACTTTAACGAATAATTTAATTCATGTCTCAATAAAGAACAATTATTCCATGCCCAACGGGACATTGCCCCCAAATAAATCTAGACCATACATCTGTGTAGGTGTGTGGGTCCCACCACTTTTGATTGGGCCCCACATAAATGTGTGGCCCAAATTTGTTTGGGGCAATGTCCCATAGGGTATAGAATAATTTTTCCTCAACAAGAACTAATTGGTTGTGGAGAACTTTAATGTAGTTATAGATGGATTCAGATGGGGCAAATGGGGGCAGCTGCCACCCTAAGTTTTGGAAAAATTACATAATTATAGTAATACTAGAATCAAATATTTCAAGATTGTATAGGTTGAAACCCTCTCAAGATTTTTTTTTTTTAATCTAAAATTCGCTAGCTAAGAGATTGGAAGAACCATTCCCGGCCTGAATTAAAATCCCTCTATTGACCCCATTCTTAAAACTACCAAAAACTCGAAACTACCCTTCTCCACATCACCAGAATCAGTACCTTAACAGCTACATAAAACTCACAACAAATCAAAAGCAGGCATGTGCTCCCACATTATCAACAATAGAACAGTATATCATCTACATATTTCAATCTCCAAGAGAAACAAATTAACCAACAAAATGATTTCTTTGAGCAAACGCTACAGCTCTGCTAAAAGCAACTTATATTATAAAACTAATATTGCAGAAGTGCAAATAAATGCTTCAATTTTGTACACAAACGTTGAAACCCATTGTAACCGGGTGCTCCGAAAGAAAGTAGTTCCTAAAAAATTTACGGGGAAATGAGAATTTCCCCATGGCTAACTAATCACGTGATTTACGAATGTGTTTGTTGTGCATTGGTCTGAAATTTAACATTTTTTCCATAAATTTTCCCACAAAACGAACAGACATTGAAAAGTATTAAAAAAGAAAACTAGAAACGCTAGTGATGGCGAATAACGAGGGTGAAATCAAACGGTAAACGAAACGCACCAGAACTTGAACTCGGGAAGCCGGCGAACGAAAGGGCGGAATTCGTCGGAGCCACGCGTGGGGAGCGTGGGGCCATCGGAGAAGCCATGGACCTCAGGGTCAACCTGGGGAGAGAGAAAGCCGATGAGAAGGTTGAGGACGTAGATGCCGAGAGCGTATGAGACGATGTAGAAACCCTGGACGAAGTAAACGCGGATGACGAAGATGATCGCGATGGCGGCGAACGCGATCCAGCGGCGGAGGACGAACGGCGTCGACTTGTCCAGCAAGTGTTGGTAGCGCCGGGACACGGCGTAGCTCCACCGTGACACCGCTGCTGCCGGAGAATTCGAGGAGAAATCGTCGGAAGCGCCTCCGCTGGCCGCTCCGGCATCCATCTGAGGCTTGTCGTTTGATTGTTTTGTCAGTTCTTCTCTTTCATAAGAGAGGAGATGCATAAGCGCACAGATTGTATTGGATTATATTCGAGGGAAACGCTTCTGTTTACTGGTCGTGCTCCGTACATGATTCTCTATTGTCAGTATCGTGCACCGGTTTGGTTGGACCCGGTTAAAACGGCTAAACAAAGAGAAATTATTTTTTAATGCCATATTCCTTCTTAAAGTAGAATTACACGGACATGAAATAACCGATGCCCTTGTACACGACCACACTTTAAATTTATAAATATATAATTTTATAATAATTAAAATTAATTATTAAGTCAATAACTTAAATAAAAAATTTAATAACGTATTTTAATATATTAAAATTCAGTTATTAATAATAACATACAAAAAAAATTTATATATTAAATTTAATTTTTAATTTTTATTAATATAAAATAAAATATAACAATATATATTAATTGTGCATACCATATTAATATGCTAATGTGTTCCCTATCAATGTCTTATTCGGTAATTTTATTTTTACTATTTTTTGCCACCAACGTAGGGGATTTAGGTTCTCTCAATTTCTCAAATAAATGTAAAGATCTCCATTTGATTTTATTGTGTTTAAGAGAATTCATTTTGATGATTTGATTATTTCATGTCATAGAATTTATTGAAAAGATCATACATACAAAAAATAAAATTAATTAAAATTTGATAATTATATGTCAAAATACATTTATTCAAAAAAAAAGACAAAAAATATGATTTTTTTAGAGTTAATGTAATCCAATAATATTTTTTTAATTTAATATTTTGCTTAAAGAATTTTTTTGATATTTTTATAATATAAATGTTTTGGTTCATCAAAATAAATTCATCATAAATGCTATTATAGGGAAATAGAGAGACCTTCATTTTTTTAGAAAATAAAGAGGAGTGGAATCTTGTTACGTTTTTTAAATTTTAATAAATTACAAAGAAAAATATGTTTAATATTTTTTCTTTTTAAAAATATATAAATAATTTTAAAATTGTATTAAATTTTTATAAACAAAAAAATATCTTTTCATTTGTGTTTGTAAACAATCCTTGTCATCATTGTCGACAATTCTTGCCTTTTGTTAATATTATCATAAAACACATTTAACCATTATCTTTGACTATAATTTTCAACCACTATTTTTGACTATATTTTCTTTATCGACCTCACTTCCACCAAATACTTTTCTCATCGATCACCCTCCATCCACTATATCTTCTAGCGATCATTACATCTGTTAGGGCTATATATTAAAAATCATAGTTTTTAATTTTAATATTTTATTTTATTTTTTAAATAAAATAAAAATTTTATTTTATAAAAATCTTAATGAGTAATATATGCATTACATTATTCATTTGATGTCGTGCATGGATATCTTTTATTTTACATAGTATTTAATCTGGTGTGTAAAATTCAACTTGTACACGAAAGATCATACTAAAGGTTTTTATGAAATATAAATTTTTGATTCACAATTTAAATGGAATTGGATAAATTATCGGTACGACTGTAGGATAGAGTTTTAGTAGACTTATCTTGATTACGAGAAATAAATAATAGTGTCGTCTATTATTCTGAATCGCTGTGCTAGTACACTCTATGTGTATTGAACATGACTATATTTGGGTAATTAATTTTATACTGACTATATAAATTAATTCACACATCATGGTTATTATGAGTGCTTATACTCTTAATTCCGAAATAATTAATTATTTACGTATATTTAATATTTATTATTTTAATTTATTAAAGGATGCGATCTTTTATGAGTTTATAATTTCGATGAGTTGGATAATAATGTTGTTTGTATGATAAATATTAATTATTGACAGAATTCACGTTCTAAAAGAACGGGATTGACGATATTCCTTTAAAAAAATTATAAGTTTTGACCGAGTCAAACCCTGCAAGTAGATTTAATTATTCGGCAGTCAAATAAATTAAACAGAAGATCTTAAAATTTTTTTAAAAAATTGATTAAATATAATTGTCGGTAATTTAATTTAATTGGTGAGTATTAAGAATCTTAACATGTAGAAAATAAATAAGCATTTAATAACATGATTTCGAATATTCGATTTTGAGAATATGGCTGTGAGTATAATTATAATTCTTTAGTGGAATAAATTATAATTAATATTTTTATGAAATTGCTTCTAAGTTGAGGTAGATTTTTATAATTACATTGCAAGCCCAAGTCATATTTACTCTACAGGTCCCTGTTGTAACATATTTTTACGCTGTTATAAAATTTGACGCCAGAATTCATATTATTTAGTCAATAATTAGGTGGCTAAGGTCTCCATATTCTCTGAAAATTCTAAGCCTACTTAAGAAAGTTTTGAAATAATACGATAGATTGTAATCCACACTACGTCTGTGTTTAACATTCTGAAATACAACGAAAGGCTTGTGTTGAAGATTTAACTAAAAGTCAAAATTCGCGGTGGATCATTAACTCAAAATTGTTAAAGCAATTGAAATCATTCAACCAAAATTCGAAATATATAATCTTAAAACTAACTTTAAAAATATTTATCAAATTTTATTTTGATTGTTCGTTATCAAAAGTTTTAATCTAAAACTAATTTCAACATTCGCTCGTCTAGTTATTTTTTGACTAAAATCATAAAGATAATCTTAGAATTTTGACAGTTTGTCTCCAACAATTGGTATCAGAGCCGTATTTGATTATGCATGATTTTATCATGTGCTTGAGTAGATTTAGATTGTAATAAATCAATTTTGCAGGCAATCTAATCTCAGCATTTAATAGTCATTATTTATTTTGCATATTTAATTACATAATTTGAATGATGATTATTAAATAATTTTTTTAACTACGAGAATTGATCGTGATGGATTAATTATGAACTTTTTAAAAGCATAAAATTAATGTAAAAATATTTTTTTTTCAAGTTTTTACTTTTATATATATTTTTTTAATTTTAAGTAATCGAAGAAAAAAACAAGACGAAAACAAATAGAGCTAGCCGCGGCAATTCAGAGGCGCAAGTAAAGATGGCAATTTCTCCCGTCCCGCTCCGTTTTCGTCCCGCTTTGTAAGATTTTTTCGTCCCCGATAACAAACGGGGTGGAGATAGTATTTGTTCTTTCCGTTCCATTTTTTTTTCGCTCTATCCCCGATTACATAAAATAAATATTTTTTAAATATTAATATATGTATAAAATATATATTTTACAAATATAATAAGTCTAAAATATTAAAATATTATATTTTTCTATAATTTTTATATTTTTTATATTTTTTATATTTAGTTATATTAATTCATCAATTATTAATTTTTATTTATTATATTATTTATAATTTTTATTAATATTATATTTTTAAATATTAAAAATTATATTTAAAATATCTTTGTACTTGTTTTATTTTTTGTTATTTTTTTAATATTTTTTTTTAATTTCTATATCAAATAAAAATAAACAATGAGAATGAATGAACTAATTTTCGGTCTTACCTGTCTTATTGTTATTCCTAGCACAAAATGAATTGCAAACGGTGATTATAAAGTTAAAATCATGAATAATGATTATTCATGATGGGATAACCACGGTCACTTCAATCATTGTAATAATCATAGTCCATCAATGGAATTCTTCATTGGAATAATCATGAATGGGATCACGGAATGCATTATCATGGGCAATGTTATTCACGTAGGATGGTTGGAATTTTTTATAGATTTGTAAAGCCTCTGTTCAAGAAGACTTTAAAGCCACGTGAATAATAATGTTACGAAGCAAACGGCCATCAAGCATGCTGCGAATATTGTGAAGCAGCGCAACGCAAGCAGGCGTTCTGCGTGTGCGCGGTGCGCGACGCGTGGCGGCGCTGTGCTGCAGTGTGGTAGAGCGTGGCTAGGCAGTGGTGGCGGCAGTGTTTTTGTGAGATTGAAATTTACAGGAGTTGTGAGTTGTGCAAAATTTTTAGTTGATTGTAAAATTTTAACAGAATTAAAAAATTAAAATTTTTATTTTAACATAATTGTAAATTTTTTTTAATGAATAGAAACTTTTTTACTAAAGAATTTTAGATAAACTATGAAAGTCGAAATTTAATATATTTATTTATTTATTTAAATGCGTTGATATTTTTATTTTGATTTATTTATTTTATTCTGTTTTAATTAATTGTGATTAATTCAAAATTATTATTATTTTAGAAAAAAATAAAATAAAATAAAATATTCTTTAAATAAAACTTTTTAAAAGAAAATTTTAGATATTTTATTTGTTATATTAAAACACATTTCAGATAATTTATTTATTAAAAAAATTAAATATTTTGAAAAAACGTAACGGTTAATTTTGAATTTTAACCAAAAAAAATTCAAAATATGTGTAACAAAAAATTAAATTAAATTAAATTCTTGGTTTTTATTTAATTTTTTTAAATAAGTAGAATTTAAGAATTTTATTTATTACACGTAAAAATACGTAAAGATAGTTTAACAACATGAGTCTTTTGCAATAAGTAAGTTTTGAAAATTATAAATTTATTTTAATTAAATAGATTTTATAACTCTCAAAAATATTTTAAAAACCAAGCAAGTGAGAAAATTTATTCACAAATAAATCACACAGTCTCCATCACTAGTTCGTAGGTGATGTAATTAATTTTGCGTGTTGACATTAGGGCTTTATTCTCCATCGAACAGAATTAAGTTCAGGATCACTGGTACAGATCTTCTTTAGGGATAATTTAGGATAATTGTTAATGTGGGTCATTTCTCTATTTGAATGGTTAATTGCGAATCGATTGATCCGAGATTAAGTGATGGTTTATAGTTAACTGTAACTAATAGTATCATCTCTATTTGAGTCACTATTATTATTTATTGGACCGAAATTACGTCAGCTATTTAATTTTAATTAGCATGGTTTGTTACTTACATAGTAAATTTAATAGGATTTAATCTGTCTGAACAAATGATGAGTAGTATACGTTTTTTTCCTTCAAGACATATTATTCATGGTGTACCAAGCTGCTAGCGATTTTTTTTAAAATGGTAAAGAGAATCAATTTTAAAATAAAATTTTAAAATTTTTTCTATCATAATTATTGATTTTTAATTATGTATTTCTCAGGATTAAGATAGTTTACAATCAACTTATGTCTATACTCAAAGATAACAAACTTACGGTTCCTAATTATGTTAACTAAAAAAAATCTGAATATAACTTTAACTACCGATGGCGTTCTTAGGAAACCAAAAAATGTGTTTGTTTCTGAAAAAGATTCTTTCTATAAGTTAAAAGGCAAGAAGAAGAAAAATGTTCAGAAATATGGTGACACGATTTTCAAGATAGTTAGTGGATAACAGACTAGTATAAAAAAGCCGAAAGACAGATGTTTTCATTACAACCAAACACGGCACGAAAAAAAATAATATCCAGTTTATCCTGACAAGTAGAACAACAAAGGTAATTTCTGTTCACTAGTTGTGAAAATATGTTTAGTGGTATTATTTATCGGAACCTGGTGTGTATATAAGGGAGCAATAAATCAGGTCTGCAGTTCATCGGAGGAGTTCTAGAAAATTCGGTAACTTAGTGATAAAAATTTACCTTCACATGGGTAATAATACAAAGGTGGCAGCAGTTGCAGTGAGAGATGTCACTCTCAGTTTTAGTAGAGATCGAGTTTTAATATTGATATATTGTCTTTATGTACCTTCTATTAAAAAGAACTTAGTTTCTATTTCTAAATTGGTTAAATATGAATATTTAATTTATTTTAATAACTCTGTGGTTATTTAGGATAATAATTCGTTTATCTGTTCTAGTATATCGGTGGATAATTTTTATGTTATTACTCATATCTCTCCTACACTGCAACTGAATGAATTGAATAATACATCTAATTCACATTTAAGAGAAATGAACCTTCTTTTTATAAACTAAACGTATATTTGGCATTACACCTAAGTCATATTAATCTAAAAAAAATAAATATACTAGTTGAAGATGGCCTTTGAGTTCATTGGAAGAATAAATATTTTGAGAAATTTAAAATATTTAAGGCGAAAGAGGAGAAGTGTCTGACAAAATGTATCAAGAGATTTTGGTCTGATCGTAGTAGCGAGTACCTCTTTGGAGAGTTTAGGAATTAATTTTCAAAAAAAAAATTACATCTCAATTGACGTGCGGCACTCCACAGTTGAATGATTCAGCATAAAGAAGAAATAAGACTCTTATAGAGATGGTGAGGTCTATGATAAGTTATTCGAACTTAGCCGATTCATTTTGAAAATTTGCATTAAAGACAATAGCTTGTATTCTGAACTTGTTACTTTCTAAGTTAGTATCTTCTTCTCCCACAGAATTGTGGACCGGGCGCAAGTCTAGTCTAAGACATATTCGAATTTTGGGGTGTTCAGCACACGTGCTAAAATGGAACATGAATAAGTTGGAACCGAGAACAGAAATTTGTTTCTTTGTTGAATATCCCAGAAAAATGAAAAGTGATTTATTTTATAATCCTAATAATCAAAAGATAATTGCTAGTGCCAATGTCTGATTCTTAAAAGAGAATTATATAATGGACCACAAGCCCAAGAGTTGAATTGTTCTGGAAGAGCTGAGAGAAAATACTAGTAGTACGATAAAAGTGCCACGGAGAGGTGTCATCGATATCCCATTGCCTCGCCATAATGGGAGAATTATCGGGATTCGTGCAGATTCTGAACTAGATCCGAGTGCTACCACTAATATGCCAATTTCACAACCATAGGAACATGTAGATGGTGGTGCACAGGATTCCGAATTAGAACAGCGTGTTACTGTTAGTACACATATGCAAAAAGTGTCTCGTCGTAGTGGAATGGTTGTTCGTCGTCCCGATCCGTTTATGTTCTTGAGAGAGTCTTTTGACAGAATCCCAAAAGAACAAGATACTGAACCCTATAACTAACTGCAATGAAGCACTCGAAGATAAAGATGCAGAGTTATAGCAAATGGCTATGAATTCAGAGATAAAATTTATGTATTATAATCAAGTCTGTGAACTTATAGAACGACTCAAATAGATAAAACCCATCGAATGTAAGTGGATATATAAGAGGAAGAAAGGAGTAGACGGCAAAATAAAACCCAACATCTGTTTTGCTATTGACATGGCTAGCAGATATCAGTCTAATCAGGAATAGGAGTATTAGACAGCTGTAAACATATAATTTAGTACTTGCAAAGGATTTAGAATTATATGTTGATTTACTAGGCAAATAATTTAGTACCTTTGGGGTACACAAATTTAGACTTTCAGTCAGATAAGAATTTCTAAAAGTCAACCTCACAATATGTGTTTACCTTGTAAGGTGGAGCCATAAGTTGAAAGAGTATCAACCAGTCTTGTATTGCCGATTCCACCATGAAGGCCGAGTATGTAGCAGCTTCTGAAGCAACCAATGAGACCATTTGGCTTAGGAACTTCATATTGGATCTGGATGTGGTGCCTTCAGTACAGTCAGCTATTAAACTTTATTGTGGCAATAGCGAAGTGGTTGCCAAATCGAAAGAACCAAGAGCCCATAAGAAAGGAAAGCACATTGAGCGTAAATAAGCATTTAACAACTGGAGCTTGAATATTCTGTTTTGAGAATATGTCTCAGAGTACAATTATAATTTTCTAGTGGAATGAATTATAATTAAATATTTTTATGAAATTGTTTCTGGGTTGAGGTAGGTTTTTTTAATTACATTAGGAGCCCAAATCATATTTACTATACAGGTCCTTGTCATATCTTATTTATATGCTGTTATAGTACCTGACGCCATAATTCATAAGATTCAGTCAGCGATTAGGTGGTTAGGGTTTCTACGTTCTCTGAAAAGCATAAGCATAATCAAGAAGGTTTTGAAGAAGACGATAGATCGTAGTTCACACTACGTTTGTGTTTAGCATTCAGGAATACAGATATAGACACCTCAATTTGATCCCACCGAATTTTAGGCTTATCAAGTTTAGTCCAATAATGAAAACTATGTGGGAATGATGACTCCGCATGATCGCCGAGAAGTAATCCAATTTCAGTATTTTGTGAAACCAAACCACAAGATCACATCTTTTGAATTTTGAGGCCGCAACCTTCAAAACCTTGCGACCTGATTGCTCACTGGTTCAAGCTATTCACCCGCAAACTCTAAACCTCGCGGCCATTCTGTTGATTGTTGTGACCGCAATATTATCTCTTGGAAATCCTAGCATTTGTTATCGTCGCAACATGTATCCTCATGGTTGCAACCTTTGAAGGTGGCGACCGCAAGCTCGATAAGCCCAGTCTTAGCATCGACCGTGGCAGCACATCAATGGTTGGCATTTTCTATATAAACGTACCTTTGGTACGATTTCAGAGAGGACTTTTGGCTAACGTCAATATAATACTACTTTATCGAGTACAATTCTAAGTACGCCGATACTCTGTCGTATTCTCGACACACACCCCAATTTGTATTACTGTTCGAGCTTGACTTGAATACTGGAATTGAATTGCTTCTTAAGGATTAAGCTGAGGATTCTGCATTCCACAACTTGAGGACCCTTTTAGCTAGTCACGTGCCAAGTATTCTGTTCGAACCTCGATATTTCTCTTCTCACATTTTCTACCCCCGTGGGGAGGTCGAGTTTTAATTTTGAATATTAATTGTTAAATTGCATATTATTTCTTTAGTATTCTTATCACTAGGTTTAATTATCATATGTTTAATTGATAATTTCGATTAGTAGAATTATGAATATGCTTATTTTTTAGATTTGATTTCACTAGATTTAATTACTTTGTTCGTATATTTGAATGTCAATTCTGGAAGTATGCTTAGTTTTAGAGAATCTAGTTAACTTACATTACAGTTTAATTAAAATAGTATCAATTATACTCTGTTTATACTGTACACTAGCACCCCAATACACTGTCCATTAAAAAGTGCTTACAGCCCATGCGATCGCAATCTCCTTTGGTTGCGATCGTAACCAAAATGCACTGACATGCTTGCGGATGTGGTTTTGAACCTCAGGCCCACAACCTTTTGGCTTTCATTTCATGCGATCGTAACATCTGTATATTACGGTCGCCACTTTTGTTTTATTTTCAGTATCTTAATTGTATTCTAATAGACTATCATTGCTCTTTCCAGTATTCTGTTGACTACCAGCATGCAATTTATAGAATATAATAGCATGTTTAAGACTTGAAAATTCTTAGGTTTATTTCTCTTTCGTTTAAATTGATGTTATTCTTAGTTTAATTTTGACATGATTAGGGTTTGTTAGTTTCACCAAAATAATTTAATACTCAGTATATCACATGCGGTTTGCTTCACGTATTCTTTAGTTAGAATTTACATGTTTTAGGATCTAGAATTTTTTTTATTTTTTGTTTGGCGTTCTACATACTTATATTATGTATTTTCATTATTTGATTTTAGATATTCTCTCTCTACTCCCATTTTTTATATTTTCATGAATTTAAAAAATATAATTAAAAAATCAATGATGATTAGTAGAAATCAACCTCACGATTGGGCGAACGGGGTGCTTAACACCTTTCTCGATTCGTACCTTAACCACCGAACCATTGTTTTCTCTGGTTAAACATTTTAAAGACCAGTGGCGCCTTTCTTTTTTTTTTTTGATTTTTTTTCAAAAATCAAGTGGCGACTCAATTTTTTTTTTCATAAAAGAGATTTTCAAAATATTTTGATTTTTCAGGTGTTAAATTTTTTTTTCAAAATAACTCTTGAATTTTCTATTTTCATTTTGAAACAAATTCAAAATTCCGATGCCACAACAGAAGGCTTGTGTTAGATATTTAACTAGAAGTCAAAAATCGTGGCGAATCATTAACTCAAAATTGTTGCAGCAACTAAAACCATTCAACCAGATTTTGAAAGATATAATGTTAAAATTAACTTTAGGGCTATTTATCGGATTTTATTTTGATTATTTGATATTAAAAGTTTTAATTTGAAACTAGTTTCAGCGTTTGCCCAGCTAGTTATTTTTTAACTAAAATCATAAAGATAATCTTAAGATTTTGACAATTTATCTCCAACAACCTCCATTTACCATTGTTAATCACTAATATGAACTTGAGGTCATCATTTTTATCTACCAATTACCACTTCACCTATCAACTTTGCAACTTTATTTTGCGACCATTATCTCCGTCTACTATTTTCACTCAAAAATATGTATTTATCAAATATATTACTTATTTATTTTTGTTTAAAAAAAATTTAATAAAAATATATTTTTTGTTTATTGTCAATTGATGAGTAAATATTTTATTATACATTTTTAGCTGATTGGACATAATGACGTAACAACTTACGTGGGACTTATTTTCATAAGTAATGGCAACACCAAGACTCCCTATATATAAAAGCTAAGAAGATGAAGATAAAGGATAAATTTCTTTTTCCTCCTGCTATTCCTCCCAAAACCCTAATTTCATTATTCTTTATGTAAAACAAATCTAACTTGATCGTTAGTCGATACTACACCGGTGCCATCTAAAACTAATTTCTCATTTTGCAGGTGATCTAAACAGATTAGAGTCATACGAAAATTGGACACCATCGTAAAAAAAAAAAGAAAAGAAAATTACAAACCTTACCAAATGGGCCCAAATTTATAAAGGAGATTGAATTTTCCTGCTGCCTTAACCTTTAAACCCAAGAAATGGTAAAATGCTATATGGAAACGTACGCTTTTAACTGTTTGTTATAATTTATTTTTTAACTAAAAAACCTTAAATAAGTGTGTTTATATGTTTTTATTTATAATTTTAAATTAATAAATATGAATTCTGAGTTTATCTACAAGCCCTTCATTTGGATAAATAAACTTCTAAAATTGTCTTTATGTTACGAAATTGATAAATAAATGACCACATTTATGGTCTACATAAATATAGGTTATAAATCTAGTCTCATATTTATCTTTCATATATATAAAAATCAGAATATTTTCGAGAATAATGTGACAAACAAAATAATTGTTCAAAAAATCAAATTCTTACAAATAAATATATATAATCTTGAAGATGTGTGATATAAATGTTCTCGATAAATTAATTATTTTATATATTTGAATTTAACATTTAGGTGCTAGTTCAAAGCTTTTTCAGTTTATTAATTTTAGTGTCTAAATTACACATAACGCACTTTTTAATGCACACTAAAATATAAATATAAAGAACTGAAATGAGAATATCATTTCTCCTTTAGTTATAAATTTACAACTGTAAAACATATTTGTAATTTTTACTTAAAATTATCTTAATATTTTTTAATTATAATTTATAAATTTATAATTTCAATTATACAAAACACGAACTTTAACTTTTTTGTCTGTTAACTTTCTTGTAAGAGTAATGTCTCAATGGTGAGAAAGTTATATTACAGTCGTCCCCTACTCTTCCTTGTATTCTCTCACATGTTAATCTAATAATTATTTTTATTTTTTCCATTTTGTCAAAACTTTGTCTTTTGTTTTTAAATTTTTGAAGGCCAAAGAGTAGTAATACAACTATACAAGTAACCTCACAACGCCCCTATTCTCTATTTACTTCTTCAAAGTCATGAAAATTGTCCACCATTGACGAAGCAAGATGATTTTGGAAAGATTCACCTTCAAGACTTAGTAAACTTCAATATGTCGTGTTATACTAATAGTCTATTCAAGTATTTGATCAACTTAGTTGTTGCTATGTAATCGAAGTTACAGATGAACGACACTATAAACAACTTGTTATGTTATCGAATACTGATCATAAGTTAGTAAAAAAAAGCCAACAGAGAAAGAGTTACCATTGAGTCAGCATCGACAGTTGTCGAAACCTCTGCCTCGGCTCTTGCTGCAAGCTTCCCATCTCCTTCATGTGATCATCACAAAGATCTGAATTCTGACCTTTAATAACTTGGACTCACCTATGTTCACCTCCTCATCGTGGAATGATCTTTTTCCCTGATGAAACTAGGCCAAAAAAACCTTGATGTGCCATTTTACAAACACAAATAAGCTTCCATGTATTCCATAATCAAACAGTAGACAAATGTCCGTGGCAGCGGTCCGAACAAATCCTAATACAAAGCATCAACAAAAGTTGATTTTCATGCATGAGAGAGTTTACATTTAATGATAAAAATAAATCAAAATTAATGTTTAACACTATATTCTTAAGACGGATTCATCTTCGTTGCAGTACTTACGGTATTACGAACGTTTAAATCTCCTATTATACAATAATTTAAATCCCACGTAAAAAATATTGCAACGGTGAGCCAGTTGAACCGAACAATATTTTATAATCTCTCTTTACACTGACTCAGATGCTATGTATTTAAAAACTCATTGTAAACTTTTTTAAAAAATGCATACAGAGAAGAGCTTATAACTATTCAAAATAAACACGAAATGAAGACACCTCTATTCATACTAAATAGATGCCACTTAAAAGGCACAACTCTACAATGGTGACTAATTTTCCAACAATACGCAGCAGCTAATGGAACAAAACTTGGGGGGGGGGGGGGAGGCAAAAAAAACAGGGCAAAAAGATGTACAAATATAGGTAACGAAAGAAAAAAACAGAAAAGATATGTTGGAGTTTTAAAAAAAAACACATCACAGTGCTGGTAAGAGGACGAGTAGTCTACTCCATTCAAAGAGTTGAAAAAAAACAGCAAAAACCAGAAAACAAAAAAGGAGGGGAGAAGAGAGAAACCACATACAAATAGAACAAAAAAAAAGAGAGAAGTCGCAAAAAAATGAAAAAGAGAGGGAGAGAGAGAGAGAGGAGATGTATACCTGGAGGTCGATTGAAAATCGACAGAGGTTAGATCGAGGTCGTCGATGGTCAGATCAAGTTAGCCAGTGAAAGTCGCAATGGGTGGCCAAGGCAAAGATAAGAGGCGGTGTGTGTTTTAAACCTCTACTGTGAGAAATCTAGCTAGGGTTTTTAAATTTAGCTGGGTATTTCAATTAGCAGTGTGTCCAATGGATACTCGTGCCCCTAACGTGTCCAACGGCATGTCTAACAGAAAATTAAAATAAAAAATAGGGCATGCTAAGTGGCGTGTCCCCAACAAGTACGACACTGCTACGGCGTTTATTTTGGCGTGGGTGTGCTTCATAGGCTATAGTAAGGTTAGGATTTAACAACTAAACAAGCTAGGGACAATATCTTTGCATAAGAGACAACGGCTATGTTTGAATGCGGGACTATTCAACAGGGATGGAACTACTATTTGAAAATAGTCCCATCATCTATACCCATGTTTGACAAACATTTGGAAGTTAAAAAAATCCCTCCAACTAACTCAACACACTTATTGGAACACACTTATTGGAGGACTATCCCAACTCAATGGGAGAAGTGGGTTGGATAGTCTCAGGACATTTTTACATAATTTTATACAAAAAAAAATTTAATTTCACTAAATTTATGTCAAATCAAAACAAATATTATTTATCTTTAAGTTATTCTATTCTCAACCAAACACTATTCGGTACCTAAAAATAAAACACTACACTAATAATCCAATCCATAATACTCTAGGCACTAATAATCCGAATAGTAATTAACCCATAAAAAAAGCCCTTAAACCAAATGAGCCCAAAGGATTTAAATTAGGCTTTAGCTGTAAACTAGGCAAGCAATGTTACAGCAGAATTAGGATTTAATCCCTCATGGGGTAATATTAGCTTCAGTCATTAGTTTCAAGGAAAAAACATTGAGGATATTCATAAAGCTACCCTTTACCAGATGAGAAAAAGCTGTGCAATATAAAGAAAAAACTCACACGCAACAGACCTTTTCTTGGTTTATGTTGTCATTTTCAAATGCTTGATTTCTCCTCTTGCTGATCAATGATAATAGCAAAGACAGAATTTTTCTCCTTAAGCATTTTTGTTAGGCTACCACCAAGTCATTTGCCATATCAGCAATTATATTATCGAACAGAGGGAGAAAAAAGAGCAAACTAGAAACTAGAATATCAAAAATCAATGTAGCCTAATACCATAAAAGCACTTTCTTCTGATGTTCATCGAATAACAAAATGGAACTTTCTCTACAAGCTCAATATTCACATAAGTAATTACCTAACGATGTCTTCCTCAAGTATAACGCGGGTTTGATTCTATGTCGAAGTTGAGTTTTGTTCATTGCACAGAGAGAGAGAGAGAGAGAGAGAGAGAGAGAGAGAGATGATCATAACAAACAAAATTCTATAACATGGTGGATGGGAGATATCATTAAACATCAGTTGTGTTAATTGGAAATTCAACCAAAAATATTTGAGGATACTGAAGAGGTAACCGAAATATATCACAATTATTAGAATTTGGAATTTGTAACTTGCCCAAAACAAATGAAGGCGTATGAAACCCTATTAAGTTGAGAAGAATCAAAGTCTTCATAAGCATCTGATACAGAGTAAGGGTGGAGGGAAGGTAGATTGGGAGAGCAATGATGTAGATTTGCGTTTACAAGTTCAGCAAGAGGAAAGATACAAGGAAAAGCATAATAACTCAAAGAAAGGAGATAGGAGAAGTTTGGTTTGAATGCAGTACGTGAATGAGTATGTCAATTGACTCCGCTGAAAGCAAAGATGCATCAGATTTCGATCTATTCACATTATTCAGAGCCTCACAGATTCTCCAAGGAAGCAACTATAATGCATATAGAGTGAAACTACAAGTTCTAGACAATCACAGCAAACTTGTCGCAGTGCATTTAGTCCAGTGAAGTTCTTGATTACAAAAGATCAAACCTACATGGAGAATAGAACTCCAGATAACCAAAATATCTCCAACAGAGCAAATATCCATTGGCACTCCCAAGGCAAGAATGAAACTTCAAAAATCACATGGTAAAGAAACTGAAAACTTTCGAGCGAATGCAATAACATGGTTTGAAAATGAATGCATTCAATCAACTGTGCATTCAGAGTAAGGGCTGGGAATTTCTTAGGATTTCTTGTGCACCACCGAGGTAGTGACAGAGACATGAACAAGGCACGACAAACTAATAAAGCTTCTCCACTAAAAAACAAAAAGGAGCTGCAGAGATTGGTCAACCAGATTCATTTTTTGCGCCAATTTCTCTAAAATATCGCAGGAAAATTTCAACAACCATTGTCTCCCTGCAGGAAATTCTCTAACTTGATGATTGCATCAAAAGACAGCTAACAGACAAAGTTGCATGTTGTTGTTTTTCTCATTCAAAATTCAACAGTATACCAAGACAAAATAAGATAAGACACCGATAAAAATGCCACATGCATTACAAATTGCACAAAAGTAAGCTAAGAAATCATTACTGTTCAAATTGATGCCACAAATTGCAATAACTCATGATAAAGCCCATTCAAAAGCCAACATCATCATACCTAGAGGACACCAGTGAACTATGATAAACTTCCTCCACAAGGGCAACAAAATCAACACTAAAAGAACACAGAAAACACCAGCTGTAGAAGCTAGGTATTGAAGAAGATGCATTAGCATAAGTAATTGAGCACAAGAAACAGAAAACACTTTTCTCAGAGTGCTTGCTGTACTGTTTTTTGAAGGCCACAAACAAAGCAGAATAACATTAAAGCTGACGAAACTAACACCAAATGAAAGTACCCAGTGATCAGAACCGAGGGGAAAACATTGTGAACGGAACAAGAAACCTTCTTCAAACTCTTGTTCAGAAGATTCATAAACTATCATTTGAACCACTGTTTGACCACCTCCTGAAAGTGCAAGATGCCAGACTCCTACCTCCAAAGAGACCAAACCTTGACTTGAACAACGACGGCCGCCCATTACTGCTCGACGGAGCATCCATAACCACAAAAGCAGCAGCGGCAGAAGCAGCAGCACTATTGACTTGGCTCACCATTTGTGGATACAACGCGCCATCTTCTTGCGCTCCACCATCACTTGCACTTGCATCCAACCCATCAGCTTCAACCTCACATACATCCAAATTGATCACCAACGATCGCCTCCTCACCCTCAACCAATCCGCAAGATCATTCGTCACTCCCCTGCACTTCTTAACCTTTATCTTCACCAAATTAGGGCAACCCCAAGCAAAAGCTTCGATACCCTGGTCTGACACGGGACACCCCTTAATACAGAGCTTCTTCAATGCCACGCATTTCGCAATACATGAGATTTCTTTGTCCCCAATTGTCTCACTACCACAGAGCGCTAATCGTTCAAGCTTTTGACAATTGGCCGCGAGTGATTCGAGGCTAATAGAACTAGGATTTACACCGATAAGAACCAGTTCTTGAAGGTTAGCACAATACTTAGCAATCGCAATTAGGCCTTCGTTGCCTATCCGATTCGTTCTCCATCCATCGATGTGGAGCTTCCTCAATAACTTACAGTGCTCTGCTACAGACACAATCCCAACATTCGTGCACTCTGGAGTCTTCACAAGGTGCAATATCTCAAGATCCAAGCAATTCGATATCGCCATAAGACCAGCATCGCTCACCTGAAGCCTCTCCAAATGGATTTCAACCAAAGAGTTCTTCCGATTACCTATCATTTCCAAAAGTCTATCCCAATCGCCTAAGCAATGCAACAGCTTCAGAGTTCTTAGATTTTTCGCTCCAATGATTAGCGGTCCAAAGCACTGGCCATTAAAGAGCTCCTTCAAGCATATGGTTTTGAGCGAGGAAGCGGCAACGCCGGGCCCGATAGGATCGGCGGCGGCGACGCCATCGTTTATGCCACGGAGGCGCTTGACGGAGAGTTCCTCAAGAGACGAGCAGTGATCGAGGAGTGCGTTCATGCCTTTGACCCCAAACATGCACGATCCACACGAGAACTTCTTCAAACCCTTGCAGTTCTTGGCAAAAGCGGCCATTCCGACATCAGTGAGCTCGCGGCAGCCACGGAGCTTGAGGCGCGTGAGGTTACGGCACCGCAGCGAGATCAGAATTAGGGCGTCGTCGTCTATGCTGACGGATCGGCGGTCGCATCGTAGAGCGAGCTTCGTGACAGCGTCGAATCGCAAGAAGAGGGTTGGGATAAGAGGGAGGAGCTCCGACTGGGCGTTGACAGCCAGGCGGTGGCGGCTCTGTCCCTCCACCCGCAGCCACCGCCAGCATACGAGAGAGCACATTTTCCGGTCACCGGAACTGAGCCACTGGAAAATGCAGGCCAAGCACTCGTCGGGAAGTTCGGAGATGCCGTCCTCCCTCACGATAACTCGATCGTGAAGCTCAGAACTCGCTGAATCCGTCTGCATCAGAGAAAGAATCTCTGATCGGCCGGTGGTACGATGGTGGCTCGGCGGGGTGTGACCGCGACGGTGGGTGAACCCCAGCGACAACCCATGGATCGAAGACGACTGGCCCATCAACGTGGACTACAGCTTTGCGGCAGTGAAATCAGCTGTGACACCGCCGTGTCTAGTCTATGCGCCACCGCCGGAGAGTAGAATTGCGGAGGATGGTAGCGGAGGACCTGACCGCGGCGCAGGATATCGGTGTCGAGTCTGTCGACTACCGAGATTCGGGCTTGATCGGTTGAGATTGCAATTCAAAATATAAAGGTAGTTCGGGAGGCCCAGGTCGGTAACGAGGCTATTTGACTAGCAATTATCCCCTTACTCAAAGTTATTTTAAATAAAATTTAATTATTAAGTTAATTTTTAAAAAACAAATAATTTTAATAAAAAAAATACAGATCATCGTTTATTGAACGATAAATAATGAATATATAATTTATAAATATTTATACAAAATATATTAATATATGTTAAAGTAATAGGTCATATATCTAAAAATATATTCATATTATTAAAAAAATTTATTTTTATTATTCTATTAATTACTACCCATAAACGGTGATTAGCATGATCTTTTTAATAATAATATTGTAAAAAATTTATTTTTTATTTGGCTTTCAAGTAAAGTCGATTGGCTTAAAGTTTAAAAAGCTAAAATTTTTATTTAAATTTTTTGTTTTTTATTTATTGATTATTAGTTTTTTATTAATTTTTAATTTTTTTATCTTTTTATTTATTACAAAAAATTATTTTTGTATATTTTTATAAGGATCATAACTCTATTATATATGTCATTTTTTTATAAAAAAAATATTTTGAGAACTTGGCCTCATTTGGTAAGTTATGACTAAAAACTCAACTTAAATACAATTATTTTGTTAGTAGTTGAATATAAAATTATGAGTAACTAAAAGAAATCTATTACAACATCTATTTTTTTAAAACATTTTGGTTTATTAGAGATGTTTAATAAAATTATTATTAATAATTTTTAATTTTTTATTATTAATTATAGTAATAAGTTATAAATTTTTCCAAATGCTAATATGGCTCGTTTGATAATCCGAAGTGGACTGGATTGAATTAGTAGTGAAGGAAATTGGTAATGAAGTGAAATTAATAGTAAGGGGAGATTAATTTTTTTGTGTTTGAATTGAGTGGGATTACATAACGAACTAGATAATGATTTACCATTGTATTAAGTTAATTCATTTTAAAATTAACTTAAATAAATTAATAAATTAAATTTTATGTTATTTATTTTAATATTTTAATATTTCTTATTAT
>JAOTRH010000018.1:3409086-3430246 GCA_034768845.1 Heliamphora exappendiculata | reverse complement strand
AAAAGAAAAAGAAAAAGAAGAGAGTGCTGAAAAAGGATTTATTCATCAATACAAGGGAAAATTGGTAAATGAAACAATTTAATCTAATTTCACATCTGCAAACCATTACCTAATCCAATGCAAACCAAACATGTGAAAACTAGTCTAACTTCATTACTAATATGGCTTCATTCATAATCCTTATACTAATACTACCTCATTGTTAATCCCTTCTAAGTTCAAACTTGCACCAATTATCAAACGAGGCATTAGTTCCTATACTAGTGCTTGTCTATGTGTTATGGTCTTATAGATCATATCAAGGCAGATGTTGTTGAGATCAAGCACTGTAAACTATAGCTCTCTGTCTTCTCTACTCTAATGAAGCATTCCTTATCTGCATCCCACCGACTCCCTCCCCCCAAAAAAAGGAAAAACAGAAAACCCAAATAGAAGTTAATACCTCCGCTTGGCACTGATCGGACAAATATTCTCTGGAATCTTAAGGAGACTTACTTGTACAAGTGACGTATAAATCTTGATCTGGTAATTCTCCTAAGTAATGATGAAACCAATATCCCACACAGCAATGCCCCTGCCGCTAGGAAAGGGTCCACAGAACTCTAGAAAAGAAACATAAAGATGAAGTTAATTCTGATGGATGGGATAAAAACTAAACAAAGTTCTAAATTGCGGAAGGAAAATTTTAAATGAGTGTGTGTGCGAGAGAGAGAGAGAGAAAGTGAGGGGGGGGGGAGTGGAGGGAGGGAGGGAGAGAGAGAGAGAGAGAGCGAGAGAACCTGAAGAATCATTACAGCAGCAATAATGCGGATAGACCATGCAACAAAATGAGATACTCCTATATCAACCAATCCATCTTCTGTCAAAACAAGTTTGCGAATAACCCAAAAGCCCAACCAAGCTCCAGCTAGAACCAGAAAACCCAACAGAAATATTGCCAGCTGCAGTATACAAGCACTGCATCGGTTAGTACCTACAGTTCTTAGAATATAAATTACTTGATAAGAGAAGAAAACTTTCCAGCTACGACATGTTTAAAGGAGACAAGTAAAAGGTCGTATACTGTTTTCTGTTTATTAAAAGAGGGAAAAATTAGAAAGAAACAGCAGATTTGGAGATGTGGGAAATCTAAAAGAGCTCTAAGTGTTCAAATAAATATAAAATCTCCAAATTATTGCAAGTTTTAGCCTAAAAAAGAGATTCAGGATAGCATTCTCATACACAACCACGATAATTTGTCATTGTAAAGTTCATCAAGAATATCAAGCAAATGAAGGGTTTAAACTTGATTTTTCACATAAATAAGGCAAGACCACAACAACATTGATACTCCTAAGTTCATAAATATACATGGTTACTGGAAGCAAAAACAAAACCATTGGACACTTACGTCAGAGTCAAACATAAATAATTACTCCCACAGATCCAAGGATGACTTCTTCGGTTGACAGTTAAAGAAGGATGGTCAAACACATAGGAAATAATATCTAAAATATCACTATAAGGATATCTTTGACTTAACATAGAACATCTTAAAGAAGGCTATTTCTGATCAAAAAGAAAAGGAAAAAAAAAGAAGAAGAAGAAGAAGAGGGAGAAGAAGAAGAAGATGTGATGCTGCAGCTAAAAGGGCATTTTTTTTTTGGTCTCGTTATATGTTTGAAGAAAGCTACTAAGAAAGAAACAAATTTTCTTCAAAACATGGAAAGTAAAAAGTTTGTGTCAGAGCTGAAGTGCGAAAAAGTAACTCATTGTAGGGGAAGCGATGCAGGACTTAAAGGGACAAAAAATGGATGAAGGGTAGCGCAAAAGGGTGAGAACCCTACCACAAAGGCCTCCCTTAAACTTAACGTTTTATTAATTATCTCTGAAATAGATCAAGAGAGCCTCTTATTTATAACCTAAAATCCTAATTAAAAGGGAAACTAGAATCCTTAATCAAATGCAAATAATATAACATCCTAATAGAAAGATATTCAAAATATTTAGAATCCTGAACTAAAAGGAACAAAATAAAATCCAAACTAAAAAATAATTAAAATTAAAACTAATTATTAAATAATTAAAATAGAATTGTAAAAATTAGCTTATTGTTTCGCATTAGGAAAGAGACTTGGTAAACAAGCGTTGTATAATCAACAGTTAATCTTAAGCAGTTAAGCATTTATGAGGCTTGCATCGCACATGGTTTCTGTAAATAGCAACTTACGCACAATGGTGCATATGCTTTATGTGCTAAGTTACCTCAAATGTATTTTTGGTAGTGTATCGAGGACCCAATAAGAATTTGAAGAACAAAGGCTTGAACAATGCAACAGCTTTGGTGTTTTCACTTTCCACTTGAAGTGGGTTTCAAATTCCGCCAAAATATTTTAGGAGGGATTGAATGTTAGACAGTTGAATGTACTAGGCCTTGCATCATATTGAGCTAACTCGAAATTGAACTTCAAGTTAGACAGGTTAATGGTTATTTGGGTTGTCAGGAATAGTCTGCAGCCGACATAATACATCTGATATGTAACAATTTCATAACAACTGCTTTTGCTTGTAAAAGTTGAACCCATCTCCACCTTCTATCTCCATTTAGCAAGATCCCTAAGATACTTCGTGTACAAATTATGAAGAGAATCAATGGTCCAATCAATCATTCCCTAGACAGACAAATCCATGCATACAAAAAGTTTTTCCCACCTAACATAATCATTCGATGCTACATTCATAATATCACACAGAAGAACATAAAATCAATCTCTGCTTGTTAGCAAAACATAAGCATAACTTTCGGAATCCGTATTAGAACTTACATACAGGATTATACATGTCTTCCCCAACTCCTATTTCTGCAAGAAACGAACGCAATAATCTTGGTAAATAGCGGAGGAGAAAAGATCCCAAGCCAACCTGAACAAAACAACAGGGAAACAAATTTTAAGGTCCCAAGACAACCTGAATGAAATGACAGTAAGACAAATCTCTCTCTCACATAAGTAGTAAGAAAGAAAACAAACTTATATAATGATACCCACAATAGATGAATACACAAAAATTGCAATTGAGTTCTTCCGACCAGTGGGGAGAAGCTTCATCCCCTGTCAATAAAACAATGGGCAAAAAGAACATAAAAAGAGGAAATGTTAAAACCAATAAAGTGCAGGGGATAGCATAAAAGCAAGAATATGACAAACTATGTAGCTGAGAAACTAACAGAGACATGATGTAACAGGTTAAAACTTCAAGAGTTCAATTAGCGTAAAATTATAAATAAAAAAAAGTAAACAATGTGTTTTCAACACTGTACATGAAAATATCCAAGGATTTTCAACATCATAATAGGTTAAACCTAGCTAAATGAAATTCACTACTAACAATTGTTTGGAGGGTTCTTTGCATGGTAAGTAAATTTGCACAAATTTACCTTTCATTGACTTTTTGACTGGAAAAGAACAAGTACAATTCACAAAGTCATTCTACATCTTGTTTACTAACTTATTAAAAAAAAAAAAAAACTGGCTTACATTTCCTAATTTCCATTTTTCCCTCTATGATCCTTCATCTTCGACATAATATGTGAGGGCTTTTTTATCCAATTATTTTAATTAAATCAATCAAATTAGGAGTAATATCGTAATATGAGATATGTCTGGGGATGGTGGAGTGGGGAGAAGCCTGCTGCTTTCTGCAGTCTCGGAGAGGTGATTAATATTCCTATGAATTTAGATATATGATGGATTTTCAGCCAACAGCACTAAGAAATAGAGATGAAAATTGTTATACAGTGATTAGAAATTTGTACAAAAAGGTGACTGACCTGAAAAAGGACCATTAATATCACAAGGATGATCCCAATTGCCATTGCACTGCTGTAGTAGAAAACTAAAGACTTGCTCAGAGAAGAGGCCAATGTCATGATAATAATCCCCAAGACCAAAAATATTTCGCGATACAAGAAAAAATCTGCATATAAAATTGTAAAATAAGACAACTGTGTTATAAATGTCCTCAAGCAACAAAGGAATTGTGTTAACATATTAATCCATAGGACCTCACCTTCTTCAATGGAGACCTGAAGGGTTTCTAAGGAAGAACCAGCCATCCGTACATCTAAGAGCTTGTGGTCGAAAGGAGACATGGAACGAACCCACAAACCCTTAACAAGTTTCTCCCACTGGCCTTGAGGGCACATCCCTATCCTGAGAGAGATATTCCTGCAAAATATACATAACACTATACTAAACGAGAAACAGAATTTGCATCATACGGTTTGACGTATGCTTCGAGACATTTCTAGTTTCTTAAGCTATCATTCTTAACCTGAGTTTTGGTGTGAGAGAGCTGATCATTTTTCAAACACGACATTGGCATTATAGTTTGTTTGTTATTATGTTAGGGATTGATCGTTGGTGGTTGCAACTAACATAGAAACGGAGCATTAATAAATCTCATTGCACACCAAAGGAGAATTTGAACCATTTTGTTATCGCAGCAGTTAGAACAATCAACCTTCTTATATTTAATAGAAGTTAACGTAAATAAACAATTTAAGGCAATGAAGAAATAGAATTAATTTCTTCATTGTGCTTCTAGCTAAAAGTAAAGATGAATACTCCCAGACTTTCCACATTTGGCCAATTTAAATAAATGAATCAGGAGATCGATCTTATAAAGACATTACTTGAGAATTGAGGCCATCAATAGAAGTCTTTAGAAAGCTACCCATGACAAATAAACAAATACATATTAGAAAGAAATTGTGTATCAAGTTGGTCGCGAATATAAATAATAAAGTTATCACTCTTTTTAACAACTTAAACATTTAGATGAGTTGGGACAAAGGCTTAGTTTGGTTTGGTTTGGTGGTCAACAGTCTAACAAAATCTATAATAATCCTTTGAAGTAGAGTGCTCCTATTGAAATTTCTAATGTTTAGTAACAGATTTCTCCAAATAACAGCCATAACATCCTCATTTTTCAGGGACAGAAAACACTTATATCTTGAAATTATGCAAGAGCAAACAACCTATTTCTCCTATTTCAGTCTAATGCAACCAAGTGCAACTCACCAATGGAAACAGACCTCGACATTTGGAAGGCGAGCAGTTGAATTTACAAGGGAAGCTTTCACTTTTACTGAATGCGCAAATTTTTTCAGATTTCTGAGTCTTGGAAAACCATGGATTTTAACTCTTTCACATAGCACAACAGTGCCAGGCTTGGAACCAGGAGACTTTTCCACTGGTAACCTTGGAGATAACTGCAATGTGCTCGGCTGACCAACAGCTGCAAAACCAAAAAGGCAATGATAGAGAACCACTATTAAATAAGGAAAATTTTGATACCACTTACGAAACTGGGATACTACGTAGACCTGCACAACTTATCAAAGGAGATAAGTCCTGCATAACAAAAACAAAAGAACAGTGAAGTGCTATTGTTATGTAAACAATATAACACAGTCATTTGTCATTGACCATGTAGAGATCAAGTTCAAACTTTAGAGCTACGTTGTTCACTAGTTGGCCATCACAGTTTCTCCGGTAAGGTTTCTTACACCAAGCCAGTTCCACAATTTAACGAAAGTTTTCCTGCAGCATAGTTATCATGCAGATTTACCATGCACAGAGAATAACAGTCTCCACTTTATGATGCCTTTGCACAAACGCACTTCATAGATGACCATTTTTACTGAAAGCATAACAATATCCACTTTATCACGCCTCTGCACAACTAAATGCCATGTATTATTTTTTCTTATCACATTTCTATGTTTTCAAGCAAATGTATCCGAAAGAAAAATGAAAAATGTTGTTGCAGAAATGTATCTGAATATTTCCATTTCTAACCATAGTTTTCTGATACCCAAAATTAGATATTTCCATTGGAACATCATTGAAAATATGGGATTTTAAAAGCATGAACCAGAATAGTTAGATTTACACCTATGCTGGTTTTTGCTCTCTTGCTTGTTTTTGAACTAAGGTGTCCTAAACTGGTTTGACTTGAGACCAATCCCAATGCATACACACAATTGCACACAAAGCACGTAGGTAAGCTCCAAAAGAACCAGACCACAGACCTGGCTCCTTAGCTAGTACTTTGCTTGCACATAAGCCTATTTTTCTAGTAATGCGACACTTGCATAACATTTTTAACTTATCAAGATAATGAATAAACAAGAACCTATCTGTTATAAGAGTTAGCAAAAATTACGTAAATTATATAACTCAGAACTCCTATGTCATTCCCTGTCTTTCCTCCCAACATCTCTTCCTCGTTTGACTATATTGTTTGCAAAGAATGCCATGATCATCACTCCATGAAGGCAGCTTTCCAATGTTAGAAGGACATGTGAAGTAAATATCTCATTTTTTTTATAATTTCTCAGTATTCACCAAACGTTTTAACCACGTGTCATTTTGAAGTAGCACAGAAACCCATGGGAAAAAAATTTCCTCATATTAAGAGCTAGGTTCTAAAGAATTCGGAGGTGACTCTTGATGAAGCTTTCCCTTGACCCAGCAGTCAAGAATTTGGTGGTGATTTATTTCAGTTAGGGTTTCATTTTGGCAATTTTACACTGATACCCATGAAACCACAATTACCTACTTAATATCTCAACTTGCAATTGGATTGTTGTATTGGAGCAAATTGCTGATTTGACAAAACAGTTTGATTGGCAAGTTTTTCATAGCGTATAAGAAAAATCTCACATCATGGTAGTTTAGCCAAGGTCCAATTTCCAAGCAACTAGGACTTGGATCAATCTGACTTCTATTCTAACAATTAAAACGCGTACTCAACACGGAATGCTGACATCTACATAACATAGGTGAAAAGCTGAATTTTCCGTTAATTTTCCACTCACCATTTAACCAACCGGAATCAGAACTTTCTTGGGGTCAAAACATGTGGCGGAGAATTCAAAGTGCATAACCAGACTTAAACTTCAAATTCTATAACTCACCAAGCATATACCCAGACTTAAAACTTGAAACTTTATAACTCTCACTGAGCATAACCACACTAAAAACCTTAAATCTCTCCAAGCTGTTCAATTCACTTAGTACAAAAAACGAATCTTCATACAAAATAACTATTATCGTCAAATGCCATGAAACTAGCATCATACACGAAACACAGAAAAATCCACAGTCCTCCCTCCTTCCGCCGAAAGGGCAAAAGAAACGAGGTAAGTTTTTTGGTAAAACTTGTACAAGAGTCAAGTTAAACAGTGAAAGTTTTGTAGTTTTCTCAAGTACTGGCAATGAAGAACTCGAGACTCGAAATTCAAAATTCTCTTCGTTTTCCGACGTTTTCTTGGTGACCGAACAAACAACACATTCAGTTTGCAATTCAAAACAAGCCCTAGATTTCACGGATAACATAGTTGGACGAAAACATACTGTACCTAGAGAGAGATCATTCGCGGAGACGATGGAGGAGGAGAAAGAGATTGCCCATGCCAAGAAGAAAAGCAAGAGAAGAGAAGACCTTCCCATAGTTTCGGCGAACTCTAGCAAGGGAGTGCAGACCGCAGAAGATGGCTGACAATACGGTGCCGAGGAGAGGGTATTTCCGGTATTTCGATTCTTCCAATGACTGGCCCTTGCAAGGATAGTCCAGCCCAACTGAAACGCCAGATGGGCCTTCCTAATCTGGTCTCCTGAGACCACTTCAAAACTGTGGCCCGCCAACTCTCTATTCCATCCACGAATTTATTAAAACTAGGTTTGGCACGTGAGATGCACATGTTAAATACTAATAATTAATAAGTTAATTATTAACTTATGTAATGATTTGTCATCAAACATATAAGTAAATACTATTTTTGTATAAAAATTTAAATATTATTTTTAGCCAATAAGAGATCTTCACACATCCAAAACATATTACATATATAACAATGTATATAAAATAAAGTATAACACGCCACAATCATAAATGAGTTTTTTATTCAACAGAGATCATCAACTGCCATAATTTTAAGCTAAAGAGCACTTTTTTTGGGCCAACTTCACAAATAGATGTATCCTATATAAGTGAGCTCGTTCATCCAATTTTTTTTTTGTAAATCATTTTGCTCCTGAAAGTATAATAAATTGAAATTAAAATATCAATTTTTCATTTTTTTTCTTCATAATTTTTTGCTTGTATGTTATCTATAAAAAAAAGTTCCAATTGATCTATATGCTAATATGCATCAAGAATTCTATAAGTACATTTTTTTAGTTTTTTTCTTAGAGTATTGCAAGCGTAATTCTTATTTCATCTTCTAACTACATTTCTATAAAACACTTATATTGAATATTATTTTCTTGCATTATAAATAACATTATAATAAGAAATTAATAATATAATAACATTAATATATCATAGTTGTGTCATAACATCAATTTTGTAGCGCATAACACATGTGAAACACACATGTGAATGTGTTGCCAAAATTTTGAAATATTTTTTTGCAATAAGTTTGTTTTTTAGATAAATATCATTTTATTATAACATAGATTAATTCATCCATAGTGATGTAAATAACATTTTAAACAATAAATTCATATCATATCACCAGATTTTAATATATCTATGATCGTACACAATTTAACGAGATTGAAGTAATTTTGTCTTTTTTGCACATTTTTATCCATAAGGTGTTGATTTTTTGATTTTCTAAAAACTATTAGTACATTAAAAGAAAATTAATATGTATATGAAAATATTGTATGAGAGGATATTATATTTGTTACTAATCGTAATTTTAAATATCTCGCTTCTGGTATATTTGGATAAAATTTTTTTTAGATTGAGTGGTAGAAAACAAATTTTCTTAAGCTAGCTAACATCAATAGCAAAGTATTAAAATACACATTTATGCATTTTATTGGTGACTTCAAGCTTTTTCTTTTTTAGCAAGAGTAAAAATATAAAGCATGAAAAAAAAAATGTTGAGAAAAATAAATTTTATTTTTTTGTAGGAGAAACGATTTTTAAGATAGGAAAAGAGGAAAAACTGAAAGCATGCACATGCACATCTCTATTTAGTACAAGAAACTCATAAATTAATGGGAGACGTTATGAAGTCTTATATGCGTTTGATTTGGTTACTTTTATATAATTTAAAATATTTAGTAATTTTTTTTAATATTAGCTTAAATGAATGTTTATTTTAGATTTATAACATTTTGAGGAATTAAAAAATAAATAATTCTGACCAAAAAATAAAAAAAAATACAACAAAGAAAAGGAAAGCCAATTTAAAAGGTTTTTTTTATGGGTATTTTGTCATTAATAATTTTTCTCAACTTTCTTTCTAATAAATATATGCTTTTTAATTCTTGAGAAACTAAAAAAAATAAAATTAAATCAAGAAATGAAAAAATATGCAAAAAGAGAGATGAAAATGCCAACTAGCCAAATATGACAATAAGTTATAATTGAGAGAAGTACATTACTAAAGGCAATCAGTTGCACCGTATTTTGAACGGTTTATCTTCTAGGACTTATATAATAGATAATTTTTCATAAAAAAAAAATCATTTTGATTAAATATTGATAAATAAATAGAATATTGATATTTTATTTTATAAAATGAATAGTTTAAATTTAAATAATATATTTTAAATTAAAACCATTATTTTATGAAAAATAAGTATTATTCGTTTATAAATTTATAAATATCCGATCGTACTTATTTTTTTACATAAATAATCTCTTACGTAATACTTCCAATATTAATGAATCCAATTATCATTTTGTAATAGTTGCAGTGAATTCTAAGTTCAACAACTCTGTAAATCAAAGAGGTGGCTCCATTTACGAGTTTTTTTCTTTTGTGCTGTTAAAGTTAGGGCTGGTAGATATGAATTAAATTTTATTTTAAGACATGAAAGTTTATATATTCTGAAATAGTTCACAATGATAATTTGATTTGTTCAAATTATAAATCCTACATAATAGATTATTTTTATAAATAATTTATTTAATTAAATATTAATAAATATATGAACAAATTATATTTTATTTTGTAAAATATATGGTTTAATTTAGATAACCCATCTTCAACTAAAACCGTTCATCGTATAAAATAAACTATTATTAGTTTGTATGTCTACCAATATTCAATTACTTTACGACTTTTCTCAAAAGAAATTATTGTCTCCCTTTTTACTTTTTAAAGTTAATATTTTTTTATCGGAGACGATCGCCTAACGTAATAAAATGCAACAAATGATGTTAGAATATGGTTTGCAAATGATGGTAGATATGAAATCAATTCTAAAAAGATGGTAGCAAAGTGAAATTTTCACTTTTATTTCAAGAGTACCAAAATTTACGGTTAAAAAATATATGCTTTGATCAAAATAGTTTCGTCACTAGTAGATATAGTTATTTAGTCATCAAAAATAAAAAAAATAAAACGAAGCATATAAAAATATAAAAAACTGCTAGGAATAAAGACTAAAACTTAAAAAAAAAAAAAACACACACACACACATATATATATATATATAAAGAAGACAAAACACTAAATATATTAAAAATAATAAAAAAAACGGGAAAGTAAAGCCAAGATTTCCAGTTACTTTCTAAAAAAGAGTTTTTTTTTTTCTTCTTTTGTTATCATTCATAATTTGAGGGGTAAAAATACATTTACATGAGACAAAAAGAAAATAGATTAGTTCTAAAGGCATTTCTCATGCTCTTATTGATAATATTGACTTTTTAATTTTTTAATTAAAAATATTAAAAAATCAAAATTATCTGTTTATCAAAAACTTAAATAATTAAAAAACTAAATCAAAACACAAATTTTCATAATATTCTATTTAAATTTTCATCACTTTTAAAATATAATAATATCTCTTATTCATAACTTATTTACTATTACTATCAACTATATATAATTATTATTATCAAATATATAAAAAGATAAAATTATTTATTTTAAACAAAAAAATAAAAAATAAAAAAACTAACTTTTTACCTAAACAAGCAACTTAAAAAAAATTAACTTAAAAATTAAGTTACCAAATAATTTATTTGGACCAAATTTAATTTTTAAATTAAAAATAAAAAAATAATAATAATAAATTTTAAGTTAGTTATCAATGGGAGCTCTGTAAACAAAATCCCAAAAGTGAAAGTTTTGCATACAAATGGGTACCACCGTATACTGTATATGTGATACCTTGACCAATCTAATATTGGTCCCGTTTGGAAAGACACGACTATTTATTTAGCTTATAAATTAAAAAATAAATCACGTTATTTGAATAATTAAATAAATTAAAAATAAAATAAATAAATAAATAAATAAACTAAATAAATTCGTTTTAATAACCAAATAAATTAACTTATAAATTAAATAAAATAATTTATAAACTAAATAAATAAATAAATTAATAATTATCTAAATAATTTAACTTAATTATATTTTAATTTATTTACTAATAAACGAATGAGTCAATAACCTACCACACGCAGAGCCATTGCCAAGGGGACAAGAGTAGCAATCCATTCGGCACCAACTCATTTGCCATTCTCGCGTAATTAAAGGCTCCGTTAACTCCGTTTTATCATTTCACTATCTCTCTTATTTCCATCTCTTCCCACCCTCTCCTCTTTAAAAATTATTTTTTTATATTTTTAATTAAAAAATTAAATTTATTCAAAATAAATTATTTAATAAATTAATTTTAAGTTAGTTTTTTAAAATAATTATTTGGATAATTTTTTTTACTTTTTATTTAAATTGAACAATTTTGACAATGTATATATTTAAAATAATAATTATATAAAATTAGTAATGATGATAAATAAATTATAGATGAGAAATATTATTATCTTTTAAAAATTCTAAAACACTTATTTTTTTAAAACACCTATTAGGCTCTGTTTACAATTTCTAAAACATTTATTTTTTAAAAAAAAACTACTTTAAAAAGAATTAAATTAACTTTTAAGAGATACAAAATTAGGCTCTGTTTGGTTTGGCTTTTTTTATGGTTTTTTAAAACTTTTTTTTTGTCTTTTATGAATTTTTTTGATTTCTTGTGATAATTTTTTTATTTTCTCGTTTCATTATGACAAAACAAATATAAAAATATAATCGTTTTGAAATTTTTTTTAAAAAAAATCTATTAAAAACCAAAAAAACTCACATAAAAGCCTTAAAGTGGCCTTTTTGGTCTTATCTGATTTTTTTTAAATTTTTGGTCAAATTTTTTATTTTTTTGATTTCTTATAACGAGATAGATTTAAAAAATATTATCGTTTGAATTTATGTAAAAAAATTCACTAAAAGATAAAAAATTTCATATGAAAAAAGCTATATCACACGATGTCTTATTTAAGTTAAACTTTTTATTTTAAGCTTAAAATACTAAAAATTTATTTAGAAGAGGTACAATGTGACTTTAAGTTAAAAATTTAAAGTGATTTTAAATAAAAATATAAAAAATTTTGTTTAAAATTGTTATAAATTTTTAAAATTTATTTTTAAATAATTTTATATTCAGCAATAATATTGTTTGATAGATTTTGACGAATATATTTTGAAAATATAATTAAAAATAAGAATTTATATAATAAAAATTATTTTATTTTTTAAAATATATTTAGAGAGAGAAATTTTGGAAGATAAAAGTATGGGACGGACGTTAGAGAGAAGGGCTAGAAAGGTTGAGGCTAATGAAAGATCGGTACATTTGGCAAAATTATATTGGTCAGGCTTCCACGTGTACAGTATACAGTAGGGGTGCACTAATTTTGAATTAAAAAATTAGAATCGAGTTTATCCGGTTTAAAATCACAATTTTATAAATTTTAAAAATTATTTTATACGCATAAAAGAATTAATATGTATAAATTTTAAAAATTTAAAATAAATAACAAATAAAAACTAACATCCATACAGTATAACATAAAAGTCTAAATAATTATTTTATAATTTATTTAATAAAAAAAATAACAAATATTTAACAAAAAAAAGTCTAAAAAATAAATGAGATATAACAAATAAATAAAAATTAATAATAATTATATAATCTAATGACTATTTTTTTCTAATTTGTAAAACTATAAATTTTTTTATTATTTTTATATGAATCTCACAATAATTAATTTAATAGATAATATTTTTTATTATATATATATATATATGTATATATGTATACATTAATCGGGTTTATACAATTCGATTTTTAGATTGATTCGGATTAATCTCAAACTAACTTAAGAACTGAATTAATATTATTAATTTACTTTTTTTAAAATTTAAGACTAAATTAATTACTTATAAAAATTAAACTAACTAAATTCATAGATATTAAATTAATTTAATTTTTAAATTTTTTAAATTTCATGTGTATCCTTAGTACACGGTGGTACCCGCCAGTATGCGAAAATTTAGCCGTCCAAAAAAGAGCTACAAATTTATTTCAAACGGATATGGGCATTGAAGGGACGATTCAGTGATTCGCGTTCTGACATGCCCATGTGATCATGCAGGCCTTTGAATAAATAAACTTTTATTGCAGAAAAAAAAATACATAAATTATCATAGAGAAAAAACGAAAGGATATGCCCTGTTTGGAAAAAGTTGCTTATTTATTTATTAATTTATAAGTTAAAAAATAAATCATATTATTTGGATAACTAAATAAGTTAAAAATAAAAAAATAAATAAATAAACAAATAAACTTATTTAAGTAGTCAAATAAGTGAATAAATAAATAAACAAATTAGCAAATTTACTTAAACGGACCAACTTAAATGAAATTTAACTTATTTTTTAATAAGCAAATAAATAAACTATCCAAACAGGCCAATATTTTTTCTTTTATCTTGTTTGCTTAGACTAAGCCCTTGAAAGGGAACTTGACTTTTTTTTAGTTTTTTTAGTTAAAAATATAAAAAATTAATTTTGTTTATTTGGTAAAAAAATAAAAAAATAAAAAAATAAAATCAAAACACAAACTCTTAAAATATTTAAATCAAACTCTCACCACTTTTAAAATACTATAATAATTATTATTCATAACTTATTTATTATTACTATCAATTACATATAATTATTAATATCAAATATATAAAATGATAAAATTGTCAAACTTTGAACAAAAAGTAAAAAGTTAACTTTTTACCCAAATAATCAATTTCAAAAAAACTAGCTTAAAACTTAAGTTACCAAATAATTTACTTTGAACTCAATTTAATTTTTTGATTAAAAACGTAAAAAAATAAAATTTAAACTAGTTACTAATCAGGGCCTAAGGTGGTGTTTGGTATGGCTGAAATTAATAATTTATAAATTATAACTTGTAATAGAAGTTGTAAGTATTTAGTAAATATTGTAACTTGTAACTGAAATTAAAAAAATAATAATTATAAGTTGTAGCAAAAGTTTTAAGAATTTAAAAAAATTTATAACTTATAATTAAAATTAATAACAAGATGTTAAAAATTACTAGTAGTAATTTTACCAAACAACTCATAAATAAAAATTATTTATTCATTTCATTTTATAATAATTATTGTGCTTTGAGTTTATTTTTAAAAGTTAATTTCGGTATTATAGAATTTAAGTATTTTTTCTTCCTAAAATCTCTCAATTTTGAAAAGAATTAAAAAGTGTTTCATTAAAAGAAAAAAAAAAATCACCCAATTTCTTTGAATTCCTTACTACTTCTCTCCATCCAAACGAGTAAATAAAAAGAAGGGATCCGTTGTATCCATTTATCAAACAAGTGGAGAGATTTCTATTTTTATTTTGTGATGTCTAAGATAATTAACTTAGATGATTTAATTCGTTCACATAATATAATTTATCGAAAGAAATATACATACAAAAGATTAAATTAATTAAACATCAATAATTACACAATCGAAATATATATTTTTACAAAAAATAACAAATATAATTTAAAAAATAAATTGTATAACTTTTTAGAATTACGTTCAAAAAATTTTCATGGCTTGCTAACTTAAAACATTACCCATCTAATTTTTTATATTCGATTAATTTAATTTTATCTAAATAATTTTTTTAAAAATTTAATAATATAAACAATTTAAATCATCAAAATAAATTCATAAGTTTTGTTTGGAAAATATTACTTATTGATTTATTACCTTATTTTATTTATTTTAGTTTAAGTAATATAGAATTTGACTTATTAATTTATTTTTATTTTTTTTTAAAATTTTTTGAATACTTTAATTAAAATTCTTTATTTTTTAAAACCCGTCTTAATGAAAAAAATATAAAAAATATAATAATTTAACTAAATATAAAACAAATTACTAAAAATAAAAAATTACAAAATTAAATAAACTAATAAACTAATAAACCAAATTTATGGTTTGGGCCATAATTAAGACTACTTGATAAAAAGAAAGAAATCTCCATTTATTTTTAAAAAAAATGAAGAAAACAAGTATCCAAAAAGGCGGGATAATTCTGCCATGTCCAAATTATTCGGTATTTTTAAAATATAATGTGATAAATTAATATAGTATTTTTATATAATATAATAATAATAAATTTTATAATAAAAATATAATAAATTATTTTTATTAAATAATTTAAAAATAAAAAATAATATATTTTATATAAATTATTATTTATTAAAAATATTACTACGTTGCATCATTTATGCGGTAGTAATGTGCCAAATTCAATAGGCATCATTTATGTGGTAATAATGTGCCAAATTTAAGAACCCAGCTTTCCACACGTCAACAGTGAACGGATAGGTCTACGAGCTTTGTCGCGACTTGACATTTTTAATGATTAGACTATTTGTTTGACTAAAATATGTAAAAAGTTAATTTTTTTATTTTTTATAATTTAATTAAAATATTAAATTTAATTTACAATAAATTGTTGAATAATTTAACTAAGCTAATTTTTTTAAAATTAATTGTTTAAATTAAAAGTTATTTTTTTACTTTTTATTTAAATTAAATAATTTTATATTTTTATATATTTGATATTAACAATTATAGTTATGAATAAGTAAATTTGGTTTATTAGTTTATTGACTTATTTAATATTATAAACTTTTGGTATGAATTTTTTTTATCATTTAGTCAAACTATTATATTTTTTAAATTTCTCTAATCGAGATGAATCGAAAAAATAAATTTTTTTGATTAAATTATAAAAAAAAGTTTAAAAAAGACAATAATAAGCAAAGATAAACTAAAAAACTAAATTTTATGTTGTTTAAACTAAAATAAGTAAAAATAAATTAATAAGCAATATTTTCCTAAATATGATCTATATGTAGTTGATAGTAATAGTAAATAAATTATAAAAAAAAATTATTATGTTTTAAAAATAGTTAGAATTTAAATAAAATATTTTATAAATTAGTATTTTTTATTTGATTTTTTAGCTTTTTAATTTTTTAATTTTTTTGCCAAACAAACTATGTTAATTTTTTTAACATTTTTAATCAAAAAGCTAAAAATAAATAAATTGTTCTACTTTACATGATAATAATTTTTATATTAATTAATAATTAATAATTTATTATTAGTATAACACAAATTACTTAAAATCTCATTGACAATTAGAATACAATTTTAATATATTCATATTATTATTTTAAAAAATAAATTTATAAAAATAAATATTTTTTACAAGCGTATTTGATGAAGAAGTACTTTTATATTTTAAAATCGTTATATAATAATTTACTTGCCAATAACATTAAAAACGTCATTTTTAATATATGTAATCAAATAATCATTAAAACACAGTACACCAAAAAAAACAACTCATATATTTATTTTCGTAAAAGGGTTATTAAACTCTTAAAATTGCACGTATATAATTGTATAAGATAACTCAGTACTGATATAAATTTATAATTTGTCAATCATTGCATTATGAGTTTCTACCTCTCAAAAATACGAATACATCATCCATATTTAAAATAAGAACATTAAAATAAATAACTTATTACGATGCATTTGAGATAATTACACAATATTTGTATATTATCATAAATTTAATTATATATTTTAATAAAATCAATTATAGATCAATTAAGAAAATACTATAATAGTAATTAAAAATATTCCTTTAATGGGTCAATTGGCCATCACCCCATTAGCTTTAGCGTCGACCAATTGGATGAGCTAATTTTGGCCTCCTTTAGATAATTTGAACCATTTATTTTATTATTATTTGTATTTAATATTTTTAAATATATATCTTATATTTTGTAAATTTATATAATTAATATTTTATTTATATATATTTAAACAGAGATAGAGTTATAAATTTACAAAGAATTTAATATGTATAAAATTTTGTAATTTTACGGGTTAAGATTTTAAAATTGTTTATAAATAAGATTTTACAAGTAATATTAAAACTAAATGTTGAAGATTCGAAATCGTGGTGCAAGATTGAAACATGTATTATTTTTTATTTTAATTTATATAAATAAAAATATATTTTTTTGTACAAAAAGTAAAAGAATGAATTAGAGCGGCGTATAGTTAGTGTGGAACTAAGGGTTGAAAATATTTATGATAATTGATTTTCATTAATAAAAAATGGAATTTGATTGTGTTTGGATTCTTGGAAATCATGGCACTGCCGGTGAAGGGTTGTGATCCAGTGTGGTAGATGCATTATGAAATTAATGATTTGAATTTTTTTTGATTTTATCAAATTATATATATATAATAAAAATATTTAAGACAGATATATATTTTAAAATTTTTTAGAGCTGTGAATTCATTGATTCGCTCCAAATTTTAAAATTTTAAATAATTTAATGAGATTAATTGAAATTGATCAAATAAGATCAAAGATGATCCGGAGCTGTCATGTTTGATTGCAAGTGACTAGAGAGAGAGCAATCATGTTCAATCAATAATGAAAGGCTAATTATCAATAGATGCAGCTAAAATTTCAGTTACAGGTGGAGTTAAATCTAACGTTAATTTCCTGATTTAATAGATAATTAACAATTAAAACACCTCAACGAATAAATATCGAACATCTCGATGCGAGTCATACTAGTTTGAGTATAACAGATTGACAACGACAGCAGAAACAACATCGACATAGGTTATTTTTAAGACGATTTGCAAAATTTAAGCCAAAGTAAAAATTGTTAGGTTTATACCTTATATTCTACGAACTCATATAATTAATATTTTATTTACATATATTTAAATTGACTGAAGTCATAAATTCCCAAAAATTCTAATATAAACTTTATAATAATATGGAATAAGATTTTAAAATTACCTATAAATAAAACTTCTCAAGTTATACAAAAAAAACATTAAATTAATTAAATATCATTAAATATCTAATTAAATCGCATTTTGTGTTACAAAAAATAAATAATAAAATCCATACACCATTTATTATTCTTTTAACAAAAAAACATTTTTATAAATACTTACCAATAGCTCATTAATTTGATTTTTTGCATAAATAAAATTCGTTTGGCAAATTGATTTTAAGCCAGTTTTTTTAACTTTAAATTATTTTAAGTTAAAAAATCAAAAAATTTGTTTAATTAAGATGTAAATAGCATTTAAGCCAAAGGGCTTAAAGTAAATTTAATCCAAAAAATAAATTTTTTTACTTAAAGTTATAATTTTTAAAATTTTATTTTAAAATAAATTTTTATTTAATATTAATCTTGTTTGATAAATTTTAACAAATAAATTTTAAAAATATATTTTTTATAAAAAACAAATATGTATAATAAAAATTATGTAAAAAAAAAAGAATAAAAATTTTTGAGTTGAAAAATAATGCTTTTTGGACTTTAAGTAAAAAAAAATAAAAAATCAACTTTAAACTGACTTTAAGCCAATTGCCAAACGAGGACATAGTTTAAACACTAGAAATAATAAAATAAACATTGGACTAAACTCATTTTAAGCCCCAAATTAACCAAACTAGATTGGTCATGGAGAGAATCCACATTCCAATTGAAAGCACAATGACAGACCATCCAAACTAGTGTTGATTACACTTTTTAGTTTAGGCCAAGCCTTAAACATAATATATCAAATATCACACATAATGTGTTATCTCATGTGTGATATTTAAAAATATATGACGAGACCATAATATAATGTAAGCACAACACACATAAAATATCACATTACATAATATTTAAATGTAATTACTAAATATAATTACTATAGTATTACTCGATCCGTAACATATATATGTGTATAACGGCAAACCGTAGTGGTATCACAACCCAACAATGTCACAAAGAGGGGGGAGGGGATGGAGAGGACAATCTAGGACAATATAAGCTGTGAAAAGGAGAGGAAGGATGTCCTAATTTGCTTTTGATTTTGTTTTGTTCTGTTCTTATTGGTGGAGGAGATGTGTATTGATAAGAAAGCGATGAGAATGGGATGTGATGGGAGAAGAGGGAAATTAAAGGTAGAGAGGTGAGGTGGTTCGTTCAAGTTCCAACCTCTGCAATGCTCTGCAAAGCTGGTTTCCATTGCCCCCCACTAACCACCTGCTGCCTCCCAACACCTCTCCCACTATTGCTTCCTCCTCCTTTAATCTGAATCTGCTGCTCCATCTGCAAACCAAAAAGAAAAAAGAAAAAAGAAAAAAAACACAGAATTGATAATGCGTAGAGAAGACAACCGAAAAAGATAAAAGTTATGTATGCTAGTGGAGAGAACAATCACCCACAAGCTAATTCCACCTTGTTTGTGTTATGTTAGAAACGAAAACATCGAAAACAACAAAAAAATAAATAAATACACAATAATGCACAAAAGAGAAACGATTTAATATGGTTTACACAAAGTTAGGATTATATTTATAGAGTTGCGATTTTAGTATAAAAGGAGGCAATACAATTTCAGGGTTTAAAACTATAATAGAAGTAACCAATATATATACTCATAAAATGTATCAAAAAGCCAAAATGGGTTTCTGCTCCGTGGATTGTCTCACAAAAAATTCATTTAAAACTGTATTGCCTTTGGAACAAGTCGAGTCATGAGTTGGGGTTGGGGGCTGTTTGTTTCTGGGTTAAAAGGTGAGATTGAACCAGATGAGAATAATTCTATACAGATTCTTGTTTAGTTTGTCAATTTAAGAGAGGAATTAGACTATTAAATAGTTCCTCTTAACTAACATAAGCTACCATTTTAGAACTATTAATATTCCACCACCTGGGTGGATTTAATAGTTCCGAAACTATTATTATCTCACTTCTTTATAATTTTATAATAATTTCACTATAATCATGTTACATTAAGCAATTATTATTTACATTAAGTATTAATATTGTACTAATAATTTAATTCATAATACTCTAAGTATTAATAATTCGAACACACAAATATTCTATAAAAATATTTTTTCAATCAAATTAGCTCTTAGAGTTTTGCAACGTGTTGTACATATTCGAACACACCTCTCAATAGGATGAGTCTCACAATTGTGTGAAACCCACACTCATGAAAAGAGTGTGTTTAGATATGTATTCGACATTTGTGCACTTACCTATTTTGGTAATATTTGAGTCTTACATGTGTTTTTTTACTATCAAAAGATTACAAATAAGATTATGTATACATTCAAAATAATTTATGTTCAATTAGAGCATAATAAAAAATAAAATAAAAATTATATATTTATTCATGATCATTAGGCTTAGGCGATAAATAAGAAAAATAAATCGAGATTTGGTAAAGCTATTAATTCAAATTATACAATAAAAACGGAATATGTTTTGTAGACCACCTTGTCTACTAATTCATCCTATTCCCACTCCCCCACGCCCGAAACAAACAGGGGATGGGACAGATTGTACACACTACAGCTATTTACAAAATAAGGACACAATCACACAATTAGTAGGAGATATTGATCCTTTATTATTTTAATTTAATAAATAGAGACTTTCATTTTATATGGTACTCCCAGTAAGTTTATTTTAATAATTTGAATTATTCAAATTATAAATCACATCAATAAGATTATTTATAAAAAAAAAATTAAATTAATCGAATATCAATAACTATATAATTGAATTGCATATATATATATATATATAAATTACAGTATGTTCTCAAAATTATACTTTGTCATTTATTTTTTTTAAGAACAATGTAGTTTATCTGGTAGATTAAAATATTCAAT
>JAOTRH010000018.1:3398507-3409076 GCA_034768845.1 Heliamphora exappendiculata | reverse complement strand
CAATTCAGTTTTTTGTATAAATAATATTCCAATCACAATATAAGCTCAAATTATCAGAATAGACAACCATATGCATAATTAAAAACAAATAGAGGACTCTCCAAGTTTTCTCTTTTCAGAAATGGAGAGAGTCGGAATTCTAATTGGGGAATATTAGGTCAGTGAAAAGTTGGTAATATATTAATAATCTATTCACTATTAGTTCTATAATAAATTGATGAACAATTTAATTTATAGACCGTTTACTATTTTTCATCTACTATAAGATTTTTTAACAAATAAGGTTCATCTTCATAAAAGTTTTAACGCGCAAGATTCTTTTGGAACAAAAATACTTTAGAACAGATAAATTTATCTGTGCCTTTTCAAAATAAGTATAAATAATACAGATAAATTTATTTATTTATTTATTAAAAATACGTATAAAAAACACAGATAAATTTATCTATTTTATTAAAAATACGTATAAAGAACACAGTTATGTATAAATAAGAAGACAGATAAGTTTATCTGTTTGCAAAGTATTTTCTGAAAAAACTACGCAATTGGACCTTACACGTTAAAATTTTTGTTGATGGACTTTGAGCGTTAAAATTTATTTATTTTTGGACATTTAACTGAAATTTTCATTACTTCTATGGGATTACATATCATACGATATTTATATATTTTCTCATTATTAATCCATCTAATTAAGGCATAAAAATTTATTACTTTGACAAATTTTAATCTCCAGATAACGATATCTGATTAATTAAATTAATTTTTTAAGATAATAATTTATACATTATAAACAATAAAATAAACTATTTAAATTATTAAAGTAGATTCATTTTAGTTCAAAAAGTGACCCAACTGAATGGCCCTTATATCTCCACTTGCGAAAGCAAAGGAACGTTTCTGGATTATTGGGCTCTTGCTGACTCAGGAACTCTCTAATTACAACCAATACATTCCTACCCAGCATTGCTTTTACAAGAATTTCGTACAAATTAATGTTGCTTTATGTAGTAATTTCATTTTAGATAATAAAAATCTAACGTTTAACAAAGTTAAACGTTTAAAAGAGCAAAAGATAAAAACACAAAAATAAGAACTTTTATTTTTTAAATTTAATTTTTAGTCTTTTTATCTACATAAGTTTAAAAAAAAATAGAAATTGTACAAATAAATAGAGATGGAATAGAAAAAATTCAAAGAGTGACGAAGACAGAATGGAGATGGAGTGAATAAAAAATATAAGAAATAAAAAAATAAGTATAATAGTTTTGATTTTAATCTTATTACATTTTAAAAATTAAATCTTATGTATGTATTCACATATAAAATACCCTTTAATTAATTTAGTTGGGGTTGAAAGAAGGTATTAGAACCAAAAAAAAAATAAAAAAATAGTAAAGGAAATGGCTTCTGTGTAGTTTACTGTGCGTGGGAACTTATTTAAGTCCCATTTCAATCATCCACATCGTTTACTTATTGATCTTCGTGTATAAATTATTTATTAAAATAATTAAATTAATTAAATATCGTTAATAAATTTATGAATAAATCAAGTTTGTTTTGAAAAGACAGACGCCGTCATTTACTTATAATTCATTTATTTTGAAAAAATATAACTTGTTCATACAACTAATAATTTTGTCATAATTTAATTTTAATTTTGTCATAATTTAATTTTTACATAACTAATTATTCTTTATAAAAAATAAAATAAACAATTTAATCCATCAAAATATAACTAAGATGAACTCCTGGCGTCTTGATTGCTAATTGCACGTTGCAATCTACACAATTGAGCTCGGAGAATCCGAATATTTTTATTCAATTTATATGTATTTGGGTTAGGATAAAGATGGGAGCCCTCTAGTAAACTAAATATGTATAGGGTTGTTTTTATTTACATGGACTTAATGTTTTTATGATGCGTTTATAAATGGTTGGCTTGTAAGAGTTTTATTGTCAAGAAAAAAATTAGAGAATCGAGCTAATAAAGAGAAGAGAATAATTGATCTATTTCATATTTAATATAGTAAAATATTTTTTTCTTACTCATGAACCAAAGTGTGAACCGAACCGTGGAAATTTTCGGTGTCGAATATGTGTTTATGTGTTTTTGCTTTTCTCCGTAACTATTTATTTTTATTTTTGTTAAAAAATTGATGATTAAATTATATTATTATTTTTGTTAAAAAATTAATGATTAAATTCTAATATAATTTAAGTAAAATTTATATAAAACCCATTGCATTAATATTTATAATCATAGTGCATAATTTAAGATATTTATTTACGAAAATAAGTTCAGCATTATTCAAATTATTATATTAAAAAAGAAAACTGTTTTCTTATTAATTTAAACTGTTTTTTCTTAATAATTTTGGCCCTCAACGAGTAAAAGTTGATTAACCTTTAATTAACTTCTTCTATTATTTAGTTAAATTATTATATTTTTTAAAATTTTTTTCTCATTGAGACGAATAAAAAATAAATAAATTTTTTTAATAAAAAAAAAACCAATAAACCAAATCTAATGTTACTTATTTTCGTTTTTAATAATTTTTTTTATTTTTTAATTAATTTTTTTTACTTTTTAAATTTATCTCATTAAAAAATTTTTTTAAAAAAATAAATAAATAAAAAACTGCTTATTTCACCATGCAGCGGACCTTTGGCGTAGGCAAGAAATATTGGTTATATATACGAAACGAGAACGTATGGAAAAATTGCAATTTCCGTAGCTTGCCCACTTCCCTACTTCCCTACTTCGTCCTTACGAATAAGGAAGCCTAAGGCCTAAGCATTGAGCTAGCTACAATAAAAGCACGTGACCCTACTATCCTCACTGGTCGTCCATCACCATGACCCTACTTCTTTACTTCGTACACCTGAAAACTTCCCACCCCAATGAGATTAGTACGGCCTCGTTTTAAATATTTATTATTATTATTTTTAATAAAAATAATAATTATTTAATTAAACTAATATATATTTTTTTGACTTCTGTTGTTAACAGACCCCTGTTTCGGTTTAAATGTCACAATTTTATTTTTTTGAAATTTTTTTAATTTTTAACTAAATTTCTGTATAATAAACTCAACAAATAAAAAATTTTAATTAAAAAATAAATTTTTTTATTAAAAATAGAAATAAACAAAGGCCTTGTTAAGCCAAAATATAAATAAGCTAATTCGTTTGGATAACACAAATAAGTCTTCGTTTAAGTTTTGATTTGTTTGGGTGATTTTTAACTTATTTGATTTATTTGCTTAAATAATTGCTTAAATAAATTTAATTTATTTAGGTAATTTTTGATTTATTTAACCCATTGGCTGCTTATTGACTTTAACTTATTTGATTGAGGTAGCTTATTTTAAGCTTATAAACCAAATAAGCCAAATTAGCCAATAAGCTTAGTTTACTCAAACATGGCCAATATAAATTTTGGCTTATCAACATATTTTAACTTATTTGTATTTTTAATATTTTGATAAAAAAAATTTATTTTTTCGATCAATAAAAAGAGTCTAAAAGTATAATAATTTGACTTAATGATAAAAAAAATTTACTAAAAACAAAAATATACAATATTAAATAAGTAAATAAACAAAATTATCCCAAACAGGGCAGAGTAGGGAAAAAAATTCAAACAAAAGAGAAAAATATTCGAAAAAAAATTAAAAATAAACAAAAACTTAGAAGTCTAACCTAAAGAGTGCATTTGATTCATTGTTTTTTCATTGCAGTTTAAAAAATAGTTTTTATTTTTTATTAATTTATTTTTTATTTGGTCCATATTCTGATTCATAAGGTCATTCTAGTGAAGAGATCAACTGATGAAAAAAAAAAACAAAAACAAAACAAAACAAAGGGGGAAAATGCACATTTATTGGTTCTGACAGGTTTACGTCACCCGTAGGACTTCTTTGGGATTATAAGAAGTTAATTTTTTTATTTTTTTTAAAAATATAAAAATAAATTATTTAGAATGCTATCATTTTTAAAATTTTTAAAATTTTATTGAAATCTAACTTTAAAAGTTAATTTGTTATTATTCTAACTAAAAAATAAATTATGATTAAAATAAATTATTTCATAAATTAACTTTAAAATTATTTTTAAAAAATTAATTGATAGTGTAAAAATTTATTTTTTGCTTGTTATTCAAATTAAGAATTAATTAATTGTGTAAAAAATTAGTTTTTTATTTTTTATTTAAATTAAAGTATTACTTATTTTTATGATTAATTATAATAATTATATATAATTGATATTAATAACAAATAAATTATCAAATATTAATATTATAATTTTTTATAATATAGTAAAAAAAATTAAATAAAATTATTTAAAAATCAGTGTTATGATTTAACAATTTATATTTTTAGCTTTTTAAAAAAAAAAATTCATATAAGCTATTATTATTATTATATTTTAATTTTTAGCCCCCCCAATAACGCTTGAAGGCCCAATTAAGGCATGAGGTGGTTGGTCTAAGTTTCTAATATTAACTTTTTAGTTTTTTTTTTATATTAATTTTAGTAGTAATTTATAATTTTTTTAAAACAATTATATCTTTAATTATAAATTATGATTACTTATTTTCTATATCGCTTATAAATTATAATTATTATTTTTATATTAATTACAAACAAATATATTTATCAATTATTCGCAATTTATGTTATAAATTTTTTAGTTGATTGAACTTATATTATAAATTACTATCTATAAATTTCTATTTATAAATTATTAATTTTAATAATATCTAACACCCATTGTCATTATAGACTTCCTAATTCCCAGATATAATAGATCAATTAAATAAAAAGAAGCAAGGTACTTTGTTTTAAGGTTAAAAAGAATAAAATTAAATTATAATAGAATAATTTTATACAACTCTTATGATTATTATAAATTCTTCATCCCGAAATTATTACCATCCAGAGTATGGGAACTATTAGTAGCCTATCTTTGGAAAATTTTATAATAATTTATTAAAATTATGTTAAACCAAATAAAATACTGTTTATTATTATATTATATTTTCAATTAAAAACACTTCGCAAAAAAATCCTATACTAATAATTAAATTTACAACTATCCAATTTACTAATAACTCAGATTACACTAATTATCATATAGAATTAATTTTTCTACTCCGACTGTTTTATATCACAAGAAAGATGTAGGAACCTTTTTTGGAATGCTTGAAAGTCGTAATTTTATTTTTATTTTTTCCAAAAATAAAAACAAATATTTAAAATACTATGACCTTTTAACTTCTAAAACCATTATTATTACTTATATAATGTAAATATATTTATTTAATAATTTATCATCAAAATATTATAAACTAACTAGAATAGATTGATAAAAATTGCCGACTAACCTAATTATTTATAAAAATTATGTATTTGATGAATTTAACAAAATAAATAATTTTAATTAAATTTTAAAATTTCAATTAAAATGATTTTGAGCTCACAACATTAACCCCAATGTCGGCCCAATGCAGTCGGCGAAGAATATTGAAGATGCAAAACTAGCACAATCACTAAAAATCTTCGATTCTTGAGCACTTTCAACGAGAATAAACAGTCAAATTTACCCATGAACTTTCACCGATTCACCAATAAACCGAAGTTATTTACCTTAGCAGAAGAGCAGTTCTCTGGTTTCGGATTCGGGTTCAGACTCGAAACGCCAGAAAGTTTCTTCTTCTCCAAACCAATTCCTCCCCTCTCCAACAGCTTCCCGAGCTTCACGCACTTCTTTGCAGCGAACTCCTTTAAAACATCTGCACCAAAAAAAGTACAAAAGTAAAACAATCAAAACAAGAAGGGCAAAACGGGAACTGCCAAACAAAATGAGTTAAGAAATGGCATAGATCTATGTTTGGAAATTGGAATGTCGCCTTCGAAGCTGACGAGTCTGTAAACTTGTCCAATGAGTAGCGTATCGTCGGGTCGGAGAAGCTTGAGGTGCTTCACCGGCGTTCCGTTCTCTGACCTCGCCGTCGGCGAAGCGACGACGAGCGCGATGTAGTGCCCCGGGTTCAAATTCATGACCTCGTGAGCACTCACCGACCAGTAAATCCTCTCCACCTTGTTGCCTGGATGTTGGATCACCACCGTCGCCGCCTCCGCCGCCTGACAATTCCCCATCGTCTCGCCGCCGATCGACTCCGCTCCGAACGTACAATCAACGAAGAACGGAAATGTCTGTAACGGAAATAAACTTGACCAGAGAGAGAGAGAGAGAGAGAGAGAGAGAGAGATGGTTCAGTGCTGCTCCGGAAGTGAGTTGATTGGATCCATATAATTAGGGAAGCTATTCGTCAGCCACACTAAATGAGAGAAAGTGACAATTATGGCGCTCTTCCCGGTCATCGACGTACAGAGAGAATCCAAAGACGTGACACAGATATAAATCACCAAAGATCGAGAAACCAGAGCTTCTCTCTTCCCGCGTCTGAACTCAGAGATGCTCAGAAATGTAAGTATATATATGTGTGTGTATGGTCAGTAGAATCCGTAAAGAAGCTGGAAAACAGAGATAAATGTATTGAGGGAGGAGTAGTTGGGAGGTGGAATGGGGATGATGATGATGAGGAGGAGAATGAGGATGACGACGACGATGAGAAATGTGTGGGAACGTCACCAACGTGGTGCTTATATAAGCGGGAGTGGTGGAAGCATTAAAATGGATAGAGTTGAAGAAAAGAGCACTAAGGGAGAAGACGTGGAGTGTTGGATCTGCCAAACACGGCTGAGATGTGCAGGTAGTAGTTTGTGACTTTGCGTTTGCAGGTGAGAGGAAGTGATGAAGAGATAGAGAGAGAGAGAGAGAGAGAGAGAGAGAGAAATGGGAGCGAGTATCCTTTTGAGAATTTTTTGGGTACTCAGAGGGTACCACCGTGTCATGTACACGTAGTACCCTCAACCAATCAATTGTCGCCAACTGTAACACTTAGGAGACTGTACTGCTTAGCTGCCCGTTATAGGAACAGGTTAAGCTTTTTTAGGAGCCAACCGTCAATCCAAGTTTTTTAGGCCCGATTTTGTAACTTTTATGTGTGTGAATATATATATATATTAGTTTTATTGTAAATTATAAATAAAATATTTGTAATAATTATTTTTATTTTTTAAAAAATATGAATATTTTTTAAATTTTACTAAATTTATGTAAACAGAAAAAATAAATTTTTATTAATTTCGTGAACAATTATCGCGTCCAACGACTACATCGGTTCACATTTTTTAATTGTTTATGTTTTGTGTGTGTACACGGACAAGATAAGAAATTAAAATTTGACTATTTATTTGTATTAAAACTTATTATATTTATTAACTTTAATATAAATAGGTAATTCAGAATTTGTTTTGCAATTTCATTTAAGCTGATTTTTTAATTTTAAGTTATTTTAAATTAAAAAGTTATAAATTTATTTAGTTAAAAATTTAGTAATTTTTAAGTTATTAAAAAAGTCAAATAAGTTAAATATAAAATTTTAAAATTATTTTTCAACTTAAATGAGATTTTATCAAACAAAAAGTCAAAAAAGTTAAAAAAACCAAAAAGACAAAAGGTAAATTTTAAAATTATTATAAAAAAAATTAAAAAACTAATAACGTAAAAGATGAGGGTTAAAAAATGAAATTTTTTAATTTTTTAAATTTTAAACTAAAAAATTAAAAAGTCCAAAAAGCTTAAAAAAAATTGACGCCTAATCGGTTTGCCTAGCGAGCACTAATATTAACTTTTTTGTTACTTTTGTATTAGTTGGCTGTGTAGAAACTATTTTCTTTTTTTTAAAAAAAATTTTGTCCAACTTTTTATTTTTTATTCTCCATTAGAAGAAAATTAATATTTTAAAATACAATACAAAAAATAAAAATTTTAAAATAATTTATTATATTATATTTTTTTACTCTTTTTATTTTTAATTAATTTTTTTATTTTTTATTTTTAAAATTTTTATGAATTCATTCCATATAGACGAGTTGAAAGATCTAGTTAAAAGATAAAATTACTTTTTAAGAATAAAAAATAATCCAAATAGTCTTAAAAATATCTCAAACTAAGGTTCGATTGTCAATTAGTTTAAAAATTAATTTTTTTTTGTTTTTATTACATTTTTAATTAAAAAGTTAAATTTAATTTCAAGTAGGTTTTTATTAACTTAATTTTTAAAAGTTATTTATTTGAGAAAAAAGTTAATTTTTTTATTTTTTGTTTAAAGTGAATAATTTTATTCTTCTATATATTCTATATTAACAATTATATATAGTTAGTAGTAAAAGTAAATAAGTTATCAATAAAAAGTATTATTATATTTTAGAAGTAGTAAAAATTTAAATAGAATATTTTAAAATTTGTATTTTGATTTTTATTTTTTAACTTTTTAATTTTTTAATATTTTTTTTCAAACAAATAATCATGATTTTTTTAAAATTTTTAAACAAAAAATCAAAAAATCAAAGTTGTCAAGACTTAAACCTGATTTAAAATTGTTTTTTTTTTCTTCTTTTTAAAATCACTTTAATTCAAAACATAAAAACTTAAGGACCTGTTTGGGATTACTTAAAAATAAAAGTCAATTTTTAAATCATACTGTTTGATTTTTAAAAAAGCAACTAATTTTTTTCAATTATTTTTTTAAAAAAAAATTCTATACATATCTTAAACATCTTAACTATTTTTTGAAATAAAATTACTATAATATTTTCAATTAAAAAATTCAATACTTTTTTACAAAAACAAAAAAATCGTGTTAATAATTCAAATATTATAATTTAAAAATAAAAAATAAGAGTATATTAGATATTTTACTAAAAAGTAAAAAAATAAAAATAATAAAAAATCTATGGTAAAAAATTATCCTAAACAATCAAACATTTTTTAATTTTTAATTTTTATTAAAAAAAATTAAACCTCTTAAAAGTCACGTTTTTAGACATTTCAAATATATAAGTTGGTAAAATTTATATGTGGTTTAAGGTCGCTTAAATGTTTTTTTTAAGCTAATTCATATTTTTTAATTTTTACATAATTTATGTTTAATATAAATCTTATTTGATAGATCTCGATAAAAAAATTCTAAAAATATAAAAATAAATGTGTATAATAAAATTTATGTTATATTTTAAAATATGTAAAAGTATTTTTAAACTAATTTTCAAAAAGACCAAAAAAAAAAAACTAGGTGGCTAGATGAAGTAAACCTAACATTTTTAGTCACCCACAAGCCATGAGCCAAACGAAGCCTAAGCCTTAGTTTCTTTGATGAGAGTTTTTTAAAAATTTTAATTATGTTTTAAGATTTTTAAAATCTTAAAAATGACTATCAATCCTGCCTCTAAAATACTTTGGGGGTGTTCGCCGAAGGTTAAATTTTACTTTTTAGTTTATACTTTGAAAAATGTTAAAATATCTAAATAAAAGTATTTATAGTTTTTCGAGATAATTATATTTTCCTCTTCTGAGGTTTAAATTTATTACATAAATCTCTCTTGTGATCTCTGAAATTACACTAATCTTCATTAAAATTTAATTTTAATATCAATTGCACCCAAACTGTTAAAATTTTTGTTAAAATTTAACAGAAAATCGCCACTCCCACCCTAAAATCACAATTTCTACCTCAAAATCACAAAATCACCATTCAAATCACATTCTCCCTCCAAAATCACAATTCCTACCTCAAAATCACAAAATCACCATTCAAATCACATTCTTCCTCCAAAATCACAATTCTCACCAAAAAATCACCATTATCAAAACTACAATTCCGTTAAAATTTGTAAGAGAAAGGTGGTTTGAATGGTAATTTTGACAAAACTACTATTAATAGTTTTTAGCTCTTTTTTATTAATTTTAATTATAAGTTCAATTTTTTTCAAGCATTTATAATTTTTACTACAATTTATAATTATTTTTATTTCTATTTCAACTATAACACTCACAACTTCTACAACAAATTATAATCTATAAATTATTAATTTTAATAATATCAAATATTTATACATTCTACATATCACTTAAAATTATATTAGTATCTTTTTAATTATAATTTATAAATTTATAAATTCAACTATAATAAAAACCTTAGGTGTCAAACGAGTCACTAATTATCATCATTACCCCTAGCTCATTGGTGAAATATAAACCTAATTCTATGAAGAGTTTTATTTTATTGCATTTAATTTGAAGTACTACTTAACGGGGACTTACGAACTATGAACAATGACCCATTGTCCTTGCCTCCCCCAACCCTAATGCTACATCTAACCAAACAAATGTTAAATCATTTCAAGAGTAAATTTAAGCTGTATTTAGGATTAATTGAAAATAATAACAAGAAAAAGAAGAAAAACAAAGTAAGTGAGAGATTTTTTAGAGAATTTATTGAATTCTTTTTCTTTATTTAGCAAAGAAAGGAGAAAAGAGTTAAAAAAAGGAAAGAGATTTTGACCTAAGTCCCAATTAGAATACTTATTTAGAGATGAGTCATAACCTATAACTAATATTTTATTAAGTTTTATTCCTAATTATTATACCAAAAAT
>JAOTRH010000018.1:3361676-3379715 GCA_034768845.1 Heliamphora exappendiculata | reverse complement strand
ATACAAAAAAAACTTATAAGTTTATAAAATATAATAAACTTATATAAGTTTATATAATAAATTTAAAAAAAAAATCAAAAAAACGGTCCGGCCCGGTTAGACCTGCCCATAGGCTCGCCCAGAGGCCAAGGCCCATAACTCGAGCCTGAACCCTTTAGTTCTAAGGTCTGGGCCGAACCCCTAACCAAAAAGCCTAGTTCGGCCTGAAAATTCGGCGAGAACCCGCTGAGCTCGGGCCGGGCTGGGCGCAAATTACACCTATAGAATTATTTTATTACCAAAGCAATGATAAGCCAAAGGGTAGCCAAGTAGAGATAGAGATTAGCTGTAAACACAAACTGTCAGAGTTTTAAACTTGGTAATCCTTTTGAGGTTAGGCTGGAAAATATTTATCTCTCATGACTCCTATTTCACTGCATATAAAAAAACTCAAATCTTATTATTTTGTTTTCAGGAACGAAAGATAAAAATAGGTACATCAGATGCAGTAAGGCATCTCTTCAAAAACAAAGACAAAGATCTCCATGTTGAGAAAAAATTCCTCACACGGGTGAAAAATTAAATCTCTATGCAAAGAGGATTATAAACCTTCGCGCAGAGATGTATTATTAAAACATATAGTAAAAAACTTAACAAATGATAATCATTCATCACCATGGCTGCACATCGCCATTCCCCCTCCCCCCAATCAGCTATAATAACATTGTAGTCTTCACTTAACTCTTACAAAAAGTCTTACTAAATGTAGCGAATCGTCGTCTAACCTCAACTTTAGCGATATTAACTTTGGTGTACTTGTGGCGATTTAAGAGACATCTAGATATAAAAGTGACTCAGAAAAACTAGATGGATGAAGAACAGATGATAAAAAAGAAAAAATTATTAAAAAATAAAATAAAATGCGAACACGTAAAAAAAAGTAAAAGAGAAAAAAAATAGAGGGATCCAGATTAACATAAAAAGGAGATTGAAGAGGTGAGGAAGGAGATTTGGGGAGAAGTAAAACAAGGGGTTACTACGACCACAACTTTTTTCTAAGATGAAATTCACTAACTTTTATGTAGAAAGAGGAAGGGAGGGATTAAGATCCATTAAAAGGTTTGCGCGTATGTGAGCCCCCTGCACCTGACCTCAGCACCCTGCCACCATTATGCATACAATTTAAGTCTTTGTTAGACAGAAATTAGTAATGGCATTAGAACAGTGCATGATGGGATGTAGTGTTATATTTCTAATTTCCATTTAATTGGGACGAAGACAATGAGAAATGAACAAAACAAATAAAGGAACATGGATGAAAATATACTGGAGATAGTTTATAAATTTTAAAGATATAATATTAATAAAAACTATAAATAATGTAATAAATAAAAATTAATAGTTACCACCAATCGATGAATTGAGAAAGATAGGATTGTGGATTCTATTTCAATAGAGAAATCATGCTCTTACCCAAGTGGTGACTTTTATTTGTATGTAGTAAGTCATATTATCTTTATTTTACGTAAGCCTAATAGTGCAGCTCAACTAGAAGAGATTCTCAGCGAGAGATAGTACTGAACTGGGGTCAGATCGAGTTAGTTCCCTCAAAGCTTTCTTTTGAACTTGCCAACAAGTGCTTATGAAAGCAGGTCGGTCTCTTTTAAACAATCACGCGCTAGAAATAATAGGGGTTTGGGGCAGGAAGATTGATAGACATAGAAACAGAAGATCTAGATTTCAAAGAAAGAATGCGAAAGCCTAAGAAACCAACTCCTTTTTAATTAATTTCGCTCACTAATGGCTGAGATGCTCAATCGACTCCCTCCCCTTTTGTGGGGGTCCAGACCCCTACAAGTGAGCAGAAAAGAGAGGAAAAAATAGGCCATGGTGAACCATCATAATTAGTGAACAAGTCTAAGCTTTGCTACCCAACAGTATGGAGTACTTACCACATCGAGGGACAGACCCTCAAGCGAAGGATGGGAACGAGCGAAATCAATGTATTTCATTTTCTAGCCTTGTACCGACCATTCAATGAATCATGGACTAAACAGCCATTGGCTGAAAGGATTATGCCTAGGGGATCACCCCTCACAAGGTACATTTTACACCTATGGGCTACTATAACTACCCAACAAGACACTTGAAACTGGAAGAATAAACAAATTCACCCGCTGGACTGCCAAGCTACAAATCCTAAGATGCAGGAGTTTTTTGAGTTGAGCAGCCCTCTTCGAGTAACTTATGATGAATCTTCTAAATAGTTCATGAGCCCTAAAAATAATCTTAGCTTACTCACCTTGGTAAGCCCTTGCCACTCTTTGTTGGCTCTTATGCCTATCCAATCCCCTAGGAATAGGATTTTCGTCTGTTTAAAGGAGCATTTCTCTTTCTTTACATAGAGATGATTCTTCTTTAATGCCTTAAAAAAAAGTACAACCTGTGGGTGAGGAAGGTTTTAATTCTTTTGTTCTGGGAGGAAAAACTTCTCATTATATTGCAGCAGGGACATTGTTATATTAGCGGGTCTATTCTCATCAAGCAGGGCATAAAATGCATTGGAGCTAAAAATATAAAAAATAAGAAATAGAAACAAAAATATATATAGAAATAAATATTATATTTTTATATTTTAATCTATTATATTTTCTAAAAATAAATTTTATAAATGTATGCATAAAAATAAAAATATTTATCTAATGTAATTGGGGCAAAACAGGATAAAACGGAATGAGAAAATCAAAGATCGTCCCAATCTATTTGTTACTAGGAGCAAAAAACTTGTACACGTAAGAATGAGAACACACGGGAAACGATGCAAAATGAGAGAAATTAGCATCCCAGCAAGAGACTTGCCACTAACTCCAAATCGCCTTGATTTGTTTGGTCATTAATTACATGAAAAAAGGTCAAAATTTTGGTGTATTTTTGGTAAATACATGCACAAAATTTAAACTTTTCAATTTTGATTTGTGAGGGTGACATTCATACTATTGAATCTAAATAGTAGGTTGGGTGGGTGGAGGTTAAAAATATTTTTCTTTAATTAGTTTTAGAGAGACCTCTAAGCACTATACAAAGAGAAAAATTAACGAACAAATAATAACAATTTATCACTATGAGCTGCACATCGTTGTTTTTTCCACAATTAACTATAATGACATTGTAGTCTCCATCAAACTCTTGCAAAAAGACTTACTAAACGTAGCGAGTGGTCGTATAACCTCAATTTTAGAGATATTAGCGTTGATCTACCTGTTGCGATCTAAGTGACATTTAGATATGAAAGTGACTTGGAAAAATTGGAGGGGTGAAGAACGAATGAAAAAATGAGAAAAATACATTTAAAAATAAAATAAAATGTAAACACGTAATACAAAGTACAAGAGAAAAAAAGAAAATGATAGGGAAATCTAGATTAACATAGAAGGGAAATTGGAGAGGTGAGGAAGAAGGAGGTTTGGAGAGAAGTAAAATAAGGAGTTACTATCACCGTGTCTTTTTTCTAAGACGAAATTCTATAATTTTTATGCACAAAGAAGGAGAGAGGGATTAGGACCCATTAAAAGAGCCCCCCTGCACTTGACACCAACACCGTGCCACTGTTAAGCATACAAATTTAAGTCTTTGCTAGATAGGAATTAGTAGTTAATGGCATTAGGAGCCGGATGGGATGTAGTGTTATATTTATAGTTTTCATTAAACGGGATTAAGACAGTGAGAAAAAAACAAAACAAATAAAGGAAAATGGATGAGAATATATAAAAAATAGTTACTGAGTCAATGAAGCTAAAAATATAAAAAATAAGAAATAAAAAAAATATAAATAAATATTATATTTTTATATTTTAATCTATTATACGTTTTAAAAATAAACTTTAGAAACATATTCATAAATATAAAAGTATTTATTTCATCTAATCGGGGCCAGAATAGGATAAAGCAGAAGGAGAAAATCAAATATCATCCCAATCCATTTGTTATTGGGAGCAAAAAACTTGTACATAAGAGAACCAGGACACGCTGGGAACAAAATAGATTGAGAGAAATTAGCATCCCTAGTAAGAGCCTTGCCACTAAGTCCACATCGCCTTTATTTGTTAGGTTCTTAATTACAAGGAAAAGATCAAATATTTGATTTATTTTTTATAAATATACGCACAAAATTTAAATTTTTCTCTTTCTATTTAAGAGGGTGGCACCTATGCTATTGAATCTAAATAATAGATTGGGTGGGCAGAGGCTAAAAGTATTTTTTTTCAATTAGCTTTAGAGAGATCTATGAGCACCACATGAGGGGAAAACCTAACGAATAAAAGATAATCATTCATCACCATGTGTTGTGCATCGCCATTCCCCCCTCCCTTACAACCAGCTATAATGACATTCTAGTCTCTACCTAACTTTTGCAAGAAGACTTAATAAAACGTAGCGAGTGGCCGACTAATCTCGACTTTAGTGATATTAGCACTGATTTACTTGTGACGATTTAGGAGACATCCAAATATAAAATTGACTTGAAAAAATTAAAGGGGTGAAGTACGGATTATAAAAGGAGAAAAACATATTAAAAATAAAATAAAATGCAAACACGTAAAACAAAGTAAAAGAGAAAAAAAGAAAATGATATGGAGATCTCTAGATAAACATAAAAGGGAGATTAGAAAGGTGAGGAAGGAGATTTGGGGAGAAGTAAACCAAGGGAGATGATCGCGTCTTTTCTCCATGACGAAATTCTCCAACTTTCATGCAAGAAATGGGAGATCGGGATTAGGATCCATTAAAACGGTTTGCATGGATGTGGAAAAAAGGAAGTTGGGTGAGGAGTTCGTTGTCAATATCTCATCACCAGCAAATACTTCATGAAGAACACGGTTTAATCAAGTGAAAGTGGTATTGTTCGTGGAGCGTCCACAACCATTTTCTTTGATAACATTCCTTGGGAGATTAGTGAACAATGGCTTTCAGATTTCTTTAACTACTGTGGAAAAGTCTATGAGACGTTCATCTCTAAGCACAGACGAGTAAAAAGTGGGAGTAGATTTGGATTTGTGAAGTTCGCAAGATGGGAGGCTGCCTCTTACGCCATCAAACAATATAATGGTGCCTGGTGGTGCGGCAGAAGATTGACCATCAATAAAGCCAAACCCCACCCCAGGTCCAAAGACAATCATAGAAAGGAATGGAGAGTAAAGTCAGCCAATTTCCACAACAGGATGGGAAACCAAGGAAAGGAGGCCATGGAGATCAACACGACCAACACAGTAATCACCCACCATAACATGGGCTCTCCTATAGAGGCAACTGAAGTAGATGAGGAGTGGACTAAACGATGTGCAGTGGGCGTAATAAAAGATTTAAATCTCATCGGCTTAGTTTAGGATGCTATGATGCAAGAAGGGGTTTTCAATATCACCACTATCCCCCTAGGGAGTTATAAGGTCCTACTCCTATTTCCTGAGGAAGAAGAAAGGAATGTCTTTATTCGTGAAGGGAGAGATTGGTTCGAGAACTGGTTCCAAGTGGTCTACAAATGGAGCTATAGGGAGACAACTCTACATAGAAGAATATGGTTACATATTGAAGGTGTGCCCCTACATGCATGGAACACCAACACATTCAAAAGATTGCCTAGACATTGGTTCCAAGTGGTCTACAAATGGAGCTATAGGGAGACAAATCTACATAGAAGAATATGGTTACATATTGAAGGTGTGCCCCTACATGCATGGAACACCAACACATTCACAAAGATTGCCTAGACATTGGGTGACGCTATAAGTGTGGATGGAGGAACATTTCTAAAGTAGAACTTGGAGGTAGGTAGAGTATTGATTTCCACAGCCTTCAAGGCACCTATTCATCAGATGAAAGAACTGAAAGTGGGCAACTTTATATATAAAATTTGATGTACAGAAGGGCACTATCAGAGCCTCCATATATGGGACTCTCCAACTTTATTTCCATCTAAAAGAACTCACAACAACAAGGGTCGCTCTTCTTCATCCTCTCCCTTTGCCAAATCAACTTCTGTATGTTCGGAGGCTCAAGAACATACCTCAGCCTCCTCAGTAAGCAAAGATCCAGTGCAGAGCCCCAATCACCAGGAGGAAGATGAATATGATGATGTGGCACTCCTTAGCCAGGTGGACGAATCACTAAGCAACAGGAGGGATAATGCTGATGAAGTGGACAAAACTGGGGAGATCTCCATTCAGCCAAGCCTGATAGCAGCAATTCCGCCAACCCCTCAAGAGGAGGTAGTATCTATACCCTATGAACCACAGGGAGCAGTTGGGGTAGACCTGCAGAACTTGCCACAAGCAGCCACTGCAGACAATTGGACCCAAAGTGACATACAAAAGGAAGCTCTCCAAAGTAGGTCAGACCCTTCCCCTCAAAACCACTTCTTATTGAACACCCCAGTAGCTACCCACATCGAGAAACCACAGGGTTTGGTGGAGTTCTGGTCTGACCCCTATCAGAGTAGTCTGAGAGAGGAGAGAGCATAGTCTCATATGAGGTGTGAAAGGACATGTCTCAAACCCCTCCCCGAAAAGCATAAGAAAAGGCTTATGTCAAACCTTGGATACCATGTTCTGATGAAGAAACCTGTTCCTAGAAACAAAACAGGGGGTAAAAAATTGAAAGACAAACCTAGCAATAACATTGACCTAACCTCCCTCTCCACCAAGACATCCAAAATCGAAATCACCTTCTCAGGATAGAAGCTGAGAAGATCATTGAAATAGGATGTCAGATGGGCCTGTCTTTTGGCTTTGATAGAGAACAAGCTATCCAAAAGATCATGGATAGACGATGATCTTATCTACAATACTATTGTCAATAACCTGAACCTCTACTGAACACTTCTGATTGAAAGACCTGAGCAGAAGCTACAATGAAGATCATTTCTTGGAACACAAGAGGGCTTGGAAGAAGAGAAAAGAAGAAAATGGTACGTGATCTACGTAGTAAAAACCAAGTTCAGCTCATTCTACTCCAGGAGACTAAGTGGGAAGTGGTGGATGACAGAAAAGTGAGGGCAGTCTGGGGGGATGCAAATTGTGATTGGGTAGCCTCAGAATCTGTGGGAGCCTCAGGAGGATTACTTAGCATTTAGGAGAAACCAGCCTTCATACTAAATGAGAAGATTATTCATAGAAATTTCATTCTACTAATTGGCCATCTCCATGATTCCTGGGAACGCATCTTGGGAAACATCTATGGGCCAAATGAAGAAGCAGAAAGGGGCAAGCTCTGGGAAGAATTACTTCAGCTGAAAAACAGATACAACCTCCCATGGTGCCTGGGAGGAGACTTTAATGAAGTTCTCAAAGTAGGAGAGCGAACAAGCTACACAAGAATAACTAGAGGTATGAAAGAGTTCCAACACTTCACATCTGCCCTTGCTGTAGCTGACCTGCCTATGTATGATAAGGAGAAAATATTCTTGGTCTAATCTGCAAACCTCAGAAATCTGAAGTAGGATTGATAGATTCCTCTTGAGCAGGGAATGGCTCTTGAAATTTGATTTCCATTAGTGGGGCCTCCCAAGACTCTTATCTGACCATCACCCTATCCTCCTCTCTGATACCCAACAGGATTGGGGCCCTAAACCTTTTAGGATGTTTAATGCATGGATGGACAAGAAATCTTTTGCGGTTCTGGTTGAAGAAACTTGGGCATCAACCCAAGTGGTGGGGTGGGATGGTTTCATTATGCAAATAAAGCTAAAAGAACTGAAAAAGGCAATTAAAGCCTGGAATACTGAGGTGTTTGGAAACATTGACAGTCGAATTTGAGAGGCTGAAGCAACATTGGACCAATTAGACATCATTAAGGAATCAAGACATCTCACAGAATGGGAGCTCAAGCATAGAAAGGGTAATAGATCTTCCTTGTGGCAATTATATCGATGGGCAGAAAGTATACGGAGGCAAAAATCTCGGCAGCTATGGTTACAGTTAGGAGACAAGAGCACCTCTTACTTTCATCTTATGGCCAACAAAAGGTACACCAAGAATTTTATTGGCCAAATTACAGTGAATGGGAAAATTAAAATCCTTCCATCAGAGATTAGAGAAGGAGTTCTCAATCACTTTCAGAGGCTGTTTGGAGAAGATTCTTGGACCAGGCCACAATTCAACAATTTTCACTTCAATTCCTTACAAACCAATAGTTCCCTAGTCCTGGAGGAACCGTTTAATGAAGCTGAAATCTTCAAGGCCATTTGCAACTGCAATGGCAGCAAAGTCCCTGGACCTGATGGTTACAACATCCAATTCTTCAAAAAGTTTTGGCCTATCATTAAAAAGGATTGCCTCTTCTTCTTCCATGGCTTTCATCAAAATGCCAGGTTAGTTAAAGGTCTCAATGCAACCTTTATAATTTTGCTCCCTAAAGTGAAGAATCCTCAAACCCTCTTTGAATACAGACCTTTCAGTTTGATAGGCTCCATGTACAAAATCTTAGCCAAAACCTTAGCTGCAAGAATGAAGAAACCTATGCATGAAATAATTGACCTCAAACAATCTGCTTTTCTCGAAGGAAGGCAGATCTTAGATTGGGTCCTCATTATCAATGAAGTTATTGCTTTCTGGAGGAAGTCCAAACATAGAGGAGTGATTTTTAAGCTCGATTTTAAGAAAGCATATGACTCTATCAACTAGGAATATTTGATCCACGTGCTCAAGCTCATGGGTTTTGGGGACAAATGGAGAAGTTGGATCCTTGAGTGCATATCAACTCCATCCTTATCCATCTTGGTTAATGGCTCTTCAACAGGTGAATTCTCAATGCAAAGGGGTCTGAGACAAGGGGATCCCCTATCCCTTTTCCTATTCCTCATCGCAGCTGGGGGTCTTAATACCCTTCTGGACCAAGCTAAATTTCAGGGGCTGATCCTGGGGACCACCATTGGGTCTACAACGATAACACATTTTCAATTTGCCGATGATACTATCCTTTTCTGCCCAGGTAATAAAGAGGAACTCCTAGCCTTAAAGAGACTGCTGAGATGTTATGAATTAGTCTCGGGCTTGAAGATCAATTATCACAAAAGCATGATTTGTGGGATAGGCCAGGAGAAGGAAGCTCTCCAAGAGATGGCCATGGCTCTTAAATGCAAAGCAGGACACATTCCCTTCACTTTTTCGGGGCTGCCAATGGGAGTTAATCCAAGAAAAGCCTTATGCTGGGAGCCTCTCATAGCCAAGTTTAAACAAAGACTTAGCAGTTGGAAAGGGAAATATATCTCTCTGGCTGGGAGAGTCATTCTCATCAAAGCCACTCTCACTAGCCTACCAACTTACTACCTCTCCATATTTAAAATGCCAGAGAGTGTGGCAAACAAACTTGACAAAATACAATGGCGCTTTTTATGGGGTGACTTTAGTGCAAAAAGGAAGATCCACCTCGTATCATGGTCCAAAATTCTCCTTCGTAAACAATTTGGGGGCCTAGGAGTGGCAAACCTAAGAACAAGGAATAAAGCCTTATTGGCAAAATGGTGGTGGAGGTACAGCAATGAGCATGGCAGCCTCTGGAAAAAGATAATTTGTTCAAAATATAAGGGCAAGACCTTTGATTGGCTCCCCAATCCTTTGGTTGGAAATAAAGGCTCCCAGGTTTGGAAAGATATTCTAGAGGTTGGCTCCAAAGAAGGCATTCCGAAAGATGTGTTTTTTGCTAACTAGAACCTCAAGATAGAATCTGGGTTTACAGTCCAATTCTAGAATGATAGATGGGTTGGAGGTGAAACACTCAAAGACAAATTTCCTAGGCTTTTCTCCATTTCAACTCAACAGGAGGAAGTTGTAGCAGCAATTAGGCTACCTTTATCAAACACAACTAGCTGCAACCTTCTTTTCGAAGAGCCCTGTTTGAATGGGAGAAGGAGCAGTTAAACCAACTCCTGGACATCTTGAGGACCACCCCACCTGCTTCAGCTCTTGACGATAGGGCAATCTGGTTGGGTGAGAACAATGGCATGTTCTCTGTCAAATCTTTTTCTTTGGCCTGTGATTCCTTCAGCTCTCCACCCCCATCTGTGGTGAGGTATGTCTGGTCCTCTTTCATCCCCCCTAAAGTGCAAATTCATGTTTAGCTGGCCCTCATGGGCAGGATAGGTACTAAGGACCTACTACTTCGATGGTAGATTCTACCCCCCTCAACTATGGCAGCTTGTGTCTTTTGGGAAGATTCCATCGAGTCCATTGATCACCTGTATACCACATGCCCCTTCTCTTGGGTATTTTGGAGTAAGATTGTTCGTTGGTGGGGCATCACATGGGTCTGCCCTGGTAGTTTGACTGGCTTGTTTGATTGGTGGATGGGGATGAAATTTAAAAACCTCAAAGGCCGTATCTGGAAACCCATTCTCTTTGCTGGGATGTGGTCATTGTGGCTGGCTAGGAATGCCAGGACCTTTAATCAAAAAGTGATTTGCTGGGAGGATGAGGTAGACCTTGTCTTATTACGGTCTGCTTCATGGATCAAAAGCTTAAAAGGAGCTCTCACCTTCTCTGATGAACAGTTCTTATTTAATATTGCTGAGGTGAGGAGCTTAAAACTTCTATAAGTTGAAGTATATATCAGATTTTGTCCAGGTACCCCTCAGTATTATCATCACAACAACTCGTTCTGGAGCTTTATAGTTTTTGTGTTCTCTTTTCTCCTTTTGATACTTGCTGCTTGCGGCTTGCTGGCTCTGTTGGGATGAGCTGTGTTAGTGGGCCGCTGGTTGCTGCGCTGATTTAGTGGGCTGTTTGCTGCGCTGCTTGCTGTTAAGTAATGGGCTGCTGGTTGCTGTTAAAGTAGTTTCTGTGCTGATTTTGTTAAAATAGTTCTGCGCTGGTTTCTGTTAAATTAATCTCTGTTATAGTAGTTTCTGCGCTGCATGCTGCAAAATTTAACAGCACTGCTTGCTGCGCTGATTTTGCTGCTGGTAATGTAGTTTCTGTAGCTTTCACAAGCACCCAAGACTGGAGAGGATTTCTGGTTCTGTTGGGATGAGCTGTGGTTGTGGGCTGCGCTGGTTTTGCTGCTGTTAAATAGTTTATGTTGCTTGTCGGTTCTGTTGGGCAGAGCTGCTTTGGGTTGAGCTGTTTTGGTTTGTTACTTGTTGGTTCGCAAATGGGCCAAAGAATGATATATGGAATGCAATTATAGTGTGATGTGTATCCTGACTTCTCTGTGCCATGCTTGAGGTCCAATGCCTTGGTGGTTGGCTGCCAAGCTGAGCTAAGATCTGATACACGGATTATCTGTTATAAGGTTGTTAGTAGGCTGTGCTCCTTTTGCCATGGATTAACTGTTTTAAGGCTGTTAGTTGGCTGGAGCTTTGTAGTTTTTGTATTTCTGTTTTCTCCCTGGTTGGTCTCTTACCAACTTTGGGATCCGTCATGTATTTCAAGAGGAAATTTGATGCTTCTTTGACCGGATTTGTTCTCCCCTTAGCTGCTATTCTTCCTATGCTCTCATATTTATAGCATATCTCTTTTTGCCGATCAAAAAAAAAAAAAACGGTTTGCACATACGCGAGCGCCTCCCGCTCACCCCACCCCACCGTTATGCATACAAATTTAAATATTTGTTAGATAAGAATTAGTAATTATTGCGTGTATATCTTGTATTATGTAAACTCGTATAATTAAAATATATTATTATATTTTTAGTTTTCATTTAATTGGGACGAAAATCGTGAAAAGAAAAGAAAACAAATAAAAGAATGGGGATGAGAATATATTGGAGAGAGTTTATAAATCTTAAAGATGTATTATTAATAAAAACTATAGATAACGTAATAAGCAAAATTAATAGTTAATGAGTCGTTAGATTTAAAAATATATATATAAAAAAGAATTAGAAATAAAAAAATTAGAAACAAATATAATATTCTTATATTTTAATCTATTATATTTTTTAAAAATAAACTTTAATTAGAAATGTATTTATAAATATAAAAGTATTTATTTTATGTAATTAGGAATAGAATATAATAAAATGAAAAGAGAAAATCAAATATCATCCCAATATCTATTTGTCACTTAAAGCAAAAAGAACTTGTACAAAAGTAAACGAAAATACTTCGAAAAGGAGGTAAAATGAGAGAAATTAGCATTCCTAGTAAGAGCTTGCCACTAACTCCAAACCACCTTGACATATTAGGTTATTAATTACAAGAAAAATGTCAAAGATTTGGTTTATTTATTTTTTTGTAAATACACATAAAATTTAAAATTTTCACTTTCTATTTGAGAGGGTGGCACCCATACTATTGATTATAAATTGTAGATTAGATGAGTAGATGCTAAAAATATTTTTCTTCAATTAGCTTTAGAGATACCTCTAAACACCACACACCACACGTAGCTTTAGAGATACCTCTAAACACCACACACCACACGAGGATAAATTTATTTGATTGGTTGACAAAGTTTTCGTTCTTGAATATTTTTCTAATCCTATTTTAATATATCAATACTCATATTAGAAATTAAAATCTCAAATTAAATACATTTTAAAGATTTATAACTTTTCTTATAAATATTGGTTTTATATAAAATTAATATTTTTGAAACTCATTTGTCACCATCTACAAAATAAGACTCATTAAATACAAAACTCCATAAAAAATTGAGATATTTTTTAAATTAAACAGTAGTTGTAAATAAGATTTTATTAGAAATACGAAGTAAAATAAAAAGTTTCTTCATATATGAAGCTGTGTAATTCTCTCAACTACTTAATTAAATTTTTAAACTTTTAAAGTTTTAAATTTCTCCATTTGAAACTGAATTTTTTTTTAATTTTTTGAAATTTACCAAATTTGTGCATCGAAAGAGATATTTTTTAATTTTATAAATTCTTTTAAGTACCGAAATTAAAAGATTTGAAACTAAGAAATTCTTCAATTTCAAGTTTCTTATTTTGACAAATTTTTCATTTTTTTATAATTCTGATGATATGCACATTTCTCTATATTTTACAGATTGAGAAATTTTTAAAACTTCTCATTTATTGATATTAATCTATTTGAAAAATAATTTACAAAAACAAATCTTATAAAAATTAAACATATATAATAAAATTTATAGTATTTTAAAGTTTAAAATAAAAAAATAATAATAATTAGTTAATGAACGTCATCCAATATCAATTAAATATTCAAAATGTAATGCTTTGTTGATTGGGAATTAATTCAGCCAAGAAACAAAATACTCTTAGCAATCTCTCTTATTCCAACATAATCATTTGGAAATAACTCAATCATCTCTGTTCGGTGCATGTAGCACCGCTCTTAAACCAATTACCAATTGGAGCCTAAACTACTAATGTTTGAACTCTAGGTTATTTAATTGGGTTAAATGTTTTTGAGACTCCTAGACTTGCTATTAGAAAATGTCAACCAATAAGATTCTTATTACTAGCTTTTCACTAATAAAGAGATCTTTATTATTCCCCGTAACCCTTCCTTCCATAATCCATACATACTACTGTCCTCGCCGGAGACCTTTTTGCTTCTTGACATCAACAACCATGGCGAAAAACGCAGTTCACAGAAAACCCTCATGGTCACTCGGAAAAAGGCCATTCTTCACTGGAGGAGCTATTATGACTGTTATCGTTTGTGCTTTTTGGCTCTTCGCCGACTCTTGGCCTAACATGACCGGAACCCTAAATCCCATTCTGGTTTCCGACGGTGTCACCGGCGCCGCTCAGGATTGCACTATGCCGCCAGAACCCGTTGACCTCCGCCACGACCCGCCAAACTCAACATTCTACGACGACCCAAACCTAAGTTACTCTATCGAGAAGCCTATCCAAAACTGGGACGAGAAACGGCGAGAGTGGCTCAACCTTCATCCGGCGTTCGCCACAGGTGACGCCGGCGGTCGGATTATCGTCCTCACAGGATCACAGCCGTCGCCGTGCGAGAACCCCATAGGCGACCATCTCCTGTTGAGGTTGTTCAAGAACAAGGTCGACTATTGCCGAATCCACGGCTACGACATCTTTTACAGCAACACCTTCCTGCACCCGAAGATGCGGTCTTACTGGGCGAAGTTGCCCCTCGTCCGAGCCGCCATGGTGGCGCACCCGGAGGCCGAGTGGATCTGGTGGGTCGACTCGGACGCTGTGTTCACCGACATGGAGTTTAAGCTGCCATTGAGAAGGTACCGTTAGACTCTCACGACTAATTCAAAACTAAGAAGCAATTTTTTTGTTCCCCACAGGTTGAAAATTAAAGTCATGATATTTTTTAAAAATATAAAAAAATTATGTTAAAAGAAAAAAAAAAAAAGCTAAAAGCCTTCAAGTTAAATTTTTTTTTGTTTTTTAAACATTAAACAAAAAGAAACAAAAAATAGTTTTAAGCCAATTTTAAATTAATTACCAAACAATACCTTATATATATATATATGTGGCCAGGCCAAAAAAAAAAAAAAGCCTTGTGCTTGCAGGGAAGAGTTGAAGCTCAAAGAATTTAAGGAACTTGGTCCAGAAACCAGTTAACTACTCATTGTTGGAGAACAATCTCATTCTTAAGATTGTTGGGAGAAATTTAATGTCACAATAAAATATACATGCTCGGTGATCTAGAAAATATATTTTTATTAATTTTCAACAATTACAATAAATAGAATTTACAAGAAATGAAATATATAAATTAACATGAACAGAATATGCAAACCGAATCCTTCAAACGCAGTTTTTTTAAGAATAATTCACCGCCTACCGAGAATGTTGTAGGTTTTTCACCGGCGCCACTTTTACAGGATAAAACGGCTGACACGATCGTTGGAACACCACCAAGAATCGGCTACGAACGTACCATATTTGCTTTTCTCTCTCTTTTACTCCCACAGTTTTAGAATCTGCCTGTATCTCTCATTTGGTTTACCTTGTTACTGTATTTCTCTCTTTTTCAGTCTCTCTATATCAGAAAACTGAATGAAATTACAGCTTATATATAGACATTCTATCATGGAGGGAGTTATAAGAGAATCAATAACCATTCAATGGTATTGATTCTCAGAATTTATTTGCCAATTGAATTGGCCAATTGAATTGCAAATAAATTCTGATATTGAATTCTAAAATTCAATGCCCAATTGAATTCACAAAATTTCAACACTAACTAGGTGTAAGTTGTGAGTTTCGCACGCTGAGCCTGAGTTTGAGGTGTGCAAATCATTCATTTCGGGTCTCGCGTACGTGTAAGTGTAAGACTCTTGTTGTTAAAATTGTGCGATTCAATTAGCTGGTTGCCTAGGGTTGGGATTGACTCTAATTTTATCATTAACTTTTATTAATATTACTCTTTTAAATTTTACAAATTATACCCGAAATACTCTAGTACCCGTCCCGTTTTTTGCTACTTCTCTGATATTTTTTTTCATCTCCGCCCCGATCAAATAAGAAACGGGGATAAAAGAACTAATTCCCGGCCCTGCCCCGCCTCATTCTATTGCCATTTCTACTCCCGTAGAGGTAGACAGTTAGTCGAATCACGTAAATCTTTCATATTCTTTTGGTTGTTATTATTTTTTTGTGATTGCTCTTATGTATTACAGCTTAGATAAATTATTATTTAATTATTCAAATTTATTAATCTTATTTTTGGGGATGGAAGCCTAATTTCCAACACGTAGTTCATCCTTGTTGATTGCTTCCCAATCTAATTGTTGAATTGATTTCGCAATTGAATCACTTAGCACGGTTGGCCGATAGGCTGTGACTCACGGAGGATAAACCCACCTTAGTCTATTGCACCGAGATAAAAAGTTCGAAGCGGGTGCAAAATTAATTTTAGGCTTCGTTTATTTAACAAAAAGAAAAAGATTAATCATTTTATTTTTCTGCATGCATGTGTTCCGATGATGCAAAAAAAAGTATGAATATTTTAGAAAAATAATTTTTTTTCAAGAAATATTTTTTGATAAAACAACTTTTGTAAAAAATATATGAATATGCATCACACACGAGAAAGTTTAAAATTAAATTTTTCATTAATTTTTTTCAAACTAAGCAAATAATAAAAATTAATTTCTCTATTTTTTTTTTTTTACTTTGTGGTATAATTTTTTTAACAACTGAATAGAACATGAAAAAGAGTGTAGTTTTTGTACCCGCTTGCTGCGTTGATCTATAATTTTCTATTAATTTATAGTTTTATTGTTTAATTTTCAAATAGGTACAAAGATCACAACTTGGTGGTGCACGGGTGGAGTCACTTGATTTACGAGAAGAAGAGTTGGGTGGGCCTGAACGCCGGGGTGTTTCTCATCCGAAACAGTCAATGGTCGATGAATTTCATGCAAGTGTGGGCCAGTATGGGCCCACAGTCGCCGGAATTTGAGAAATGGGGACGAATCCAAAGATCGATTCTTCCGGACAAGATGTTTCCGTCATCTGACGATCAATCAGCTCTGATTTACTTGCTGTTGAAAGAGAAAGAGAAATGGGGGGACAAGATTTACATAGAGGGGGAGTATTATTTCCAAGGGTACTGGATAGATATAGTGGGGACGATGGATAACATCACGAAGATTTATGCAAGAATGGAAGAGGGAGAGCAAATATTGCGACAACAGAGGGCAGAGAAGATGAGCGGGAAGTACGGCGTGGTGAGGGAAGTGTATCTAAAAAACGACAAGTATGGGAAGGGAAGCTTGAGGCGGCCGTTCGTGACGCACTTCACGGGGTGTCAGCCGTGCAATGGGGAGCACAACCCTGCGTACAGCGGTGATTCCTGCCGAGTTGGGATGGAGAGGGCCTTGAATTTCGCTGATAATCAGGTGCTTCGTAGCTACGGTTTTTGGCACCCTGATCTAATGAATTCGTCCCACGTGTCGCCTTTGCCGTTTAATTTTTCTACACGCGACGACATCACCGAAACTGGTATGATTTCTTTGTCACTTTTGTAAGAAATATTATATCACTTTTGATACATCACATAATTGGATACACTCTTATTACATTTAAATAAATATTATAATTAAAATTTATCAAAGAAGTGTATTTAATTTTATATTTTGCACTATAAACGTGCAAATGTACATGTATTTTTTAAATTATAATTTAGTTTTATTGACATAAAAAATAAAACATATGTATTTTAATCTTTATATAAAAAGTTATGTCGAAGTAAAAATAAACAAAGACTCAAAAGATATGAGTTGTTTTGTCTTAAATTACATATTAATTTCTTACTAACTAAAACAAGTGTCATTTATACTAATCACATGGCTTCACTAATTTTGTCCATAGTCATTTTTTGTTATAATAATATAGATATATAGATATAGATGAAAATTGAATTACTTATAATATTGGTTTCTTGGTAAGATTATTTTTATAGGAATAAAATTATTATTCAAAAAAAGTTTTGAGTTATGCTATAGAATAAAGATGGATGGAAAGATTTAATAAAAGATTGAACATAATGAGATTATGTATTAAAATTAGTTACACTGTCAGATTGTGGATAAGAGTGAAAGTGCTTAGCAAAACTACTAGAAATAATTTGTAGTTTATTATTATTAATTTTAATATTAAATTATAACTTATATATTTTTTTTAATAAATAATGTGTTTCAGTTACAAGTTAGTATACTTATCAAACACTTATAATTTTAAATTGTAATCTAAAAATTATTAGTTTCAGTAATATTAAATCCCACAACTACATAAGGTAAATTATATCACATTTTTCTACAATATTTAATTACTATAGGATAAATTATTAAATAAAAAAATAATTATTTTTCACAATTAAGTTTAGCAAAAAAATAATTTGAAAAAGCATAATTTTAACAATTCTACCGTCCATTAATATTAGTTCTCTCTCTCTCTCTCTCTCTCTCTCTCTCTCAAAATATCTGGTTATCACATATCTCCCAACTCTTATTCCTATTTCTTTGTCCGGCAAATAAATACCGAATTAAAAAATATATAGGATGCATGATCCCATAAACAAATATGACCATATGCTACTATCATATAATAATATATTAAAATATGAAAATAATTTGAGTGAGATTTATTTTT
>JAOTRH010000018.1:3342422-3361576 GCA_034768845.1 Heliamphora exappendiculata | reverse complement strand
TATATATAATAGAGAGAGGGATATAACAAAGAGAGAGCGCTAGCGCCGCCTGCCCCCCGCACCTTCAGCGCCGCCCGTCTCTTTCACTGCCGCCGACGGCCGACCTCTACACCGCCGCCGCCACCAACCATCACACCGAGAGAGAGAGAGAGACGGCAAAGAGGAGAGAGAGAGAGATGGCAGAGAGAGAGAGGGATGACGGTGGCGGTGGTAGTGGCAGTGGCGGCGGTGTGGAGGTTGGCGGCAGTGAGGGAGGCGGTCGGTGGTTTTGAGGTGTGGGGGTGGTTTTTGGGGTGTGGGAGTGAAAGTGGTTTTGGAGTGTGGGGTGGTTTTGAGATATAAGGTGGTTTCGGGGCTGTGATGGTGGTTTTCGTTAAAATTTTTAACGGTTGAATCTATTTAATGTTAAAATTAAATTTAATGAGAGGTTAGTAATATTTTTGAAACCACCTAAGAAGTTAGTGATATTTTTAAAACCACTTGAGATATTTCTATTTTTGTCAGACTCACAAGTTAGTGTAATTTACTCTTATTTTTTTGCTAGCCATATATTTTAATTTAAGTGCAAAAAAAAAGCAACCATTCCCAGATAAATAATTGATAGAAACAGACAGAGTGAAGTTCAAATTTGCAAAGCAAGCACTCTTACCCGTAGCCAGGCAAATCTACAATGTACCAACTTTTGTTTACTAAGAAATGATTAATTAGTTGAGTCTTTCCTGCATACATAAATTAAGCAAAATAAACACGTAAACCACCCAGAACCAAAAATCAAACACGTACCACGCACTGGAAACTGAAGCTAACCTGGTTTTTTAGAAGTAAGGGCAACTTCTTTCTTGCGAACAAGAGCGTTGATCAGCGAAGACTTGCCAACGTTGGACCGGCCGAGCATCGCAAACTCGGGCCGGGAGTCTTTGGGGCAATCCTTCGGCCGGCTGCTACTCTTGACGAACTCCACCTCCTTGATTTTGGCATCACCAGCGTACGGCCCGAGCACGATGTTGGAGCCGGGTAAGATCATGTCGCCCGTCACCTCTTCCGCCTGGACTCCGGGCGGCACGAACAGGACGGTTTTCGCGAACTCGGCGGCGTCGGAAATCGCCGGCTTCGAGGTCTTTGTGGCGGAGGCATGGTGGGAGGAACGAGGGTTAGGGTTGTTCGAGTTTTGATGGTTCGAGCGATAGATAGAGCTGCGAAAAGAGAGCGTGAATGGGTGATTTTTCAGGGATGGAGAGGATGAGGATGTGAGGGAAGCGAATTGGAGGCCGATGAGCCGAGTCTTCAGTGCTTGCATTCTTGTCCCTGTTTGGTTTAATGCAAGAGATGTCTAAGGATTTATGGCAGAATGTGTGCGCTTAATATTTTTCATTATCAAATGATAATTTTAGTTAAAATTATAAATTTATAAATTTTATACATAAATATATAGCTATAATTTTAATTAAAAACTATAAATATTTATTAAAATTATAAATTTATAATTTAAAAAAAATAAAATTTATATTTATTAATTTAAAATTAAAAGAAATAAATAAAGACAGTAAGTACATTTTTTTTAAAATTTTTAAAATTTTATATTGAATTATTTTTTTAGAAAAAAGATAAATAAAAAAGTTAGATGGTTAAAAATAATTCTCGGTAATATTTTTTTTACTTTTTTATATTTTATTTAAATATCTAAAATTTTATTATTTCTAATTTTTTAATTTTTTATTAAAATGTCTAAAATATCTTATTTTTTTACTTTTAAGTTATAATTTTAAAATATTAGTATTGCTTTTTTTTTTTATGAAAAGAGTTAATTTTTTTTAATAGAGAGCACATTATAGTAATTTTATTCTAAAAATACTTAATGTGTTTATGATGAATATAATTTTTTTTTCTTAAAAAAAATTTAAAAAAAACTAGTACCTTTTTTAAGAGGCCAAACAGTGCACATTTAAAATTGATTTTTATTTCTTTTTAAAAAGTCAACTTTTTATAAAACCCAAACAGGGCCTTAGTAGTAATAAATACCCCCACAATAATGGTCATTTTATTTAAAAACTTGCTTTATATTACATTAAATTATCTCATCGTCAGTTTAAAAAGCTTGTTTTTTAATGAAGTTTAATTTTTTTTTTAAAAATATTAAATTATTATAGATAATTTTACGTAGTAGATTTTTTTGTTTTTTATTAAAATATCTAAAAAAATTAAAATTTTGTTTTTAAATTGTAATTTTTGAATATTAACATGAATTTTTTTATTTTTATGAAAGAGTTAGACTTTTTTAATTCAGAATATTATAATTATTATACTTTTAAAGAAATTAAAGTATTTAAAATGTATATAAATATTTTTTTTAAAAAAATTAATATTTTTTAAAATATACTAAACAGCACACCTTAAAAACTAATTTTGTTTTTTTTAAATGTAAGCTTTTCTAAAGCCAAAGAGGGGCTAATAAAACTTATAAAGCAATAATCGTAAAACTTTTAAAATAAAACTGTTAGACCAATTTTCCTTTTCCGTAGTTTTTCACAGAAAAGAAGGAACTTAAACATTTCGGCAGAGACAATTTGTGCAGTCGTAGGAGTACAACAAACTCAGCGAGACGGCGAGTCAGGGCGCGAGGCTTCTACTCGAATCAACGTTCCAAAATCAAACAGCTCCTCCAAGATCACGATAATGTCATGGTTGGTTCGATCGATTGCGAATTCTCTGAGGCTCGACAACGATGAAGACGATAAGATCGATACCAATCCCAAGGATCACCAATCTGATTCATCGTCATCATCTCCGCCGGATCGAGGCGTCAAGGAAGACCTTTCCGAGCTCACCCAAACCCTAAATCGACAGTTCTGGGGCGTCGCCTCTTTCCTCGCTCCACCACCTCAGTCCCTACCCTCTCCGCCATCACAGATCTCCGATTCGAATGCCTCCGAGTCGGCGGAAACTTCGGATCTGGACGGGGTGGGAATTACCGGAATACGCAGCGACTTGGCGGAGATTGGAGGGAGGTTCCGGAGTGGGATTTCTAAGCTGTCCAATAACATTGCAGTCTCAGAGTTCACCAAGATTGCGTCGAATTTCCTGCAATTGGGATCGGAGCAGGAGGGTTACTCCGGGGCAACTGCTGTTGGTGTTACTGAGGAAGTGGTGGCCTTCGCGAGGGACATCGCGATGCATCCTGAGACGTGGATGGATTTTCCTTTGCCCGACGACAACGACGACGACGGTATGTCGTTCTGAATAGTAGAGTTTTGGAAATAATTATCTTTTCCTTTGCTGATGATTCCACTTGTTTGAGTGTTTTTGAGAATATTGACGCTAATGTGCTGCGTTCTGTATTTCTTCGATTATTATAATTAGGGTCAAAATGTATGTAAAAAATATCCATTTCTATGTACTGAAAGAGAACAAAATGGTAATATTCATTATGAACAAGGGCTTGTCACTTGTGTCTCGTTTAAATTAAAGTCCCAAATAGAAACAGAGTCGTGATGTTTATGGTTTAAATGAGTGATAATTACAACTAGTGGAGTTCAGGGCATACGTATATTGCAATCCAATATGTTTAAGCCACTTATAATGGTGTTGTTCAAGTTGTTAGTAATATATCAAACCCTAAGTAGTATCTATGAGAATCGATTGCGAGGGTGTGGTTTATTGTTCAATACTTATTAAACAATTATAACAAACCCTAAATAGGATCTATGAGAATTGAATGCAAATGTGTGGCTCGTTGTCCAATGGTTATCTGACCCTCATAACTTAACATATGTTAACGTTCACTTGTGGCAGGGGACTTGTACCCCTGGGTAATCATACAAAAACTGAACTTCTTTTATGGGTAGTTTGAGGAACTTTGGAGTGGCATTATTGAAGATCAAGGCAATTACTTAGATAGAATTTAGAGAAGTGACATGTGATGCATTTATCTTGATATCTCGAACATAATATCAGAAACTTATGATTCATAATTCAGTTCACGATTTACACATAAATCGATACGAATCTATGAGTGAATTTATTTTGTGATCGAATCGTGATGAGTTTTACAATTCACAAGTTGACTCATTATCGACGATTTATGTGATTATTAAAATTATCATATTCAATAAATTTTGACTCCTTTTTACCCTTCCATTTTTTATTTTGAAATTATTATAATACAACGTAGTATGTTTATTGTAAAAATAAGATATAATCATGCCTATTTTGTTGATCATTTAGTGATCAAATAATATAATAAGAATAACACAAATTTGATTTATGTGAAAAATGTCAAAATCCATTCTTTAAAGATTTAAGAGATGACAATAATTATTTCAATAATCCTCTATTATGTCAATATTGGTTTTGTTTACTTTATTTCACATATATAAAGTGTTAAGTTCATATTTTAAATTTATGATGAACTTTATGATTCTTGATTCGATTCGATTATCAAATTGATAACTATCATCTAGAGAGAGAGAGAGAGAGAGAGAGAGTTGGGTTATAGACCAGAGAAAGTGGGAAATAATGAGAAAAGCAAATTTGGCGAAGTTGGTTCGTGCTTACGCATAAATGATAAATTCTTGTATATATGTGTAAATGCTCAAATCTTACTTCCGAGTTCATCTTGAAATTTTGTTTACCTTAATTTATTGGTATGGGTAACATCCACTTAGAGTTAGAAGATTGTGGAGAGTAATTCACGTGTATCTCACCGAGCAAGGAGTAGAGGTTGTCTGAAGAGAGATCTAAGCAGTTCAACCGATAGAGGGAGGCAATGGATTTTCTTAGAGCTTAAGTGCAGTGGGTCTGAGATGCAAAAGACGGAAGGAGTTGGGTCTCTTCTTTTCTTAATGTAACGGGTGTACCATACTCTATTTATAGGAAAATGAGTCACGAGATTCACAACTCTTAATGATAACCCATATCTAATCATGTTAGGAGAGAATAAGTTTGTTAGGATTTGTTGTGCAGTCACGCATGCATACACTTGAGGTTATCATTGTGGTCTCCTCTCTTTGGTTGAGCCGACCTTATTTCTCTAGCCTCCAAGTAACAAGACTCAGATTCCTGTGACACGAAAGCTTAGATTTGGTTCCTGCCTCTTATGCTAGGTCGTTATTTTGCATAGTTCTAATACTTCTCGTGGAGCTCTTGCCCCCAGTCTCTCATGTGCCACGTGTCTAGGATGATTTGCATGCCTACAATTGGCTATGTCACTGAGGCCGGCATCATATACACCTAGCACAAGAACTTATAGAAAATCTATAATCGAGCAATTTGTCCTTTGCATTTACAAGTAGTCATGTTGCTTCAGAGTATCCACTTAACATTCTATGTATAAAGGTTATACATTCTAAGATTTGAAATATTATTTTGGCTATGATTTATTCTATGTGATCTGACTGAATACATATGCATACAACAACTACTTTACTTCCTTTATGCCAAGAGTGAAGAGGTATAGAATGTTGGAATTAATATCTCTTGGACTACTGATATAATATATATTATGATTTTTCCATTTTCCTCCAGATTTTGACATGTCTGATGCCCAACAAGAGCATGCCTTGGCTGTTGAAAGTCTTGCACCAAGATTAGCTGCTCTCAGGATTGAACTTTGCCCGGGCTATATGAGCGAGGGCTGCTTTTGGAAGATTTATTTTGTACTCCTGCATCCTAGACTCAATAAACAGGATGCTGAGCTTTTATTAACACCCCAGGTACTTTTGTCCCATTATCTCGTTTTTTTGTGTGTGTGTGTGTGTGTGTGTGGTTATTTTACTTCTTTACTGCATTTTCTTCTCCTTTCCATCTGTTACAAGAATTTCTATGAACCATTTACCTACACCCTTGGCCTAACATGTTTGTTACACAAACTCTTCCATGATCACTGCTTAGGTCTAGATGGCTGGATGACAACTTGGTCTTTAGTCTCCTGACGGTTTGAAGCTTAATTGTCTTAGATGCTTACTTAAGAGAATTTCCTATATAGTAATAGGAAGCGCCTTTTGTTTGGTCCTTTTGTCATATAAAAAGTTCCAGCAATTTATGATATATATCTATGTTGGGGTAATAATAAAAACTTTTTCAAAGTTTAAAAACTAATCCCCAGTCATCTGATATCGTGGGATGATCAACTTACTGAAGTCATACTCTTGACCTTCCCAATGAGAAAAATCATTCGTCGTCAACTGTACTGCAGTTTGTTGTGGCGGTAGTTTTACTGTCACATTTTTCAATTTGTGGAGTTGCTTGCTTTTACTTAATTCAGGTTGATGCATATGATGCAGTTGAGGAAAAGATTTGACAAGTTCTATTTAAAATTTATGTATTTGTCACAACTTCGGCATGGACCACTGACTAAACTAAATCAATAAACCACTTATATAAACTGGGGAATGCATGGTGCGGATACCTTAAGAAGACATGGTTGGGGCTATCTCATTGTGTAACCACTTACCACTTTGATCAGAAAATCATTACATATATGTCATGCTGAGCAACTTCTTTTTTGTTCTAAAAACTGCTGTCGCCTTATTAGGAAAGTTTCATTTGAATGGAAGGTGGCTTCTGATCTGGACCAGTAAGTCGGATCTTTGATCATAGATCACTGTGTACTCACATCTGAGGTACTTGCCATTAATCCGAATAATTCATTATTTCCAAATATAAGTATTAGCCCACCAAAAACCAAAAGATCTCTGTTTTTGATTGTCTGAATATTCTCCTAGTGTGTGTTAAGTCCTAATAAAGTGGACCCTCGTTAGAACTTACAATGAAAAAGGACCCTGGTAAATAGTTTTTGCCAATTCTCCTGTAATACATTTGTACACGTGCTAAATAGATTTTCTACCTGTAATTCAAGCAATGGGGTTGATAACCCACTAAACTAGCACTTGATGTTGCACACGCAGATAGTGAAAGCCAGAGCCTTGTTGACACAGGAGTTACAGAACAAAACTAAGGCAAATCCAGGGAAAGACTGGTCAGGAAGGGACACTTCTTTGAATGACATTGCTAACTCACCACATGAAAAGGGCATTTCAGTTCCTTCCAATGATCAATCTGAACACGTGCCCCTTGAGATATCCACCATGGAACTGCCCCCTTCCACAGTGGATGCTGATTCTGTGACAGAGAAGCACCCAGTCCAGAGCACCGAAATTCTTATTGTTGATAAGTCTGTTGTTGAAGAAGGCCCTGTTAACTGGGCCAAGGATAAAGATTCGCGTTCTGGTTCATCTTCTAGAATTTTTGAAGAAAAATATGAAGACGATGGTGATGATTGGCTAAAGGAAGAAAGCTCAGAGATCGTTGGTGCTAGCGGAACCACCATCCCGATTGAGAATGAAGAAGATGTATCATTCAGTGATCTCGAGGAAGACGATGGAGATGTTCCCATAAGTTACAAGAAAGTAACATATGGCTCCGATTCTTCAACAAAAGAATCACAAGATTGGGTACAGTTGAGTGGAAGGTCTACCACCTCAACTAAGGATATCAATGCTGTTAGTGTTGATCGTGCTGGATCTGGGCAGGTAAGTGCCCATAACCCTGAGACGAAGGAATCTAGTGACTGGCTTGATGTTGATGAGATTGATGTGGAATAATGTCACTCGGGAAGCCATCTAAATTATGCTTTATGTTCATCTTGTTTGTCTCCCATGTTGTGAATAGTTTGTTCAATGTTTATCTGCATTTAAACTCCTAGAATTCTATGATTGTATATAAACCTGATTATAAACTGGATGTTTCTTTATGAAATTCAATCAAACAACCAAAATTTAGAAAATGTAAAAAATTTGGTACTGTTCTGTAATCCACATTTTATTCATCTTACCTTGTTTGAAATATTCAATAGTGCTGATGGGCCATATGCCAGTGATGATGCTAGACTTTCCTTTTTATTTATTCTTTACAAATTTGTTGGAAGTTGATTTATTAAATAAGTCAACATGTGGATCTGACTATACCATCTCCATTGTAATTATTAGTAAGAGTAGTAAGTGTCATGGACTCCTAACTTTCAAGTATGCAAAATGCTAGAATATGTTAAAGGATGCTTGTAGAAGATTCTAAAATATCCTAGAAGAGTCTAGCAAGTGAAAGAATTTTCAAATACCTAGAGTATTCCGGAAGGGTCCAAAATGTTTTAGAGAAACCTAGAGGAGTCTAGGGACATCTAGCACTTGTAAATATTCAAAGAATTGTATAAAACATTCTAGAGTAGGATTTAAAGTATTCTAGTATGAAGGTGGAAAGTTTCTAGAGTATGTTCTAAAACTCTCATAGTCATTAGATCGTAAACACATGGTTCAATGCTAGACCTCGGTTGTAACTTTGGATGACTATAAAAGGATGAGGCCTCCATTTGGACAAGGCACCAAACAAGAAAGTTGTATCTCCACTTTCTTAGGGCAATATATTCCCTTCTTCCAAATGCTTTAAGTGCCTAGCTTTTCTCTTTTCCATTCTTTCTGAATTCTTAGAAGATAAACTTAGGCTTCATTCGGTTAACAGGAAAGGAAAATAAAATTAAAAAAATAATCGTTTTATTTTTTTGTATATGTGTTCAGGAAAATATGAGTCTCGGAAAAACACTTTTTTTGCAGAAAACATTTTTTCCTGAACAAATCCTGTAAAAAGTATAAGATTATGCATCGCGAGAAAATTAAAAACTAAATTTTTTATTAACTTTTTTGCAAACTGAATAAATAACGAAAATTAATTCCTTTATATTTCTCTTTTCCTTCATTTTATTTTTCTCGTGAATTTTTTTTCCGTATTATTTTTCTGCCAACTGGACAGAGCCTTAGGATTACAAGTCGAGTTGAGAGCGTCTAAGTGTTGCACTGTTGGCTCGGAAAACCCAAGGCCGTGGCTAAGGATGATTTCTGGATGAGGTAGGCATTGGCTTAGAAATTGACTGGCCAGTGGTGGCTTCTGATGATCTCTATGCATTATCTGGTGCAAGCATAGTATCAAATTCAATAGATATGCTGGGTTGGTTGGAATCTCTTGTTCGGTTGGTTTGCTTGAAAGATGGAATCATGACTAAACCAATGTTAATTCACCAATCTAGTGTGTATTATTTTCTTATACACAATCTTTAACAAACTAACCGTCCATGGGTTATTGATTTAGTCCATAGAAGTTGCATCTTTCAATGCCAGTCCTCAGAAATATACATGTTCCAATGGTTGTTAATTTCCCTAGATGCAGGTACTAAGGATATAAATAAATAAACGTATCCTGAAGCAAAAGTGAAAACATTTACTTATCATAGAAGGGGAAAATAATGGAAGACAAGAAATTAAGACAATTGTTAGAGGTCATTGACCCATTGGTGATGCTTGAGCACTAGGGCTTTTAATTATTGTCTGTCACTGTTAATATCTGTTTGAATAACCTTTGGTCTCCTTTGAGTAACATTCTGCCTGGTGAAAATTTGTTGAGAGCGAATGGTAAGGACTTCCAATATAATCATCCTTCTTTCTGTCAATCTCTATGCTCTGTTTTCTAGAAAGTATATAACCTATGCAGAGGAACAAAAACTTTTTGTTCCCTTTTCTTTCTAGGACATCTAAAGAAGAAGATACTTATTTCATCTACACATGCTGAAAGCTAGACAAAATGACAGAGACATAAAGAAGATAACGTATGATCATATCTCGCTTGGGCTGTACAAAGCTCTCACCGACGACAAAAGGTACCATTTTCTCCAACTATACAAAACTGGTAAAACTACCGAACCAATAGATGCTGACATATTTACAAACAGCATGACATGTTACAGCCAGCCGAAACAGTTGATGCAGAGACTCATGATTTTATGGGTCTGAAGTTGCTCGACAGTCGCTCAAGCTGAGACCACAGCAAGGTTCCTAGTGAGAGTCTCGGCCTATCTTCTTCTACGTTGCTGCTTTTGTTTTTGCTTGTGCCTCTTGTCGATGTTTGTGGAGACCATTCTGCTGATTTGTTAACTGCCAGGATGGTACCCCCGATCTCTCCTCTCACCAACTCTATTGTGTCCGGGTTCACATCTTGCCCTGAAACGTCGGTGACATAGAATGATCCCACTGCTCTCTCATTGCGCATCCCCATCTCTGCCCTTGCCACCGATAGCCCATTCTCTCGAAATGCCCTTGTTATGTCAGCGAGGAGTCCCGGCCTGTTTTGAGTGCAGACATCCAGCCTCAACCCCTGCACATAAAAACCATCAGAACTATACATATCATTTTCTATAGGAGATGAGTTCCCTTTTATACTCTCTTCTTTCTATACTCTTCAAAATTTTGTTTCGTGGGTCTTAAATTATTCCACAACAACGATTTGAACGATAGGCATTTTGTTTATACAAAATGAACAATTTTTTTAAATGGTTTGTTTAAGTTTAAACTGTTTCGTATTAAATAATGGCTTATTCATTTTGGGCAAACTATTATTCATTTTGAATCACTCCCATCGAGAGGAACAAAAAAAAAATCTTGATTAAGAATATTTAAAAAAATGTTCAAAAAATCAAAAATAAACTAAAATAAGTTAAGAAATTAAATTTAATGTTTCTTATTTTTGTCTTTAACGAATTTTTCTTACTCTTTGGATCAATTTTTTTACTTCTTAAATCTTTCTTATCAAGATTATTTTTAAAAAAAAATTTGATCAAAAAATTTAAAAAAAAAAAAAAAAAGCAAAAATCTCACAAAATAATCCAAATGGTGCCAAAATGCAATTCGGTCATGTATCATTGATGTTTGATTAAGTCAAATTTTTACAAGACTAATTTTTTTTTTTTTTTTTTGAGACTAAGTGAGCAATTCGGATCATTAACTCATTTTAAACTCACAAAATAAAATTTTAAAATGTACAGGAAAAAAGAAAGTATAGAGGTGTGGGTGTGTAATTTGGGTCCGACCCAGCCGTGAATTGAGCGGGCCAAATCTAGCTCGGGCTTAAAGGGCTTTTGCCAAATAAACTGGGTTTTTTGGCAATAGACCGGGCTTTTGCCAAATAGACCGGGCTTTTGTCAAATAAGCCCGATCTAGTCTGGGCGGATCAGACTAGACCGGATTTTTTTTCTCGGAGGTCGGCCCAGACTCTAATAGTGAAGGGCTCGAGTTTGGACTACATGCCTCAGGCCCGAGCCTCTTAGCGGGATTTGACCGGACCTATGCTTTTTTTGTTTTTTTTTTTGGTATTTTTATAAGTTTAATTTATATTTAAATTTATAATATAATGATAGAGAAAACTTATGAACTTTGGGCGAGTTTCAAATCTCCGGCGAATTTTAAACCATTTTTATACTCCTATACAAAGGTAGAGAAAACTTATGTGCCTACATTGTACAATGCATATTATATTACAACGTAATTATTTGGTGCGGTCAGAGTATGATGTGTCAAGTTCATGTAATACACTCAATTAATATGGTAACGACAAATTTTACGGTAAAAATATATTAATTTATTTTTATTAAATAATTAAAAAATAAAAAATAATTTATATTATATAAATTATAATTATTTATCTGTCCGAGTATGGCGTGAAATCGTGTATATAATAGTCGGGAGTAACTAATAATTTTGCCTATACTGCATCCTCGGTAAGATGCATTATATTATGAGTAGTTTTTCTCAGATGAATACGAAACCATTTCGTTTCTATAGTCAAAAAGTTGTTATCGGTGGAATTTCCATAGCAGACACTAGTTTTCCGGTACTTACATGGGAGACTCTCCGTTCAATCGCAGCAGCCAAGCACTGGGTAACTCTCCTCCTCTCGCTCTCTGAATCCAATATGCACCCATCCTTGTGCCGAATGTAATACTCCTAAATCCATTTTTAACCCCATGAACCAAGAAATCGGACATCACATAACGCAGCAGAATCATCGTCATCGTAAGAACTCGAAGACATGAACGAAACCAGCAAGATAAGATCATTATTCATACCTGAACGGCGACGGCGCACTTGGAGCTGACCGCCGCATGGAACACCGCGTACTCCATGTCCGTCAGCGTACACACCGTATCAAACAGCAATTTGGGTCGGTCTCTGCTCCTCACGTTCACCACCGAATACCCTCTCTCCTTCCAGTGATCTATCGTAACTTGGGTGGTCTCGCGCCTCCTTCCACCGCCGCCGCTGGTGGTGGTGGTGCTGCAGCATGCCTCGTAGTCGCCGTCGGCGGACATCAGTTGGTGGAGGCGCCGTTCGGTGTGAGTAAGGCCGGCAGCGGGGGCGGTTACCCTGACGCTCCTTCTCTCGCCGTCGCGGTGGTGGGCGCCGAGAACGTTCTCGAGCTGGGCCTGAACGTGGGCTACGTGGTTGAGGTCGCCGATGGGGCCGCCCTTGGACTCGTCTTCCATGTAGAAGATGCAGGCCACTCGGGTGTTGTGTGTCCACGCGACGGCGGCGGTGATGTCACATCCTAAGTCGGCGAGGACGGCCGATATTTCGGAGAGTAGACCGGGTCGATCCGTGCCCGTGATCTCCAGGGCCGTGTGATCTGTGGACACGTGTGGGGGCCGCACCTCTCTGCCCAGGCACGTTTGGGAATCCTTTGAGGCCCTTCTACTTGCACACATTTCCTGTACATTAACTTTAGCCGTTAATTACTTAATTACTATTTCATCAATTTAGCCTGTGTGTGTGATTTGATTTTTAAGTCAAGTTTTTTGATTTTTTTTATTAAAAAAATTACTTTGTTTGAATTATTATAAAAAAATTAAATTTTTTTTATTTTTTTTCTCACAAAAGAAATTATAATTTAACACCAAAAAATCAAAATATTTTAAAATCACTAAAAAAAAACTAGTTCAAAAGCTTAAAAATAATACATTCCAAATAATTTTTTTTTTTGTGTGAAAAACACCATAATAATTAGGAGTGATCAAAAAATTCAAAAGAATTAATAAATTTATCTGAATCGATCTGCATTATACGATTTAGTTCGGTTTACCTTTATATTAAAATGGCTCAATTTTAGTTTTCAACTAAATAATGTAATTCTAATTTTAAAATTTTTAAAACTGTTACTAATAGTTTAATTTTTAAAATTTACTTTGAATAAAACCAATTCAATCGGTGCACCCCTAATAATAATCTCAAGAACAACTGAATCTGATACTTTTCCACTTAGGGGAGAGAGAGAGAGAGAGAGATACCTCCTGAATGTAAAGAATGAGGCTTTGGTCAGTAATTTTGTTCCCGAGCTGGTCTGTGACGTGGAACACTGGCAACCATGCAATTAAAGCAAACCCAGATGAATGCATCATTTTACTCATGTAGGGTAAGAATTAAAAGAAATGTGGATCAGGGAGGAGGAGGATAGGAAGAGAATACGTCCACTACTACCGTGTAATTATAATTATTGTATAATGCATAATTAATCCAACGATAATGCATTGTATAATTATATATTATGCAATATATGATTATTAAATTAATATATTATATAATAATTACATAGTAGAGAATCGTGGCAGAAACTAAAAATTAGAGACATATACCATCCATGAACCAACCGCCGTCGGAAGAAATGCAGGATTTGGAGATAACGAGATCCAGGTCCGTCAGAACCTGCACCATCTCCAGCAATATCCCCTGCTTATTTGCACTATCAACCTGCACCTCCACATTATTACACAACTGTGAGCGATAATATACTTAGAATATTATACATACAATTTTAAAAGATAAGTTACATCATATTAAAATTACTTTTTATATTTAACTAGCATAAAATAAATTGTAAATAAATTTATTTTACAATTAAATTTAGCAAAAAAAATAGTCCCCAAACATTCAATCATTACAATTTCAAATTAATGCTAACTCTATTAAACATGTCAAACTTATATTACATATCTTTATTTAAAGTTCAAGTGCTCATCACAAAAATAAATTATTATTTATTCCTAATCTAAAGATTCAAACAGAATATATAAACTCTAAAATATAACCTAATTGCTTACAAACATTTTCTCATCCAGTGTAATATGAAAGAATTATAAACCGAATTGCCCACATAAAACAAATAAATAGTAAAAAATAATATAAACTCAAATAAATTACAACAATAAATAATAATATTTTTATTTTTAATATTTTATTTTTATTAAAATCTTCAGCTATACCTTCCTCGCTTGTTTAACATCTATACCGAAAGATGAAGTCTTTCAGTTATAGTTATGCTACAAAATTATTAAACATACTCATAAATTTATTCATAATTCAAAATAAATAGTTTAAATTCACTTGGTGTATAATTTACATCACCAATATTTTAATTTAGACCATCCAATTTTTTAAATTATAAATAAATTTATGAGTATGTTTTGTGAATTTATACTATTTTTTGAAGTTCTTTAGTAGCTGAGGATTCTTACTGTCACCCAAAACACCTACTAAGAATTAAACATTTCATGAAACATATATCAAGTTTCACCCACAGAACAAGATTACATTAATAAGTATATTTTCGGGATTTAAGATTAAAAAATATTTAAGATTAGATTAATGAGTATATTTTCGTGATTTAATATTAAAGAATAGTTGTGCGATGCAAACGCTAACCTTCACAAGTGTGCAGTATTGGCAGGTGTCGTTGTCAATACAAACTCTGCAAAACCAAAATCAAATCTTTAAGAATATACCAGAAATAATAATAATAATAATAATAATAATAATAAATAAATAAATAAATAAACGAGAAAGATTTTGAGTACTATTGATCGTTGAGGAAGCTTGGGGAGTTATTGACCTGGGGGGATGGATTCTTTCGATAAGTGATTCGAACTCGGGATCGAAATAAGGTTTGTAAACATTCCCCATCTTCTAATTTTTGACACCTTCGTGCTTTCCTATGTCTGCAAAAGATATATCAGCTACTAAATCGCCGTATCAAAAAGATATATTGGTATTAGTGATATGGTTATCGATGGATTAATATCAGTATAGCAAGCCAAAATTTCAAAATCCGTCAGTACGATACGTTGTGGCTGAGAGTTAAAAGCCTGAGATATATACATACATATATATATATATATATAAACATACGTGATCAGATTATAAACGGAAGTGGGAAATAAAGTAGTTAAAAAACGCGTGGAAAGATCAAGTTATGCAAGCGGTGTTTTCTTGTTTCTCAAGGAATTCTATGTTATCCAAAGAAAATAAATGCAGTACCCAAACTGATTCATCATCAATTTCTGGTTATAAGATTTCTTGAATCAGAAGATAACCCTTCTGACGTTGGAGACTTGGGGTTATCTTGTCAAGAAGGTTTCTCGAACTTCCGCGATGCAACAAACAAAGTATTCATAACTAAAATGTGAAGATTTGTAACTAGAAAAAGTAAAAGAAGAAGAAAAAAACAAAAAACAGAAACAAATTCCAGTTTTGATTGAATCAATCCTTCACGCTATTTTGAAAAAGATAAGAACGGTTCTATCTGAAGAAACAAATTGAATCTAAGTACATTGAAATCGACGTTAATAATGGACTTGGAGCTAGTTTTGGAGCCAAGAAAACAAAACGCTACCTCCATACGTTAAAATTAAGCACGGAAATCCAAACCATTCATCCAACCTAGCCTTAATTAAGTACACAACACAACACAACACAATCAATGGATGAAAAAGCCGTGAAACTATAGAAGAAAACCAGAATTATAATGAAAAGATACAATTGTAGTTAGAATTCAGAAAAAGTTATCGATTACATTGAAAGAAAGAAATATGATGGTATATATATTTATGATATATGTGTGTGTGTATATAACGGAATAACCTGTAAAAATAGAGCGCTTCAATGGATCAATTAGATCCCATTAGCTAGCAGAGGCGAGAGTCAGAAAGAAGAATGCAAATCCGGAATCGAGGGACGCTGTCAAAAGTTCTTTATTTCCCGGAAAATTTTCTGGTTAACGCGGGAGAGAGAGAGAGAGAGAGAGAGAGAGAAGCTCGCCAAATAGACCAAGTCAATAAGCGCTCTGTCTCTATATATATAATATGCATGACATGTATATAGCGTGATTTTTCGGTCTTTTTAGAGTAATTTTACGATACTTACGCAATCACTCACACTTATTAAATAAATCAAAGTCAAAAAAATATTTTAAAATAATATAAATTATAATTATTTATTTATTAAAAATATTACGATAATTCTGTATTATAAAAATAACTAATAATTTGGCATGGATATACATGGATCTAATAAAAAAGATACTAGATAGGTAAGCCACCTGGGTCCGATTTGTTCAGAGTGAGAGTCCCGCGCCCAACAGGCTCTCTTCTTGCTTCCTCTCTCTCTCTCTCTCTCTCCGCGAAATCTGATCCCGCCGTTGACGTTAGCAATGGGAAGTGTTTGACAGTGGGAATGACTTGGTAGGAATCTCCCACGTGTAGGAGAGAGTATGACGTGGCAAGTTCTAGTTATTTCCGTAGCGTCCAACTGCGGCGTCTCGCTCGCGCGGATGCTAACACGTGGGCTAGATACGACAAGGTGTGGTCAGGAATCTATTTCGGGGGTGGACGTGGCGACTTTTGAGTTAAACCCCCGGCGGCCGATGGCTTAGGGCATCGATTGACGATTTGATTTTAAGTTTTTTTTTTAAAATCACTTTAAAATAAATTAGTAAGAATTTTGTTGAGAAGATTGTAAAACTAACTAAACTAAAAAGAAAAAGTAATGAGAAAACAAAAATATTGGCTTAAAATTATTATAATTTTTTAAAATTTATTTTATAATAATTTTATATTAAGATGGATATTCTTTGATAGATTTGATGAGTAAATATTTTAAAAAAAATTTAAAAAATTAAATGTGTATAATAAAAATTATGATATTTTTTAAATATATATGTATATATATATATATAAATTTAATGTAAAAAGTGTTAAAAGGCTAAAAAAAAAATTGAATTACGAAAAGAGATTTTTTAATTAAAATTTTTTTTTTTAAATATAAAAAAATTAGCTTAAAACCAACTTATAACCTAATGCCAAAAGAGGCGTTAATTACCATGTTGCTTTAGCTAATCCACAAAAACTCAAACGTGGCGTTTGCAAAAATTTCTGTCAAATAATTATGTTTTATTTTTAATAAATTTTTTATAATTTAAATTTAAATTTTTACACTTTTTGATTGAAAATATCTACTTTTTGGTTGTTAAACTTTTTTTATTTAAAAAAATTAATTTTTAAATTTCTCATCACAAAAAGAATAAAAAATAAAAAACTTATACCAAAATATAAAAATAATATTCAAAAAAATAGAGAAATAGCTACTTTTCACTAATATCCCGATTGGTAACTAGTTTAAAAGTTAATTTTTTTATTTTATTTATTTTTTTTAGCTTTTTTATCTAAAAAATAAATTAAATTTAAAGTAAGTTATTTAATAACTTGGCTTTTAAGTTAACTTTTTTTAAATTAGTTATTTGGATAAAAAGTTAATTTTTTTATTTTTTGTTTAAATTTAACAATTTTATCTTTTTATATATTTGATATTAGCAATTATATGTAATTAATAATGATAATAAATAAATTATAAATAAGGAGTATTATTGTATTTTAAAAGTGGTAGGAGTTTAATTTAAGAATTCTAAAAATTTGTATTTTGATTTAATTTTTTATTTTTTAACTTTTTTATTTTTTTGGCAAACATAAAAAGTTGATTTTTTACATTTTTAGTTAAAAAACCAAATTACCCGTAAGACAAACACTGCCAAAATCTCTTCCGATAATAATTTCTTATTTTATAATATGTATTTTTATTTTTAATATTTTTCATTTTTATCATCATTTTTTATTTTTAAAAAAATTTAAAATAATTGAAGAAATTAAATTTATGTTTATTTATTTTCATCTTTAATAAATTATTTTTTATGATTTAACCAAATTTCTTATTTTCTTGATTTATTTTATTCAGATGAATCCAAAAAGAAAACATTAAAATCAAAAGTCTAAAAACAAATCAAAAAATACCAAACTAAGGGTCCAATTGGTAACTAGGTTAAAAGATAATTTTTTTTGTATTTTTGCATTTTTAACAAAAAAGCTAAATTGAGTTCAAAGTAGGTTGGTTGTTTAGTAACTTAATTTTTAAGCTAGTTTTTTTTAAGTTGATTATTTGGGATAAAATTAACTTTTTTACTTTTTATTTAAAATTGTTATTTTTACTTTTTTATATATTTAATATTAACAATTATATAAAATTGATCGAAAATAAATTAATCTCCGTCGAAAGAAGAAATTCTCTATCAAGCAATTGCGTGTAAGGACTTTTTACCATGTCTCAAACTTCGCTAAAAAGTAGTCAAAAATAAAAATTAAAATTAATAAAAGAATTTTATTACTTCGATGAGAATCAAAACCAAGTACAAAGATTATAAACTATTCCTATAAACTAGAAACTAAAAACAATTAAAAAATAAAATTACAAGTAAATAAAAGACAAAATAAAAAAATAGGCAGTTTGCTAGTGTGAAAAGTTTCTCCTTTGTGTATATGATTAATTTTTTATAAACTGATTTGTAACTGCTTATAACCGTTTTTGTAACCGTCATCATCATGGGCTAATTCTAACTAACTTCAATAGTGGACAATTTTGTCATGAGCCAACTTTGATAATGGGTAGTTGTGGGCAACTATTTCTAAACCACGACCTTATAGCTGCTCTATAATTCAGTATGATTGTTTACCTCCGAAAACAAATGACTTCATAGTATAACTACTGACACTTGTCCTCTTAAGAGGAAAACGTCATTTATCTTGTGACGTATGTCTAATGCATCACATATATTATTTCTAACTGTTTTTTGATGTATTTAAGAGGAAATTAAGCTATTAGATACTTGATTGAAATTATGAATTTTTTTGTTTAACAAGACTTGGATAATATCGATAAAGAATTAAATTTCGATGGGTCTTTTCGATATACATGAGCTTTTTGATCTTTGACTACATATATTACCCTTGATCATTTTATTACGAAATTCGATGGATTTTTTCGATATACATAAACCATTTTATCCTTAGCTTATATATATTGGAATATTAGATTTAGATTGATTAGAATATTGGATTGATTAGATTGATTTTATTCTGATTTGATTTTATTCTATTATATTTTCTTATTGTTTATCCCTATTCGCCTATA
>JAOTRH010000018.1:3312234-3342322 GCA_034768845.1 Heliamphora exappendiculata | reverse complement strand
TATAAAATAAGACCTATATTAAATAAAAAATAAAATTTCTTTTCCTCATATTTAAAAAAAATGATAACTTTTATATTTTCACAAATTAAAAATGAGAAAACTTTATATTTTCTAAACTAAAAAATATTCCGAAAAATGAAAACTTTTCAATTTTTACACATTTATGTTAGGGTTTTATTTTTTGAAGTATGATATGTCTTATTTTTTAGCATTGACTGGTCTAAAAAAGTGTAGATTTGAAAGCTATTATTTAAAAAATGAGAAATGTTTTACTAAGAATGAAAATTATTATTATTTTTAATTTTTTAAAAGGAAGAATTTGATGTCTAAAAATAAGATAAAATTTACAATACATTAAAAAAGTTATTTTATTTGCTTTTTTATTGTGATTTGTCTCATTATTTCTTACTAGTTTAAAAATATAAAATTTCTCGATTCTCATTTGTAGTATTTTTACAAATGAGAAGATTATCATTTTATTATGAAAATAAAAAAAATTTATTTTATTTTTTTAAAATTTCTTATTCAATATAGATCTTACTTTATAGATCTCTACGAAAAGTTTTTAAAAATAAAAATATTATTAAATATAAATACATATACAAATATAATCTTAAATTTTATAAATATAAACTAATTGCATAAATGTGTTTTTTTTCCTTCTTTAATTCTCTCTCTCTCTCTCTCTCTCTCCTCATTAAGGATATTTTAGGAGTTTTATATTGAAACGGGACTTATTGAAACATAATTTTTAAAATAAAACTTAATTTTAAATAAGTTTAAAAAATAGGACATCTCGCTAAATGCTCCGGAGAATCATGCCGCATTACTTATATAGTGTTTTCGTCCAATAACGTTGCCAAAAAAAAATTGAAAAGAAATTAAAATGTAAGAATATCGATTCATATAGAAAAAAAAGATTAAGATGGAATGATGTGGGCCCACCCTTATTGGCTAAGTAGGAGACAATAGTGATCTATTTAATGTACATTAAGTATTTTTATTTATCAAAAGCACCACATCTCATCTTGTACGTTGTCCTCTAGGTGCATCTAATAATTTGCCTCATTACATAGCTTTAGTATCAAACAGCCTGGTTTCATTTGCATTTCATAACATGGCTAATTTATTTTCTTTTGAATCTCTCTCTCTCTCTCTCTCTCTCTCTCTCTCAAGCATTCCCAAATATCTCTTATGTATGTGATGGCAAAGGATAACTTGTTTCAAAAATTATCTCGATGTTCTAATGCAATAAAAATTGTTAGATATATCTTAAGATTTTTGTATTTCAAATTTCTTATATAATCTAAAGGACGTTTCATTGCATTAACGCAAATAATCATGTTCTTGTGTGAGCTAACATGATTGTACTACTTAGAGGATGTTTGGGACAGGGAGACGAATAAAGTTTTAGGACAAATGGTCCTAGGCCTGTAAGGAAGGTGCTACTTAAGGTTAATTAAGGTTCTAAGGGCTCATAAAATGTTCAAGACCATTAATGACATAAAGCCAAGCCATAGTGTTTGCTATTTGGGAAGGAATCCTACTTAATGTTCATCTACCTAGCCTCTTGGGCCTTTCTTTTTCCTTTCTTTTCTTTACTTTTCTTTTCCAAGGACCCTTATTTCCCCATGTCATGGTCCCTCATCACTAGCTCTCTGGTGGTGTGGTGCCCCAGTTCTAGACAGCATAATGGTCCTAGTATGGTAAAGACATTTGAGCCAACTAAAATTACTTATTGCAGGCCTATTTAAAGCAGACAAAAGAAGAGAAAATAGGGCACTACCAACCCCTTCCCCATCAGCTCCCACCAAAAGGCGGTGAAAATGAAAGCAAAGCAAAGCAGTGTTTGTGAGGACGGAGAAAACATAGCCCTTTTTTTCGGATTGTGGACTGCTGTGACCAAGTCACAATAGGATGTGCTGAGCGTTTTCGGTGGGACTTATAGTTTGGATCATATATATATATATTGAAATCGTTCATTATTTTAGGCTCATTAAGTAAAAAATAAGGTTAATTAGACAACGATAACCATATAATCCGTGCAAATTTGTTTTTAAAAAAAAATGACCGGTTTATGAAATTTTGAGAATAAATGAATGATATAACTACTACTGTCTAATTGATTTAATTTTTTCCGACGAATTACTTACTCGACGAATCTAAAATATTGAAAGACTCTAATCAAAGTGTAGGATCCAATTGAACCCTAATAGAACCCACAACACACCTTACTGTGACCACAGCAACTCCCCTGTCACCCTTCTTTTTTTTTTAGGCCATGCACAATTTGAAATGAAAATAAAATAAAAACTAAAAAGCAAGAACAAAAACAAAAACAATTGGCCTCTAGTGGTTGAACGGGTTTTACTCATCATTTCTTCAATCAAAAGAGGGGATCTTCCTCTACACATTGTGCCCACCCCATACGTGGTACATCTCTTTCCCTCCAACAACCCATCATCACCTCTTCTTTTCAAAACCAAATCATTCCCACTGGAAAATCTGTCTCCATGAACTTCGTCGTCCAGATTTTGCATGAAAATATAGTACCATTCATTACAATTTCTTTTAGTTTAATAAATTTGTTTTTTTAGGCTCAGAACATTATTTATCAGACAAAATAGATGCAAAAATTGGATATGCATTAGTTGAGTAAAAACTAATAATGTGAACACCAACCTAAATGTCAATTACAGAGGAATGGGTGTTTAAAAATTTTGGAGCATGAGAGGTAAATTTATATCTCATCAGTTCACTGTCCGATAGCATTATAAATAGAAAAAAGCAGCAGATATGTGAGATTAACCAAATTTGTTATTCGATCCTGCCAACATCTTCCCTAAACAAATAGCAACAAAGTCAATTTGCAATATATCCTTTGGGTTTTATTACCCGCCCTAATTATCTATATGTAGGATGCATGTTCCGCAAGGAGCACTTTTTTTTGTGTGTCTTCACTCATTTTTATATTACAAATATGTCAAGCAAGAGAAGAAATTGCCTACATTGTGCGGTGGGGCAGCTGGAGTGACCGATAGGAGTGTTAAGTTACTAATTGTCTAAAAAAAATTTAAATTGTTAAAAATTAGTTTAATAATGTATATTAAGTTATCTAATATTTTCCCTCATATAAAGTATTGTCTCGTATGTACGTGAAGAGTTAAATAAACTGAACTAAACAAGTTCACTAACACAGATAATGCACAATAATAAATATAACAGAAAAATAAATATCACAGAACTTGAACTCAAGTCCTCGTGAAACTAGAGTTCTAACACCATTTTTAAGTTAATAATTATCCTAAAAACTTAAAACTGTTAACAAAAAGGTCAAACAAAATATATATAAGCTATCCAATAAGGAGTTCGTGAGCTCCAATCCTTTGGGAAGAAGTAAAAAAATATTTACACTGACAACATTCCACCCCATGATTTCTGAGGCTTGTTAAAGATCTCTAAAACTTTAGGGCATTGGACACTGTAATCATCGATTGAGATTGCAGTAACCGAACTTGAAAATGATATATGGAGATTACTCACCAGGATTCAAGAAAAAAAAAACAAAAGAATTACCAATTGATTGAAAAGGATATCTGGAGATTACCAGTTGATTGATCTCAGCTTAACGCGCCAGCCATAGCTTTGTTAGAGCAACCACACCAGCCTCAACAAAACCTTACTTTTTGTTATTTTAGTTAGCCATTACACTAAATGGGCACTGCACCTGTTTCAACAAAAGCTTGGCCAATTTAACCTTGATACAGTGACTAGTCAAATGGAGCTAGCATCTGTTCACTAGCTAAATTGTTTTAAAATGTAAATTGGGCAATACAAAAATTTGAATAAATAGTTTTAGAGAAAGAAATGATAGAAAAAATAATATTTTAATAAAAAATAGTTAAATTATAGCTAGCATTGATATAGCATTGAGTAAAAATAACTAGCTAAAATAAAATTTGAAGAATTTAGCTAACTAATTTAGCTAGATATTGGTATGAATACTTTTACACACTAACTGCTGCATTATTTTGTATAAAAATAACACTTTATCCCGAATGACACTAAGTTGATGTCGCAAATCTTTTTTCACGGTGAATGAATACTAAATAATTTATTTTAATATATATATATATATATAATACAAATAGAAAGATAATTTAGATCTTAATTGGTAAATTTATCTTTTTAAGCTAAAAATATAAAAATGTTAATGTAATTCATTTGATAAAAAAATAAAAAAACTAAAAAATATAAAAATTAAATTAAATTAAAATACTAATTTCTAATATATTTTATTCAATCTCTCAACTAATTCTAAAAGATAATAAAATAATCTTATTTAATAACTTACTTATTATTAATATCAATTATATATAATTATTATAATCAGCAAGGTAATACTATTCAATTTAATAAAAAAATAAAAAATTAATTTTTATATCATTAACCAATTTTAAAAATATTATTTTAAAATTAAATTTATTAAAAAATTTATTTTGTATTCAATTTAATATTGTAACTAAAAACTCAATAAAATAAAATTATTATCTTATAAAGCAGTTACAAATTATCCTTGAATATGTTGAGCTTCCTTTCACAATGCTACATCAGAGAAACGGCGGCGTATTGAGCTGTCCCAGAAGAAGGCCAGCAGCAGGGGAAGTAGACCCCTACCCATGAGTTGCAAAATTAAAGTAGGCCCATCAGTACAGAAGCCTATATATGTAGTACTGCCTGTGAAATGACAAGATATACAGTTGGCCTTTCTCTCCCTCCCGTGAAATCCACCCAATCAATGTATAATAATTTTATGCGTCTACATCCATAACCTATCTGCCTGAAGACCACACTGTTAAAGGGCAAAAACCCAGTTCATTAATGGTTTATATATATATATATATATAAATATATATATCATCTCATATTAATATGGCCACTCAATTTCCAGAGAGTAGCAGAGGAAGTTTGGAGTTTGTTAATTTATTCAAATAATACATACTCGGATGGTGGAAATTTTTTTTTAATGGGTATTAATTTTGCAGTTCAGGCGAGTAAGAAAAATGAGATTTTCTTGGAATATTTTGAAGCCCAGTAGGGTCTCCAGATGTAAATTCTAAGGTTGGTTTGGTGGTTAAAATTTAGAGTTTTGAATTTGTTCATTTATGGTATTAATTTAGCAGTTTAGACGAGTAAGAAAAATGAGATTTTCTTGGGACATCTTGAAGCCCAACAGGGTCTTAAGTACCTCTGTAAACTTTTGGGTGGTTTGCGAATTAAAATTAAGTTTTGAATTTGTTTATTTTTAGATTTAAAATTTGAGATTTTTTATATATTAATTTGTTAAAATTAGTTCATATATACGAAATTTTATTTTAATTTTAATTAGATTTTATTAATAAATTGTGAAATTAATTTTTTAAAAATTAATTAAAATTAACATAAATTGATTCAAACACGTGAAACATATAAAATAAGCAAAGAATATACTACGTATGTATGGGTTGGGTATATATGCACAGATATATAAAAGGAAAAAAAGAAAAGAAAAGAAAAGAAAGACAATGCCGAGCGAGGAGGAGCGTAGTGAAAGCAAAAGAAGGGGTCTTTCTCAAACACGGATCCCTATAGAATGCAGGAAGGATGCCCAGCATTACTTGCTGGAGCTCATTCTTTTTGTTTAGTTTAAAGGGACTTGCTTTGTTCTCTACTTCTCTTTAGAAATTTTTCCAGAGAGAGAGAGAGAGAGAGAGAGAGAGAGAGTGGGGACATAGCTTTATCCATTCAGTGAGTTTGGATTGTGTTCAGATGGATGCTTAGATTTTCTTCTAATTAGAGATCTGCAGCTAGAAAACAAAAGAGCCCAGTTTCAAAATGGAGGGAACCAAAAGAGTTGAGTTGCTTGTATATGATGATTAGTTTAGTTTATTTGTCTGGCAATGATTGATTTGCCTTGCACCAAGAGAGATCACTTGCACCTGGTATAAAACCGGGGAAAGGATTTCATTCACACAACCAAAAACAAAAATGAAGTCCACCATGAGTAATGACAGCAACAACCCTTCCTCCACCACCAACTGGTTGGGCTTCTCTCTCTCCCCTCACATCACCAACATGGCGGTTCCTTCAGACCCTCATCCTCCCTCATCATCTACAGCCGTTTCAAGTGCACTCTCACCAAGTTTCTTCCACTCCCCAGCTCATCTTAGCTACTCCGGCGTTTGTTATGGAGGTCAAGGCCATGAAAATGGTGGCTTTTACTCTCCCTTGACTGTCATGCCACTCAAGTCTGATGGGTCACTCTGCATAATGGAAGCTCTGAACAGGTCACACCCCCAAGGTTAGCTTAAACTTCTTAGCTCTTCTAGAACTATTATTTACTTTTCTTCTTGAAAATCTGGACTTTTCTGTCTTTTTGACTCCCATGCCATTCTTCTCTCAAGGAATGGCAACAACTTCCACACCAAAACTGGAAGATTTCTTTGGTGGTGCAACAATGGGGACCCATCATTATGAAACCAGTGACAGAGAAGCTATGGCTCTTAGCTTAGACAGCATGTTCTACAACAGCCAGAACCTAGATCAAGACACCAACAGTCAAGATTTCCAAAACCATCTCCATCACAAACAGCAGCAGCAGCAGCAGATTCAAGCCCAACAATACTCAGATTACTCTGCATTTAGGGGCCATGATCAGGTGTACCAAACACCATTATCCGAGGAGACTAAGGGAGCCCTCCAGCTCCCATCAATGGCGGAGGATGAAATCTCTGGAATGAAGAACTGGGTTTCGAGGAGCTACCCTGGGCCTGGCGGTCATGCGTTGGAGCACAAGATGATTGGATGCTGCATGGGCGGCGGCGGCGACAATGGGGGAGAATCTGGGTCTATGAGTGCTTTGGGATATGGGGATTTGCAGTCGCTGAGCTTGTCCATGAGCCCTGGCTCCCAATCTAGCTGCGTTACTGGTTCGCACCAAATCTCACCCACTGTGACCGCCGAATGTCTTGCCATGGAAACAAAGAAAAGAGGGTCTGAAAAGATTGATCAGAAGCAGATTGTTCATAGGAAGTCCATAGACACATTTGGACAAAGAACTTCACAGTATAGAGGTGTCACAAGGTTGGTAATTAATTCTTCAATCATCTTCTCCACCACTTTTAATCCCTCCCAAGTTCCTTTTGTTGCATCTATATGGTGCCCTTGGTATTCGGTTTATGTGGGCTTTTTCATAATTAAAAAAAAAAAAAACCCAAATACTTGCCTTTCTTTGAACTGCTTTGTTCTTGTTATTCTGCTATTCTTGTTAGTATTTTGCTAGGTTTTTTTTTGTTTAACTTCATTTTCTTGATTAATGCTTTGGATCCTTTGACACCCATTAGGCATAGGTGGACTGGTAGATATGAAGCTCACCTTTGGGACAACAGTTGTAAGAAAGAGGGCCAGAGCAGGAAAGGAAGGCAAGGTTAGTAAAGGAAAGATAATCTATTTGCATTTTCCAATTAAAGGGCTTTCTTCAAGGCTATGGAAAAATGTACATCTTTTGTTCTTGAAGTATCTAATCCTAGTTCTTTTTGACTGATTTCTCATGCTCTTGGTCGCTGGGGGGGTACAACATTTCAATGTAATTATGGTTATCAGTTTATCTGGGTAAGCAAGCATTTGTATTGAAAATAATTGAGCAATGAACATGTTCTTTCCTTCAAATTATGACTTCATAAACAAATACTGATTTCCAGGGGGTTATGATATGGAAGAAAAAGCAGCGAGAGCTTACGATCTAGCAGCACTTAAGTACTGGGGACGTTCGACCCATATCAATTTCCCGGTGATTCTCTGATCTTCGGTGCGCTTGTTTGTATAACAGCTTAATTTCAAGCTAACATAGATCCATGTATTAATGATGCAGCTGGAAAACTATCAACAAGAACTCGAGGAAATGAAGAACATGACTCGACAAGAATATGTTGCTCATTTAAGGAGGTATATAACTTTTCTATATGCTCATTATATAACACCAAAATGTTTTGTTGTTTGATAGATTTTCATATGTATTATTCAATCTCTGCAGAAAAAGCAGTGGGTTCTCTAGGGGAGCTTCAATGTATAGAGGAGTCACCAGGTCTGAGCAATTTTGGTCATAAAAAATTTATAATTGCAAGGACTTGCTTTCTAGTTTCTAAGTAGGAAGATTTTGTATTAACAGCATAGACTTGATTGATCACCACATATCTATCCATTAAGTAGGTTTTTCCTTTGCAATCGATGCTGAGGTCTTCGTTTTTGTTTTAATCTTGGACAGGCATCATCAGCATGGACGATGGCAAGCTCGGATTGGCAGAGTTGCTGGAAACAAAGACCTTTATCTGGGGACATTCAGTGAGTTATTTTTTATAATTGGCTTGTCTGAGTTCTCAAAATCCTTTTAACCTCAAGTTCTTGCAAGTTCTACTCTCAAATAATTGTCTATTATCTTTTTGACAAAGGCTACCCTTTAAAGGCAATCTCTGGCTCTCAGCCCTTGAAACCATTGCCTTTCCTTTTGAAAATCTTAGGATCCTTTTGACTACTTTTTGTTATATACATGATATGTGGCCAAACCTCTTTCTCAGTTATTTTTGTAAATCAATTAATACCATAAGCCTTTCCCATCTGGTTCTGATTGAGCTGCAATTTTAGGCACCCAAGAGGAAGCTGCTGAGGCCTATGACATAGCAGCAATTAAATTTCGCGGCGTAAATGCCGTCACCAACTTTGACATATCGAGGTACGACGTAGAGCGCATCATGGCAAGCAGCACCCTTCTTGCTGGAGAACTTGCTCGGCGAAACAAGGAGATTGAACCCAACAAAGACGTCTCTGATCATGACCCTGCACCGCTTAACCATAATGGGGAAGCCAACCGTCCAGAGGAGAACAATGGAAGCCAATCAGATTGGAGAATGACCCTGTATCAGTCCTCTGAAGCTGACCCGAGACCTCCCGGTGGTCTTGACAATTACAAGAATCAATCATCTTTCTCAATGGCTGCACATGATTTGGTTGGGATAAAAAAGATGAGCCTAGCCCAGCAAGGCGTTAATGACTCGCCCAAGATGGTGAACCACGGGCCGAATGATGGTTCTCTAGTGACTAGTTTGGGCAGCAGCTCGAGAGAAGGCAGCCCCAATAAACAGAATAGCCTGCCGCTTCTTTTCGCAATGCCTCCATCCGCATCCAAGTTTTTTGGTAGTTCGACAGGTTCTTGGATCTCACCCAACCAGATGAGGCCTCCAATGTCCATGCCAGTTTTTGCTTCATGGACTGATTAAGGATCAGAATTCGCACAACTGTTTTAGGTGAATTCACTGTCTGAACCAAACAAAGAGGTGGTTTCTTATGGGTATTTTCTTTCTGAATTAGGAACTGCAATTTGAGGATCAGCAAAGTGTTTTTTTGTCAACAAGCATTAAGGTTTTCAGAATTTTCAAGATCATGAAAGAATTAGTGGATGGAAAATTTAAGGGAAATGATGGTTGAAACTCAATTAGTTGATTTTTTAGATAAGTTCGACTACGGGCATAGATCTAAAACACAAAATTAATCCCTTATCAATAATTTTAATCGATAAAAATATATTTTATTTAAAGAATCACATTTTTTCCGATAAAAACACTAAATGCGTATTTCGACTTTCTTTTAGATGGGCCAAATTCATGATGAGATTGACCTTTAATCGGTCCTTTAAAGTACAGAACCAGCTCAATGTATCCCTAATGATGAACACTCTGGTCATTTGCTTTGAGCCTTTGACCATAACGCCCCATGATCCGTCGCCGTGTAGTTCTCTATCTTGATGCCATCATTACCATGGTTCTTTATTTTCTTAGCTTTTCTCTCCAAAGGTGATAGACATTCCATACCCCTCATTATTTTCAAAAGAAGGCTGGAAGGGGAAATTGATTCTCATATCAGGACTTTATGCGATTTTAATGAATGATTTAATGCACCGTAATAAGTTGGAATTTCTTTGCCATTGTTTGTAAAAAGAAAAAAAAAGGGTTAGTTTTTTCTTTTAGCACAAATTTGTTTTATCAAATAAGATTCGATGCTGGAAGAGAGATAAGTAATGCATGTGTAGGTTTTACATGTTTTTCCAATACTGTAGAATAATGAAAGATATTATGGGGGTGTCTGGTAAGGTTGTAGCTATTAGTTTTTAGCTTTTTTATAATAATTTTAGTTATATATTATAATTTATTTTAAATATTATTATAAGTTATAATTATTTTTTTATATTTTAATTAAAAATTATAATTTTTGTTAAATATTCATAATTTTTGTTATAAATTACAATATATGAGTTACTATTCCAAATAATTCTAAACATCACCTGTATATATATTGCTATATTATTTGTATTATGTCTAATTATAGTGGAATAATTTATGGAATATTAGCTGAAAAATCGTTTAAGCATTGAATAAAGAGATAAAATAATGTGGTTGTTTGACAAGATTATTGTTAATAGTTTTTGATTTTTTATAATTAATTTTAGTGATAAGTTATAAAGTTTTTTAAATATTTATAACTTTTGTTACGATTTATAATTATTTTTTTCTTCTATTTTAGTTACATATTATATTTTTTTATCAAATATTTATAAATTTGACGATAAATTATAATTTATAAATTACTAATTTTAGTAATGTCAAACACTACGAATTAATTTAAAAGGGGTAAACAAAAAAATTTATGGGACTTGAGACAACTTATCTTAATAAAATATTAGACTATTAATCACTTGTAACACATGTTTAGTGTGCCAAATAGAATTGGTTTTGGTATGTTTTTTATTACAATAGGATAATGAATGAAATTTTGTATACTATAATATTATTTAGGCCTTGATTGGCAATTTTAATTTTTTTAATTTTTGGTTAAAAATATCAAAAAGTCAAAGTTGTTTCTTTGATAAAAAAAAATTAAAAAATTAAAAAAATTAAAATATAAACTTTCAGAATATTCTATTTAAACACCTACTACTTTAAAATACAATAATATTTTTTATTTATAACTTGTTTACTATCACTACCAACTACATATAATTGTTAATATTAAATATTTAAAATGATAAAATTATCTATTTTAAGCAAAAAGCAAAAAAAAAAGTTAACTCTTTATGTAAATAACAAACTTCAAAAAAACTAGTTTAAAAACTAAATTACTAAACAATATACTTTGAACCCAATTTAGCTTTTTAACTAAAAATACAAAAAAATACAAAATTTAACTTTTAAGCTAGTTTCTAATCGAGGTCTTATATTATGCTTGGTTAAAGTGAGATATAACATGTGATAAGAGTTAAAAAATTATTTTTGAATGCTGAACAAATAATAATAATAATAATTAGGAGGGAGAAAAAAATAATCATAAAACGTGTTTGGATTAAGGGATTAAAAAGGGTTAGATTGGACTAAAAAATATGTGGGCCACACATGTTAAGGTTTTGTCTTATCATATTACTAATTTCGCATTTGTATCAAGAGATTAAAATTAGTAATTTGGCGAATACTGAACTATTAATACCTCATTCTTAATATTAATAATATTATGGTATCTTTGGTATTATTAGTATAGAATGGCTTCTCTCCGGTCCAAGTGATGGACAAAGCGGTCAAGTTGTATTTTATTTTGATCTAAAATAAAATTATTTTGATGATTTGAACCGTTTATTTTATTATTCTAATTACATATAAGTTTATTATAAAAAATCAAATTTATTGAATATCTGTAACTGCCTTAACAAATTATATATGTGTTGACAAAATAAATATTAAAATAAAAATCACAGTTTATTTTTCTTAACACAAACGTGATTTGTTAAGATAGTTACCGATATCAATTAACTTAATTTTTTACAATAACAATATATATACTTAAAATAATAAAAATAAATAATTTAGATCATCAAAATAGATTCATTTTAAATTCAAAAAACATAAAATTGGACCTCTCCGGTCCAATAAGAATTGGAGAGAAGCTGCTCTCTATTAGTACAATATTTCAAATTATCTTTTCTCATCATCTAACTGTCATAAATAACTCTATAAATTTTATCCTAATTTTTATCTTATCTTAACCAAACATAAACTACATTTCTTACTACATAGTCTATTTTATAATATCTTGGTATTAAAAAAAATATTAGACTCACAACATTATTTATCTCTCATATTATATTTAATTTTATCCAAAATATTAAACGAGCCCATAGTGTGAGGGATAGGAGAAATGATTTTATGAATATCGAACTATTAATTCGGTGTATGCAAGATTAATTGTTTAATTTAGTAAATTAAACATGAAATTAGCAATTTAAAGAGGCAAATTATAAAAATATGAGTTTTACATATTTTTAAATCCTTTTTAATTTGTTGCCGTCTATCAAAGCAAACATGGCTTATATGGGTGATCAGTAGTCCGGTCCGGTCCGATAAACAAAATGCGAGAGAGATTAATAATTCAAATGAGAAAAATTTTAAAAATGTGAGTTTTATGTATATACTTTTTAGTTCAGCTTATTTCTTCTTTAATTTGGCAAATCAAACACGACCTAATGCCCGATTGGTGTTAAAATAAAGGGTTTCGCTACGTGTGTCGAATATTTGACCGAACTCACCGAATTATTAGGCGCATTGGCAAGTGCTCAAGACTCTTTTAAGAAGTAAATTCCAGGTGCCTTCAATTGTGAACATTGTCGTATGTCACTAATTATTATAATTTGTATTTTAAATTTTAAAAACCCATAATATTCATTATATATGCACTCATTTTAATAATATTTATATTTTTAAACTTACTTTTAAAATTTATAAACTAAATCAATATTTAATATAAAATTATATAAACGTACAAGCAAAAGTTTCAAGAATAATGACTTGTTTGGTAAAAAGCACTTATAAATTGATTTTTTAGCATAAAAGATAATAAGTGAACTCCATGCTTTTTTAATAAGTTTTATAAGTTACTTTATAGAATAAGTCACGCAACAAGTTTATTTTTTTAAAATTTAAATTGAAAAAAATAAAACAATAATTATACGTCAACTTACAACTCAATTTTTATATTTTTTTCTATCGACTTTATCTTTAAATTTTTAACATTAGATATTCTTACTCCATTTTTGTTCAAAAATATTTCTTAACGTATGCCTTATTTTTCTGGTGCTTTCTTTCTTTCCTTTTTTTTTTTCAAATTAAATAAAAAGTACGACAACACTTTTTTTTAATTACTCTGATCATTTTATATTACGTATTTCCTTTTTCTCTATTTTTTTTTACAAGGTAGGAGAAATTTATCATATTTTACATTAAATAAAACTTAAATTTTATCATATTGTTAAAATTCCAAAAAATTAAATTTTGAGCTATTATTTTATTTTTAAATAATAATAAAAATATTGATATAATTAGTTCTTTTTCAATAATGAGTGATCACACATGGAAAATATTTTATGTTATCAAGATATGAGAAATTTCACATACTCTGTACTAAAATAAATATAAAATAGAAATTTTTTTGACAAACGTCCAAATATAAGTTGATATTTAAAGATTGGTCCTATCTAATTTTTTTTAATATAAAATTAGTCTCACAACATTAATGTTTACTAAAAATACACTTAATCTATATTTTTAAAAAGTTACATTGACTAAATTCCTTTCTAAATAGAAATAAAAGATCTTGCATAAAAAATCTCTCTCAAAATCTCGTGGTGCAATCACTACAACCCTAACTCCGTCAACGTCTTCATCCTCCATCGTCGTCGTCGTCGTCATTGCTAATTGGGGCATCGCCGTCATCGTTGCAGCGCAAATACAACTGATAGATGTATCAATTGATAGTCTGTTTAGTATTTTTTTTTTGATTCTACATCACAAATACGACTAACAGATGTATTAGTTGATAATCTACCTTATATTATTTTGATCACTGCAGCGCTAATACAACTGATAGATGTATCATTTGATAATCTGTTTTGTATCTTTCCTTTATCTTGCATCACAAACACAACTAATACGTATATCAGTTAGAAATTTGTGATAGAGGATGACGAGGAGCAGAGGGAGAACGACAGCGAAGGAGGACGACGCATTGCTCTCTCCATAAAATATTCCTACGTGAGGAGGACAGAGATGAAGCTTACGAATATTTGGGTAGCATTGGAGGGTCTGGCGGTGATGGTGGAGCACGATGGACATGAAGGCAACAAAGGTTTGGATTGAGGAGACGATAAGGGGCAACTGCAGAGGGATCTAAACACGGCGGTTGTTGAGAGATTTTGACCATAATAAAGGTGGCTCGTGTCGATTGCGAGGTTCTGGCAAAGCTTCAATTTTGGAGAGAGAGAGAGACGGTGCTACTAGGGTATAAAATGGAAAATATAAAAGCGACGGTTAGAGTTTAGATTTTTTAAATTTAAATTTTAAATATGATAGTAAAAAAAATTAAATATTTTACATATGGATAAATCAGTCATAAAATTTTATCTTGATTTATGATGGGATTAAAATTAATAAAATAAATATAATAAAATTAAGATTTTTACGAGATTTAAAAAAAAAACTAATCCTTAAATTGCTCTATACACTGAACATTTTTGTTTAAATTTTAAAATTTTAAATAAAAAATATTACCCTCCTAGCATCCCTGCCGCGATTCGGTTATAGCAGGGACCCGAACTCCTTATTTGGAATAACTTTTCTTTTAAGATTTTTTTTGTGTTTATTTTTTTTTATTTTTAGTTAAAAATAAATAAATATGCTCAAAACATGATACTTTTTAAATTTTTATCGTTATGAAAAATTAAAAAAGTAAAAAAAATATTAACCTCAGATTAAAAAGTTTATATAAAATTAAAAAAAATCACTTTTAAGGTTTTAAAGTAACTTTTTTTTTCTCTTTTTAACTTAAGCTAAAACACCTATATTTCTAGATTCTATTGATAACAACGAATCAAAAAATTCAAAATATTTAGGTCAAAAAAATAATTAAAAAAATCATAAAAAATAAAAAAATAACTGTAAAAAAGTAATAAAAAAATTATCCCAAACAATGCCTTAGGTTGGGCCATGTGGTGTCATAATTGTTCCATCACCATTTATGTTTTGACAAGAAAGATTTGAAAGAGATCGATTATTTTCAATTATAATTTTGGAAGTTAATTTTTTTAAGGCGACCGATGGAGTAGGTTTCAATCAAGTATTAGGAGATTTTTTCACTCTCTCTCTCTCTCTCTTTCTGATTTATATTTTTAATATGAGAAAAAAGAAATAAGACCACTAATTGTCTATTATAGAACTTAAATTTGTAATTTTTATAATTAAAAATTAGAATAATACCATTAAACTCCAAAAGCTTCGATCATTTTATCACCCTCTCTAAATATGCCTTTGCTCAATTAGTGGATAACATTTGGTCAAATGTTGTCGGTAACAATAGAATTTTTGTAAAATAAATATGGTCCTCAACGGTGAGATAGCACGTGTGGGTATGTTGTGTTCCCTCCGTGTCGTGTGCAATTCGACATCATTCTTTTACCATTACGTGGGAAAAATCAAATCGTGTCCAATTCGAAGAAGCTGCAAGTGGAAAGCATTTAATAATGAATCACGATTCACGCCCAACAGAATATCCGACGGTGGACCCACCATCCAAATTACAGTCTACAGATCCAGAAACTTACTTAACAGAGTATGAAAGGGGTGTTATATAGCATAAAACAAAAAATTATTCACGAGAAAAAAATAATTGCATAGAGAAGCCGTTCACAATTTTTCCGTGATTAATTCAAAATTAGAATTATATCTACAGAGTTGTGACAGTTTTTATTATAATAAAAATACAAATTCTAACTAAAATAACAAATATAAATACATGCAACTAAGTCAAAAAATAAAAATAAGTCAAAAAAATCTCACAAAGACATTGCCCCTAAATCTTCGCGAGGCCTATTCATGAGCACTCCTTATCCGGGTTAACAACTCTCACACTTCTGCTCCATTGACTAAATCTCACAAAAAATTTGTTTTTTTAAACTGAGACTAATCTTTTTAATTTTTTGTTTGAAAAAAATAATAAAAATTAAGAAATTAAATCAAAACGCTAATTCTTCGAATATTTCATTGAAATTCTTACACTATTATTAAGAAAAAATAATATTTTAATTTGATAACTTATTTACTACTAATGTTAACTATACATAGTCGTTATAATGAAATATTCAATTTGGTCAAAGATTAAAAAGCTAATTCTTTATCCAATCAATTAATTAAAAAAAATGTTAGTTTAAAATTTAATTTTTCAAATAACCTATTTTAAATTCAATTTAATTATTTAGTTAAAAATGTCTTTTTTTGGTTAATTAACTTGGCGATGTAGTAGAATGTCTTTCCAGATGATGAGGTATTTCAAGGAGACATTTTGCTCTTTGCGGCAGTAAAAGTGCAGTTTTGGATGAAGGCCCAATCGAAACTCCGACCATGGCCATAGGGGTTCAGATGGGCTGGACGGACTTAATTGATGAGCACAGCTTATCAATCAAACTCATCGAGCTTGATTGATGAGCACAGCTTATTCAATATTGTGGGCAGGGACTTGGAGTTAGCAGCACTTAGGCTCAAAAAAATAACACGTGTCAACACTACAGTCGTTGGCATGTCTAATTATTTTGATCAGATGCACCGTGTCAGTGACGTGGCATAATTGGAATGTTTCGCTTAAAATTAAGCAAAAATGAATGCTTTGACCATCTTACTTTCTGAATAAAATGAAACATAATACAGTCGAACAAATCGTCTTTGAAAGATATATATAAGAAGCAAATTCTTAAAATATAAATGAAAGTATGTTCATATGAACGTACGTAAGCAATTAGCAAAAATAGAATGGTTACATCCCAATGACCTAATTAGGATTAAGTACGGAGTTATGCAATGCTTAGAGTTAGGAAATGTCTTCCTAGGATTAGCACCTAATTACCAAGCACACTAATTAGGGTTATTAAACTTGGAGAGCAAACTAACCCATATATAGATATAAGCAGAGGTGATATCTAAAAAAGAAGACATGAAATATTGCACCTATTAGTGCTATTACTATGCTAAAATCTTTTCTCACTCACTTTTTTTTGATTGACTTAGCCATTTGAGTGTTTTCTGGCTAATCTAAACTGATTGGTGTGATCTTGACCTTATCTTACCCAGCTTGATCATTTTACCTAAATTATGTTACCGCATTATTAGTGGGGAGAATTTTGTCCACTTAATTATTGGAGGTGTTTGTTTCTACTTTTTGTTAGCAGCTTTTAGCTTTTTTTACATAAAAGTTGCATCTAATAGTTTCTCATAACTTTTTCTTTTCACTTTTGGACCATAAATAACTTTAAAAAATTGGTTTTCAAAAGACTCATATTGTGTTTGGATTATCTTTTTTTTTTAGATTTTTTGGTTTTTTAATTTATTTTATAAAAAAATAAATGTAAAAAGATATAGAAAAAACCAACATAGAACAAACTAATGAGCTTTTTTAAAGGCTTTTGAGCAAAATTTTTTTAAAAGTTCGGCCAAATATAAGCTCAATTTTGGTACTTTTAGTCTTTAGGTTTTTTTTTTAATTTTTATAAAAAAGGGTCGAGATTTAAATATATTGTCAACCTATGAAATCATATAGCGATATACAGTAGTTGAATGATAAAACTCGAAAAGGAACTAGAAATTTCCACATAAGCAGAGAAAATACGCCTCCACAAAGACAAATAAATTTATAAAGGATTAAATTTTTCATGACTATCTCTACTTTTTTTTTTTTTGCTCCAATCTTTTTTCTCTGTATTTCATCTTTCTCCTCTTCCTCCAACTAGTTATCTCAAATATAAGAAATTGCGTGTCCAATATGAACTATTTATTTAAACTTCTACTTTGCATCTAAACATAAGATATAAAAATTATTTTAAATTAATAATTTAATTACACCTTTGAATCCTTCAACACGAACCCAAAAGGAAAAAGTGGGAATGAGGGGGATTATTGAGGTAAAAAAGACCACCATAATTCAGTGATGTTCATCAATTATAACAGAAAATTTCTCCTAATTTTTGGGTGTCCTGTCAGAAAAAATTGCAATTATTGTGTCTCACCCTCCAACAATGCGGATTTGTCCCCAGAATGTGAAGTTTAACATGAATAACATTGACGGATTCAAAAATTTAATGTGCATACAATTCTAAACAAAAGGAGATTTCAATAATTTACAATCAAGTACTCATTTTTATATACTTAATGCGTCTTATAGTTTGTACTAAAAAGGTCAGCGTATTCAAAAGTTCCTGAAGAAGATATGTTCGTTCTTTGCTTGTATAATAAGGGAAAAAATATAATTTTGTAGAACACAAATATAATAATAGAAAAATATAAAAATACAAAGGTATTAGAGGTATTTTATATTTCTTAATAGAGGCACAAATACAATAGTTAATTAAAAATACAAAAATATTAAAGATATTTTACATTTTTAGTAACAACACATGCTTTTACTCGTTCTGTGTAACGGTGGGGATTTATTGAGGCCCGATAAGCTATGATCCCCCAACTTTAGTTGAAACTAAAAACATTATATAGCAGTGGTTAACTATTAGTTTAAATATATGTTCAAGATTGATGATTCCCTTCAAATTTTTACATTAAATTTGGCGCCCTAGATAACATTTTGCACTAGATATGGGCATTATAAGTTTTTCGTAGTGTCATTTGGATTAACTAATGCGTTTGTAATATTTATGGGCTTTATAATAGGGTGTGTAAACTATTTTTGGATCAATTTGTAGTGGTGTTTATTGATGACCTTTTAATGTATTCAAAAAGTAAATAGGAGCACGAAGAGCATTTGAAAATAGTGTTTCAGATTTTGAATACAAAAAAATGGTACACAAAGTTAAAGATGTGTGAAATTGGTTGGATAGTGTTTTTTTTTTTATACCGTGTGATGTCCAAAGATGGAGTCTTTGTTGCTTCCAAAAAAGTTGAAACTTTAGTAGAATAAAATAGGCCGACCAATGTTTTAGAAATTCAAAGTTTCTTGGGGTTGGCTGAATATTGCAAAAGGTTTGTGGAATGGGTTTCCCATATAGCTGTGCCATTGACTAGTTTGACCTAAAAATGATTTAAGTTTGAGTGATCTAACGAATGCAAACAGGGTTTTCAAGAGTTAAAAAGCGACTAGTATTTGTTTCAATACTTGTTCCTTCTGAGAATGCAGAAGGTTTTATCATTTACCTTAATGCATCTAAGAAATATTTAAAATTTATTTTAATGCAGAATGATAATGTGGTGGCATATTCCTCTAAACAATTAAAACCATATGAATAGAATTATTCGACACATGACTTAGAGTTGGCAACAATGGTGTTTATATTAAAAATTTGAAGGCACTACTTATGTGGTATAGGGTGTGAAGTATTTACCGATCATAATGCTTGAAATACATCTTCACCCAAAAAGAGTTAGAATGAGTCAGAGGAGATGGTTGGAACTGTAAGAATCCAATTCCATACCACATGATTAGCAACGATAAATCGATAAGATCTTAAGTCATTATAAAGTTAAAAACCATAATACAGTTGAAACCCTAAAAATCTAACACCCCGAGACGCAAAACCCTAATGCAAGAAAAAGAATCTCTAAAATCGTATAAACTATCTAATTATCATAAATATTAATTTAAATCGTAAAAATCTCATAAAAGTATAAAATTACCATTATACCCTTAAGATACAAGAAAATTTTTAAAATTCAAGATTTTAATTAAGACAAAAAGTAAAAGACAAAATAATAAGTAAAATGACAAAAGTAACCCATCTAGGCCGGTTATGCCTAGAAATTTGTGCCAAAAGTTACTTTTTTACATTTTATGCTCAAAATTAAGAAAAAAATATACATATCAAGTATCATTATGATCTAAAAATATTTAAACAATTAATATTAATACTAATATAAAATTTTATGCCAATAAAAATAAATAAATTATTATTAAAACTCTTACACATCAATTAAAGTCAAAATAACACATCTTGTCATAAAAGCTTATTTTGACTTGTGTGCCTACACTTCATTAATTAAATGATGCCAAATTTACAATAAACTATAAAAATAATAAATTAATAATAAAATTACTAAAATAACTTATTTTTATAGGAAAGAGGACTAAAAATATATATATAATTAATTTTTAAAGTTTTTTCTTGAACAATGTAGTATCAAAACATTATCAAAATATCAATTAAAGCAAAAAATCAAACAGCCCCCAAAATCTTCTCTCTTGCCGACTTCCCATAAATTTTTCTTACACAAAATATTTTAAATAAATCGCACGTCTATGCACGCATTTTGACTATTAGAGTTGGCTTATCTTTTAAGAAGTTAGCAAGGTTGTACAGTAAAAAGATCGTAAGGTTACATATAATTCTTATAACAATAGTTTCTGATAAGGACAGTAGGTTTGTATCTAAATTTTGAAAGAGTTTACACAAATTTTTGAGGACCAGTTTGAGATTTAGCATAATCTTCCACCCTCAAACTAACGGATAATCAAAGAGATTATTTAGATTTTTGAAGATATGTTGAAAACTTGTAGTATTGATTTTGGAGTATATACTCTTAGCGAAGTTTTTTTATAATAACAGATATTAAGTTAGTATTCAAATGGCGTCTTATGAGATGGAAGAAAATATAAATCACTTATTTGTTGGAATAAGGTCGGTGAAAGAAAGTTGTTAGGGCCAAAAATTGTATAACAAACGGTGGACAAAATCTATCTTATTGGAGAATGACTTTTGCACAATTCAAAGCAGGAAAAAGAGTTGTGCATAATAATATGAGACAACTTGGAGTTTTAGATAAGAGATCATGTGTTTCTTAAGATGTCTCTAGTTAGAGGAGTAATGAGATTTAAAATACTCGAAAAGTTGAGCTCTAGATTTGTTAAACCATTTGAGATCTTGGATTGTGTTGGAGAGCTGTCATGCATATAGACTTGTCTTGCCACCTTCATATGCGATAGTATATAATGTTTTTTACATTTCTATGCTAAGAAAATATATACCGGATCAAACTCATGTAACTAATCATATACCACTACAACTTAGAGAGTATCTAACTTATCACGAATATTCAATAAATATTATAGACTGTAAATAACAAGTATTAAAACGATAAGTCATTCATTACGTAAAAGTACATTGTAGCAATCATATTCAAAGAGAAACTAAATAGGAGCTTGAAGAAGAAATGAAAAAAAGAATATTCACAACTTTTTGTGTGTATATATATATATATATAAAGAGAAAGAGTAAAAGACAGATAATCGAATTTAAGAATATACATTAATAACTAAAAAATTAACACATTTGCATTTAATGAAAGAAGATGAGTATACATGTATAAGAGAGCGTTCTTAAAAGTTGCGAAGATATAAAGGCATAGTATCAAAAGAAAAGAAAAAAAAGAAGTGGAGGTATGGAAAAAGAATTATAAAGAGAGTAAAGAAGGACGAGGGCCGCTACGTTGTTGGTACAATTAAGATATTGTTAATTGATTTTCGGTTAAAGAAGATTTTGCCTAGAGGTAAGCAGCCTTCTACTATTATTAATATTTTTATTCTTAAATTTTTTTGAAAATATTTTTAATTCAAAAAAATATTATGTTCTATTTTTATTCGTCTTCATGAAGAAAAAATAAATGGATCAAGTATGAAATTTTGACTATATTTTAAGAAATTTAAAAAATAATTTAATTTTATAATTTAATATGTTAAATTTTGAACATGGCTCTAGTTTGATTATGATCCGGACCCTAGTCAATGATGGTTAAATTTTGACACTGAAACTAGTTTCGTTTAAGTCTCACCACCAGCCTAAGTGCAGTTCTGAGCCTTGTTTCGAACTATTGTGGTCATAATTGATAAAACTTAGATATAATAAAATTAAATTAGCAAACTATTAAAAATTAAATTATCTGTTATTTTGTACGCACAAAAAATATTAAGATATTTTTAGTATCTAGATTACAAGTCTGTTTGCATTAAATATAACAAAGAAAATCACCATGTCTTCCTTCACGCTATTTTTCTTCATGTTTGATGTAGCTAGCAATGATAATTGGTAATTTGCTGAGTTGTTAAACTCATGATTTATTTTACAAATTCTAAAGAGTAGAGGTGTGTAGAGAAATTTCATAGAGTGTTTTGATAGTATAATTATTTTAATTATTTTGAACTTTGGCTTGTAATAAAGTGCAATATGAATTTTAAAAATATTTTAAAATTGTTTGGGATTAAACTCATGAATAGTGAGTGTGCAGTGTTGTCATGTGATTTTGAAGCGTAACAAAAGTTACGTTGGAAGATGAAAAAATCCATCAAGAGACAAATTGATTGGTCGGTCTGCAAAAATATTACAAATTATTTCAAATGAATTGATGGACAGATCGATCTAGATCGACGATGAATCGATCAGTCCTGAGACTAATCAATTAGTCTGCAACAATATTGAAAGCAGTTCAAAACAGATCGATAGATAGATAAATCAAGATCGATGACCAATTGATTAATTTGTCGGACGAATTGATTGGTTTGTTTTAGAACTGCAATATGGATTTATCTTTCTTTTTTTTCTTCTTGATGATGTGTTTTGTCCCCCTTATCTTGTCAGTCGTAAAGCTATGGCTTTATTAATGAATACGTTGAAGATTTTGTTGATACTGCCAAAGCACTTTTGTTTTTACTTTTCTAAGTGATTAGGCCAACAAGCTCTAACCTGACGACGCTGGTTTTAGACCTAAATGTCTACAGAGCTCGGCTGGCAAGTCTTTTAAATCTGTGTAATTGATTTTCGTACTTCTAAACTCTTGGAGGATCTCCAACAGGTCCTTCTAAACGAGGCCTATTAACTAAAATAGATAACTTGGTTCTATGTTTTTTCTCTCCAGCAGATCCTTTAAATAGCTCTCGGTATTATAGAGATTTGCTTTGTTGCTAGCTAACTCTAGCGAGCCTTTTTGGCTCTCCAAATCTCTGTTTCCCCCATTTTTCATTGTTGTCATGTCTTCGTTACCAAATCTGTTTCTCTCCAAATCGTCGAATGTGAGGATGTCGACGGCAAATCTCGTGCAAAAAACCCCAAATCTTCCGCCATTAATTTGGCTTCTCTCTTTTTCTGGATGTAGATCAAGAAGGCGACGAAGGTTTGGGGTTATTTTTTTCTGATGCATTAGGTTAGTGGAAGATTTGGGGTTTTTTCTCATGCTTTGCGCAAATCTGGTAGACAGGGATTGGGCTTCGTGCAATTCTAGGTTTTCTTTTCTGATCGCTTTCTCTCTATCTCCTTCCTCTCTCATATTATTCACACTGAGTTGAAGATAATAGCAACTCCTTCACGGCAAATCTGTCGATCTTGTTCGGATCTATCGATCTTCTTCACGACGGCAAGATTTGTGGATCTGTCGATCTTTTCCGTCTCTTGAAGCATTTTTGACTAATCAAGATCTTTGAATATATTTTTGCACCGAAGCACTTTAGAATACTTTTAAAAAAAAATACAGAAAAAAAAATTAAAAATACCAAAATATTTTTAAAATATTATATAATTTTTTTAAAAATCTGCTAAATTAGTTTAAATGAATAGTTAAAATAGAAAGTAGTGTTGGAATGAATATTTTAAAAAATAATTAATTAAAATAAATAGTGTATTTTTAAATATATTTTAATTAATTAATTTGCAAAATAGGGTTAAAGATGCTCTTAAAGCTCGGCTATTTTCGGGCGTTCACCTTGGCCTGCAGCCATAGGTTGCACGGTAATTTCCTTGGAATTTTTTGATACGGGGATAAAGTAGATGACAAGTTGAATTTATACTCCAAAATGCACCGTGGTTGCCCTCAATTTTTTTTAACGTGGCAATAACGTAAAACCTAGAATTCTTTTTGGGAAAAGCGAAGCATTTCCAGGACTTGGTATGTCCAAACATCTACCTTAATTCAAAATTGATGTTCAGTCCAAATTCAATTCATGGGGTTGGTCATGATTTAGTCCCGTGTTTATGAGCTTATAAGATTGTTTGATGTAGTCAGCGTCGGCCCCAAGTAAGTTGGGGTCCGAATGATTAAAATAGGATTTTTATAATTTTTTTATATACAATAATTTTAAAAAAAATATTATAAAAGTTTTAATGAATTAAATTTTTGTCATGTTGTTTCACAATTTAATAATATTTAATTTATAATTAAAACAACGATAAAAGTAATAAATAATAATAATACCATAATAAAAACAATTGAATTTAACAATAACAAAATATCACTCGAATATTGCCTTTCATGTATTTTTTGTTGTAAAATTACTAATTAAGCTTGTATAATTAAGCTTATCTAGCATCTCTTTTTTAATGTACATTTTTATCGATTGTTTCAGTCTTTTACAATCTCATATCCAACTCAATCTATTTGTTCATACATATAATATGCTTATAACTACTTTCACGACCTTTAAATCTCTAACCAATATTTTTTAAATTTTTAAACTTCTTTATAAGCCAATTGAGCTCTGTTTCCATCTTATTTAAATAATTTACAATAAAAGTAAAAAATTTTGTTCAAAACATCTGAATAGACTAGTTGTTTCCTATCATGTTTCTCTCAAATTTTTTGTTAATTTTTTACTACTAAAAAACTTATCAAGAGATCCCACTTGAGATTGAATTAATTTATCTATTTTTTACTTTTTTTTTAAAAAAAATTTGATCTAAACATATATTTTTTAGGAGGCATGATTATAAAAATTTTCAAATCAAAGAAAAAACATAAAAAATTAATTAAATACTTAATTATTTAAATATTTAAAAATAACTACAAATTAAAAAAATCATACAAAGTAAAAACATATTATATTATATAAAACTAATATAATGAACTAAGCTAAAAGACAAACTACGAAGGTTATTAGTTTACCTTTCTAATCAAGATTCAAGACGGTAGCTTCTGTCAAGCAGAAGGGCAAAGGCAGAAGCTTCACGAAGCAAATTGCGGCGCGGCGGACTGACCTACAGAGACACCGATGTTACGATGTATAAACAATTGCTGTGATTCAAGCTAGTATTTCGTGATTTCGATTTTGGATTTTCGATTTCTGTCACTTATGATTTCGGATTTTCGATTTCTGCTGCTTCAAATTGCGCCTTCCTCAGTTGAGTTTGTGATTCATGTTTGAGTGTTTCAGATTTCTGTTCTTTTGTTGAGAGATGTTAAATTATTAGCGAAGCGTGCTTGGACGGGAGTAATGTAAGGATGAGTAACTCTTTGAAAGGAATAAAATTGTGAGTGTTTTTGTTCAAAGTGAATAATATCGTTGTTATGAGAAAGGTTATGGTGTTACAAATAGTATCAGAGCCGACTCTTTTTACCTCTCAGTGTAGGTCCCTACAATCTCGTGTGACATGCGAGCAGGCTACTGAGTGAGCAGGTCAATAAAGGACTGGCATACTGTCGAAACTGACAGACTACTGCACGGGAACGTGCAGTCTCAAGAGAAGTGAATTGTAATATCCTAATATCTCATATCGAAAAGAGAGAGTTAGTTCTTAGATTATAAAGGAAAAATATTAGATTTTTATATATTAACGAGATTTTTTTCTAAGTGGTAGAGATTCTAACAGAATTTTCGCAGTCAAGCATGCTTAGGCGGGAGCAATGTAAGAATAGGTAACTCTTGAAAAAAATAAAATTGTAAATTTTTTTACTTTAAATGGATAATATCGTTGCAATGAGAATGATCGGGGTGTTAATTTTTGCTAAAAATTTGGGGCCCAAAACTATTGCTTTGTAAGTTTTGTTCCAAGATTGGCTCTGGATGTAATTGGAATTATAAATTGGCAAATTTTAATTATGAATTCAAATAAAAATTATAAATATTTATTATAATTATAAATTTTAACTAATAAAATTTGTGTTTGTTAATGTCAAAACTTAAAAACTTAAAAAGTAATAAACATATATGTTAATTTTTAGTTTTTTTAATTTTTTTGCTTAACTATAAACTAAGTTTTTTTTAACTGATACTTTTTATATAAGAATCAGTCTATGTTTGATTTAATTTTTTTTAAAAGAATTTGTTTAAAAATATTTAAAAAACCTATTAATTTAACTTAAATTGATTTTTTAATATATATATTTTTTTATTTATTTATAAAAAACTAAAAATTTAAAATTTAAAAAATTTAAAAATAAAAACTATGCCAAACACAAGGTCAATTATCACCAACTACCTAAGTGGGCATATGAATGTGCTGGGCCCAGCAACATTGCGCGCTTTAATTTGATTGGCAAGTCAGCTACCTTGCCGCATTTATGAGGTTGCCCAAGTTTATCATTTGCCCCAACCACAGTCCAAGACGTTTTATTATGCCATAAATAGTAATTATATATGTACCTATTAAGTAATGATATTGTTTGGTACGACAGAATATGATGCTATTGCAACTTAAGCCCCGTTTGAGTTATTTAAAAGTTAATTTTTAAATTATACTGTTTGATATATAGATTAAAACTTTTTTATCTTTTTCAAGAATGAAAGCTTATACATATCTAAAATGTTAACTTTTTTTAAATAAATAATTATAATGCCTTTAATTAACAAATTAACTCTATTCTTAATAATAAAAAAATTCTACTAATATCCCAAACATTAATTCACAAAAAACAAACAACCCTAAAAAAATTATCCCAAACACTATTTTATTTCTTCATTTTTTCTTTGCTAAAAAAATTAAATTTTTTAAAAGTAAATATTTTTAAACATTCCAAATAAGAGTTCAATAGTCTACATCAGTTATTAAAATAGTGTTTAGTGAATTTAAAATTCTCAAATTATAAATTATAGTTAAAAAAATTATAATTGTGACTTTAAGCAGTAATAAATTTTATTACAACTATAAATTTAAAGTTTCTACCAATAGAATTTATATTTATTAAATTAAAATATGAATTTACAAATAAAAAATTATAAATACATCTGTTTAATTTTTTAAAACTCTAAACGACTAAATAAATGTGATAGCATTAATCATCAGTTGCTAATGCTACAGTGTTTGATTCATGATTGTCATTCAATCCCACGTATCAAAATAATTAATGACCATGTTTGCAACATTTAACAACGGGAAATGATCCAGCGCGGACACACTCGCCCGTTTCGATAAATAGGTTATTGACTTATTTAGTTAATAAATAGTTAAATAAATAATTTTGTTTAATTTGTTAAATAAGCACCATTTAAGTTTGTAAATAAGTAAAATAATAAGTAAATAAGTTAAAATAAATCAAATAAATTAAAATAAACAAATAAACAAGTATCATTTCAAACGAAATAAATAAACCAATTTAACCAAACAAATTAAATTATTCATATTTTTACTTATTTGTTAATAAATAAATAGACAAATAAACAACTTATCCAAATGGGGCCAAGCTTATCTTAATCAAACTCTTGATGGGCAACCTTAGTTTTTGAGTTTTTTTTTTGGGGTTAAAAATACTCAAAAATTAAAGTTTTTCATTTGGCATAAAATAAAAAAATAAAAATGCTAAATAGTCAAATTAAAATATAAATTTTTAAAATATTTTATTTAAACTCTCATAATTTTTAAAATACAATAATATCTATTATTCATAATTTATTTATTACCATTACTAATTACATATAATTGTTAATATCAAATATATAAAAATATAAAATTATTAATTTTGAACAAAAGGCAAAAAAATTAATTTTTTACTCAGACAATCAATTTCAAAAAATTAATTTAAAAGTTAAGTTACCAAATAATTTATAGTTAATTTAATTTAATTTAATTTTTTAACAATAATGACAAAAAAAAAATAAAAAAAAATAAACTTTTAATCTAAATTACCAATTAAGCCCCGGAAGTATCCAAAACATGAACAGTTTTGGAGAGTGAATCAACCATCTCAAATCCTGAAGATTTTGAACTTTTCCAGCAAGATCACAACTGGGAAAGGAATATTTGACCACAAACCAACGTTTGGTTTGACCCACAAAGGAAAGGAGCCCCACAGCATGCTTTCTGTTGTACTAAGGGCATGTTTGGGAAATCCAAAAGTATGACTTTTAATATGTTTAAATTTTTTTAAAAATAAAAAATAAAAAAAAGTTAAAGTGTTTAGGATGATTTTTTATAAATTTTTTTTTGCTCTTCATTAAAATATCTAATATACTATTATTTTTTATTTTTTGGTATATTATACCTACACTCTTATATTTTAAAGTAATAATACTGACACCTTTTTTATTATCTGAAATATTACTGCACCTTTTTATATTTTTATTTTTGTAATACTTAGGTCTAAAAGTTAATTTTTCGTAACTTTTAGACGAAATACACTATTTCAACAGTGTTTTTAATTTTTTAGTTTTTTTGTTTAATTACAAAATTATATTTAAAAATTTTTAATTAAAAAATAAAAAATTAGTAAATACAAAATAAGTAAAATAAAAACGTAAAATTTAATTTATTAATTTTTTTTATTTTTAAGTTTTTAATTTTGATAAAACATATTAATTTTGATAAATTTTTAACTCTTAATTTTGATAATTAAATTTTCTTAGTTTTTAACTTCCTCGCTTCAATTATTCATTTGATGCCAATGTGCTTTTCACCAATTATATGAATATTAATGGTATAAATAAAATAAAAAGAATTCAAATTTTCTTAAATAAAATGAATCGTGTGAGTGCGTTTGTTTCTAGTATGATAATTATTTATTTATTTTTAATTTTAGTAAAAAATAAATTATTATATTTTAAAAACTCATTTAATTGAAATAATTTGAAAAAAAATAAATTTTTCTTGACCACGCACTATTTGGGATAATTCTTTTTTTGTCTTTTTTTTTTGTGTGTTACTCTTTCAGTTTTTTTTGAATTTTTAAAAAAAAATTATTTTAAATTTTTTTACCTTTTTGATTCATCATAATAAAATAAAATTAAAAATATAGCTATATTAGTTGAAATTTAAAAAAATTATTAAAAATAAAAAAGGTGCTTTATAAAGCTTTAAAATGGTTTTTTTATCAAATATTTTATTTTTTTAATTTTAAAAAAAAAAACAAATATGCGCGTTTGAACTAATGTTAGAATATTTCGCTATATTCGTTTGGATTAATGTTAAAATATTTTAATATATATAAAAATATATATATAAAAATTTATTACACGCGATGCCTAAATATAAACAAAAAAATCATATAAATCATAATAAACTGACTAATCAAATTTTATGTTGTTTATTTTTGAATTTAGTGAATTTTTTCTTTTTTTTTTACTTAAAATATTTTATTTTTTAATTTCTCTCATCAAAAACTATAAAAAGTTAAAATTAATATTTTTTTATCAAAATTAATATTTTTTTTATCAAGATTAAAAACTTAAAAATAAAAATAAACTAATAACTTAAATTTTAACTTTTTTTAATTATTTTTGTATTTAATAATTTTTTATTTTTTAATTAAAAATTTTTAAATAAAATTTTGTAATTAAACAAAAAAAAAACTAAAAACATTAAAAACACACTGTTAAAACAATATTTTCCATCTAAAAGTTAACGAAAAATTAACTTTTGAATTTAAGTGTTACAAATATGAAAATATAAAAGAGTACAGTAATATGTCAGAGAATAGAATAAGTATCAGCGTTATTACTCTTAAATACATAGATGGTAGATGTAATATATCATTTATTTTGAAAAAATTGAGAAGAAAAAATAACTCTATATTTTTTGTCTATAGAAACTGTACAAGATATGGCCTATTTATAGGCGGATAGGAATAAACAATAAGAAGATATAATAAAATCAAATCTAAATCAATCTAATCAATTTAATATTCTAATCAATCTAAATTTAATATTCTAACATTTTCCCTCAAACGCGAGATGACGAAGTCAGCTGAAGTTTGAAAATTAGAACACAAGACGACGAAGTCAGCGT
>JAOTRH010000018.1:3272372-3300263 GCA_034768845.1 Heliamphora exappendiculata | reverse complement strand
CGCCGCTTAGCTGAACATCCTGATTTTAGTTCGATCCTCATCCCCACTCGCGAGGGGATGACGGTGGCTGAGAGACTCCGCTAAGAACTAATCGGCTACGATCTTGCCAGTCGACAAGAAAGTTTCCCATTGCGATTTTGCGAGCTCAGGGTTGTAGCTGTTCACTTGCGGATCTGCTCCACCATAGCGAAGAGCTTTCACTTCAATCCCTGAGTCTTTAAATGCGGCATCAACATCAGCTGTATGATGAGCTTTGTCGTCGATGAAAACGATGCGTTTGATGTTCGGCATCGGGTTGTTTTTCAAAAACTGTTTTAAGAAAATTAAGAAAAAAATGATCTAAAAATTAAAAAATTTGAAAACAATTTAAAAATATTTTTATTTTTCTCTCTCCTGCAGAATTTAATGTACTGAGAAATAACTCTCAGTTTTTGCAACCAAACGCATTTTCTCTTTTTAAAATATTATAAAAACTATTTTCAATAATCTTTTTTTTGTGTGTAGAGGATTAAGATAAAAATATACGATTTCCATCCAGGATGGCTGAACAGTTTGGACTATATTACACGTGTCCCTGCACAAGAAAATGTTAGATGGCAGCCGACAATTTTTACCGGTGAACTATCCGATGATGAAGTTAGATAAGGGTTTGAAGAGGAAATAGTTTGAGAGAATAAATTGATAAGAGTTTCTCCTCATAAATTAGAATGCATACATTTGGCTTATAGAGTGCTATCTATTTATAGGAAAATATATACTTGACCCGCTTTGGGAGTCTGACCCGACCTGAGCAGGTCGAGTTGTCCCCCCTTTCTCTGATTAAGACTCAGCTGTCAATCTGATGGCGACTTATCATTATTATCATTCATATATTTCTGCAAGTTTATTTTGTCATGTCAAGCTGTCCATGGTACCCAGACCTAGTTTAAGCTAGGTCAATCCTCCTTGACACCCTAGCTCCAGAGTTAGTTCAACTGTTACCGGTCTCTTATCATGAGTGCCACCTTTTGGGACGTGTATCATGGGCACTTACTATAGTGTATCGAGCCCCAAGTTTGGCTTTCAAGGTTTCTCAGCATGTGCTGCTCGGCTTTCAAAAGTCTCTCAACGCATGTTGCTCAATCGTGGACGCCAAACACTTTTTCTCTGAACCTCGGCTAGCCCTTCCCCTGTGTTTAGGGTTGGGCCCCATGAACTTGGTTCGGCTTTACTTGCCCGAGCTCCCGAAGGATCGGTGGCCTTGCTCCTATGCTTGGCCCATCATCCCAGCTAAAATGGGTACACCGTGGTATAGTATTGTGGCAAGATGGATTTGCGGCCGTACAATACTCAACGTGGAGGTCAGGTGGCCTTGCTCGGAATTTGATCTCTCTTATTTTAAAAAAATTAAATATAATTTTTGAAAAATATAACTAAATGCTGCTAATTTTCTTATCTTAAAAGCTGTTCCCCTCTGCGTTAGTTTAATGGAGATGAATAGATGGGTGACATTGACGAGATCTGGAAATTATATGATTTCATTATTGATAAAACTAAAATTTTAGGATTTAATTTAGTAAAATTTTGGATAAGCTCCTATTGTGGCTAACTATGTTAGTTTTAGCCTCTCTTTTTTTTAAGTTGTATCAGATTTAATGCTAATATTTTAATCTTACTCGATATTATTCATCTATATTGTTCATAAGAACCGGACTGCTACTAAACTAAAAAAGTATCTCTAAAAATAACAAAACAGCTCATTTTAAATATTTTTTACTCTAACACCGAAAATTCAGTTCGGGCCATACAAAGATTAAAAGATGTGTTGTAGTAGAAATACTAATATATTATAATTTACATATGTGTTATAAGATCTTAACAGAAGTGTTACAGTAAAAATACTAATATATTTATTATTAACATATATATTGCAAAATTAAAATTGAAAGAAACAAATATGTTCCGTGAATGTCAGAGAATATTTTATTTTAATTAATTAAGAAATGTGTTTAACCTCAAAAGAAAGAAAAATATCTTTGAAATCCAAAAAATAGCATTTCTATGAAAATATTCACCGTTCAAGAAAATCCACTCACAAAATGGTTGTTACTGTTATGGCTTAATCAAAACTAATTTCTTAAAATTTGGACAGTATAAAAGCAATTTAGTTTGAAATACCCTATAAATAAAATGCCAAATCATATAGGATAAATCAAACTAAATATTGATTTTATTGAAAAATAAGTACTTAAACATAAAACACAAAATTTGAAAGGGACTAAAACTCATACAATTTTTTAAAAAGAGTAAATTACACTTATCTCTCTTGATATTTAAGTTTATTACAGATACCTCTCATGTGGTCTCTAAAATTACACTAACTTTTTTTAAAGTTAATTCTAACATTAATTGCACCCGAATGTTAGATTTTCGAATAAATTTTTATGATCCAATTCGTTCATTAGGTAGAATTCGTCGAGTTAATTTTGTATGTAAAAATCTAGATTCATCTGATATCTATAATTAAATGATTGAATAATTTTTATTTATTTATTTATTTATTTATTAGGAGATCTTATTCAATTATTTAGTTACAGATATCGAATGAATTTAAATTTTCGCATGTTAAATAAACTCGACAAGTTGTACGTAATGAACGGATTAGATCATAAAAAAGTTATTCGAAAATTTAACGGTTGGGTGCAATTGATATTAAAATTAAATTTTAAGAGAAGTTAGTGTAATTTCAAAGACCACATAGGAGACCCCTATAATAAGTTTAAATCTCAGGAGAGCTCAGTATAATTTACTCTTTTAAAAAAGACTAATCCTTAATTAACTGTTTAATTTATCATTGAGCTAAATCTGAAAAGTCCCATTTTATATTTCTTTTACTTTTGTGTTGAACTTGCTTTTTAAAAATCTCTGGTCACAAGATATCGAAAATCTAAAATATTTTGACTAAAATACATTATTTTACTTTTAAAAAATCATTTTAGAAAAGTTGGCCCAAACCCTTGCATTCCCACCATGGCCTTGTTTGGCAATTTGGCTAGAAATCAAGTTTTTTACTTAATTTTTTTAAAGTTAAATAAGTAAAAAATTGATTTAGTGAACCGTATATGCGATTTTAAACTAAAAGACAATAAGTCAAAAAATTTGATTTTTAAGTGACTTTAAACCAAAAAAACTTTAAACTAGAAAAAAGTTGTAATTTTCTAAAGTTTATGTCTACATAATTTTATGTTCAATGTACATCTTATTTGATATATTTTGATGAGTAAATTTTAAAAATATAATTTTTATAAAAAATAAATTTGTATAATAAAAGATATAATATTTTTAAAAAGTATTTAAAATTATATGATGTAGAAAAGAGTTTAAAAGGCTAAAAACCTTTTGGGACTTTAAGCATATTTTTTTTTAGTTTTTTAACTTTATGGCAAACGGAAAAAAGTCAAGCTTTTTAACTTTAGGTCTCGTTTGGTTGTATTTTTTAAAATTATATTTTAAAAAATATTTTAAAAAAATTAAAAAGAGATTTTCATAATATTTTTGTTAAAAAAATTGTGTTAGTTGTCAAAGTTGAGAATTATGTTTTTTTTGCTTTTTAAAAGTATTCTAATAAATGTTATGTTACAAACCAATAAAACATACACAAAAATTTAATCAAAATTTAAAATAAAATTTTCAGATTTACATGATAGTGAATTTAACGTAGGCCATCCATTTTAAATAATAAAACAAATTTATGAGTATTTTGAAACCACTTTTCTCCCATATGTTTGGAGAATAATTTGAATCACATTCAATCATTCACATGGCAAGGGAAAATTATTGGGTACCGGGTACCATATAAGTAATATTATATAATATTTTTAATAAATAAATAATTTAAATTTATATAATATAAATATTTTTTATTTTTTATTTATTTAAAAAAAATACATTATATTTTTACCTTAAAATTTATCTCCAAGTAAAAATAATACTTAAACTTAACATAGAGCACTGCAAGAGCAATAAATAATTACTCCATGGCAAGGGAAGAAGCATTCATTGAATCAAGGTGGTGAAAACAGGAAGCATAATGGCCCTTTTCCAGTTTTGTGGGTGAGAAGTGAGACTGTGAAAGGGTTAGGTTTTGAAATAATTTATCATCGTCAAGAGCGGTTGAAGGTGGTTATTGGGTCGTCCGTGGCTTGAATATCATTCACTTCACCTGTTACTTTTGGCCAGGTAATCTCATTTTCTGTCTTCTTCTTCTTCTTCTTCTTCTTCTTCAAGACGCTACCATTCCATAAGTTGATCCGAGCACCCTTAGATGGAATTTGTCATCAAAAAATTAGTCGGAGCGCCATCAGATGGGATTTGTTATCAAAAAAATTAGGTGAGGTGCACTGATTCGGAGGTCCTGAGATATCAAAATTATAACAATAATAATAATTGTGCTTCAACCCAGTTGATGATGTGGGTTTACATATAATTCGGTCTTGATTGTTTTAGGGTTACTTCTGTTGCTTTGCGTGAACAATTCTTATATTTCCGCCTGCGTAACTGAAGCATGTAATTTACTAATTTCATGGTTTCTTTAAATACCCATTTGTGGAAATCTCCATTAGGCTTTCAGAAACTGTCCTTATTCTCTCTAGGGACCTTTTGGGTTAGTCATTTAAAGCTCAATCAACTCTTTGCAGCTTTTATTAGGGTTTCTGTGGGCATCATTTTTAAAATTTATTATCTTTACTTGGATTCTTTATGACTCTTGATTCTTGGTTTGAACCTTTTTCCTTGGTCACATTCATTATTCTTTAGCTGTAGAAGTTTGGTTTAATATTGTGTCTTTCAGAAGCAAAGCAAAAAAGAAAGACCAAAAAAGTGAACCTGCTTCTTTTGTGGGAGCTTGTTGAGTTGTTAACTATTGTCATTGTTTTCTTCTTCATCTCCTTTATGTCCTGAAAGGTTCGCTTTCCTGTCTCCATGAAGCTTTTGAACTTTTTATTTTTAAATTACTTGGTGTTGGATTGAGGGGTTTTGCAGAGGAGTTAATTAACTTGCTGGATAGGCTTGTGAGATTGTATGACTCTTACGTTGGATTCTTCCTCAGCCTTTGCCTCTAGGAGGGTGCTATCACTGATTAGTTTTTTCTTACTTTAAACTCCTCTTGTTTCTATAAAGCTGCCAAAGTTACTTGTTCCTTGCTTACTCCTATAGAAAATTCTTTACCAGCTACAGCTAACTTTGTCGAACCCTCTTAACTAAACTAATTATTTTTTCTTTTCTAGCCTACCAAATTAAACAATTGGTTACACTTCTATATATTTCCTGGTTATAATCATTGTTAGAATTGTCAAGCAGGCACAGCTCCACCAATTTCTCCGAGGTTCAAATTCGTTAGAAAATGGAAACTGGTGGTAATCGGGAGTCAGGGCGTGAAAATAGAGGCGGCGGGGTTTTGGATTACTCCTCTTTGGGGAACTTCATGTGTCTTCCATTGTCGGACAAGGTTTTTGAGATGATAGTTGGCTCAGAGCATTGGAATGGAGTGAATTCATCTTTCAGTTGTGGTTGGACTCCACTTGATTCAGTGGCACATAATGTGGAAATTGTTGCTTCTCCCATTTCTTCCCATGGTAACTCCTCCTCCAATTATGTACAACAAAGTCAAGGAACAAGTAGTACCTCTCGCCTTATTCAGTTTGAATCAGATGACAATCTAGCAGAGCTAGAGCCTAACATTCCGTGTTTTGGCAGTGGGACCTATTCAGAGATGGATAGTTTCTTTTTCCTGCATGGGTGCCGCTGGATTGCTAATTCTGGTTGTTCTTCTGATTATCCCCTCGATGGAAGTAACAACAAGACTGAGAAAGCATCAATGCCACAAATTGCAGGTGATAATTATGCACAATCTCAAGAGGAGCACAAGATTTCAGATGAAGGAATTGCAAAATCTTTGACTGAAGGAAAGAAAAGAAGAAGAATGTGTGACAATTGGTCTCAATTTCCGTCGTTAAAGGTTAGCTGAAGTACTTCCAATTATTTTATCCAGTGTTCAACATCTTTATTTTTTCTGATTTTGTATAAAACATCATCTGGATCTTTTCTTTTCTTTTCCTTTTCTTTGGGGTGTGGGGTTTTATATTAGAATTCGAAAACAGAGAAGGGCCAAGGCCCCGGAGGACAAGATATGGAGAAACTGAAGCCCGAGCTAAAGCCAGTGGCCAAAACATGCTGTCAGATCAATGGTAAAGAAGTTAAAGACAGTTCCACTAGTGGGGATGCACCAAATGAAGACTATGTTCACGTGAGGGCAAAACGAGGCCAAGCAACAAACAGTCACAGTCTTGCAGAGAGAGTCTGGTCCCATCTATGATTTTCTTTTCACTATATTGACTCTTGTAAATAATGCTTCTCTAGATCCGAGACCTATAACATTTTCCTGACCTGCAGGTGAGAAGAGAAAAAATTAGAGAACGAATGAAGTTTCTTCAAGATCTTGTTCCAGGATGCAATAAGGTAAAGTTAGAATTATCTTTACAGAGCTTTAGTGCCTTTCGTATTCTAATAGAATCTAGACAACTTTCAGATTACAGGGAAGGCGGTAATGCTTGATGAGATTATCAACTATGTGCTATCATTGCAACGACAAGTTGAGGTATGCCCTTTGAGCTTCAGAAAAAGCCTTGGCTCTTTGTCATATTTGTAAAAATTGCTGTTTCATGAGCTTCTCCAGACTTCAAAGTAAACTTGCAGTGCTCACTTAAAGATTTCCAATAACATTGATGATGTATGCTTGCCTTTCCTGCAGTTTCTGTCTGTGAAACTTTCCACGGTCTTTCCTGAAACAAATGTTGAACTTGAACAGAATCTGTCAAGAGATGTAAGTAACAATGAAGTGATATTGGAAATTTAAAATCAGATCTGCTGGTTTTCATTGCAGGATTCATTTTTAAGCTTTCATCTCAGTTCATTCCTCTGTAGATTCGGCATTCGCAAGCTGGCAGTGCAGCTATTCTAGGTGATCCAGGAATGAGTTGTTATCCAAAAGAAATTCTGCAAGGAGCCTTGGCTACCCAAACCCCCAATATTGAATCATCCTCCATGCCAAATGTAGGCTAAATTGTACTAAAATCTTATATTCCAAGCACTTCATCAGAGAGCTGATTTGAGACATTTCTTACAGGCGGCAAGAATATGGGGAAGTGAGCTTCAAAATACAAGCCAGATGGACTTTATTTCTGACCTGGCTCCTGACAAACCAGAATCAAATGGTAGACTTCATATGCTGAATTGAATTTCCCCCCTCTTTTCTCTATATTTTTCAATAAAGCATGAGTTGGAGATTGATAATTTTTTAAGACTTTGCCCAGTTATGTAGGTTTCATTGATGTGAAGCTGTAGAGTTCTTGGTGGATTAAGGGTTTGTTGATTATATAAAGAAACCTATCATCGATCCTTCGTCCATTTGATTTCTTTAAAAACGAGTGCACGTCTGTGTGTGTTATCGTTTAGAGTCTTTATTGAAGAAAAAATGGTAAGAATTGTTGAGATGAATATCCTTCAGATATAGTATAGATAAAAAGCCACACACACACCCACACACATACACACAAAAAAAATTGGGTTCTTGGAAATTTAGCAGAAGGTGCTTCGGTCAATGCAGAAGTGTAGAGTCAAACAATATAGGTGATAGAGACCTAGCAAGAGAAGATTGATTGTTTCATGGGAGGCTATGTTGGGACAGCATTAGACTTGTCTGGATTACATCCCTTGCCATGCCAAGCAGCAATCTGTTGCTGAATTTTCTTCATTGGCTGTTGTATATTGTAACCTAATTAAGCATTCTGATTAGAAATAATTTCAATTGAACACGGTTTCTTGTAACTGGACAAGTCTTATATTGAAGGATCCAGTATGTTCTAAATCATGATTCTCTGGGCAAAATGTTAGTCTGATTCATATATTTTTTCGGGTAGTCTTAAAAAACAAGTTTGTATTGTTCCTTGATTGCCCAACCCCAGGCAGGAAGTGAATGGGCGAAGCTCCCCCCCAGGTTAATAATCCTCGAGAGCCCTCAAGATTTTATCTCGTGGGTTTGAAGTGGGCTCACAACGGTAATTCAGTAATTCAAACCGTTCATTTTGTGGGTGTAGAGAATATCTTTGCGACATTTCGGCCATACAAACTGGGCTTGCTTTTTGATCAACTACTTGATGAGACCTCAGATGGGTCTGTTTGATCTTTTTTTTTTTTTTAAAAGTTTTGCACTACACTTTTCGCAAACTGTTTTTTACGAAGTCCATTTTTTGAGAATTCAATAATATTTCATTTGTTGTGGGTTGGTGTTTTTTATTTAATTCAATTTCTCTTATAACTGTTAACGACGTGTGCGACCCGTTTGTTGGCAAATAGACGTTACGAATATCAGGGTTTCATCATATTAGGGTTTCTTATATATGCTGGATATTTTGGGATCTAAGGTTTTATGGATTTGGTCGGTTTATTGTATTCCTTTTTTAATAGTGCATATTCTGCCAATATTTACGGTGGACATAAACTTTAAGTTGAACCATGAAAATTTCGTGTTATTATATAATTTCTTGTATTTTTTTTTTCTTGTTCGATTTGATTTAGTCATAACATTATTAATGTTATCCGAAAACATGGTGTTTTTCATAAACAAGTTCAAAAATTATTTGCCAAATAGATTGTTTGTTTTTTAAAAAATTAAAAAATTAAATAGGAACAAAAATATACCGAGGGTGTTGATGTCTGGCAGCCCTTTTTTTTCTTTCTAAAAAAAAAAAAAAAAAAAAGAGTATCTGAAATGAGTTCATTCGTAACCACCACAAAAGAAGAGTAATCATTTAGTATTTTTAGAGTAATATATCGCATTATTTATGGAGCGTATCAATTTGATCATGTAGTAGAAAATACACCAGGTAGAACAATGTTGGCCAAAATTATTGATGCTCCTAAAGTATAACGTAAGCGATGACATGTGGTGTTCTCGGTAAATAAAAATACCTGATGTACAGTAAATGGGTCACATTTTTCTCATATCTACTCGACAAGGATGGGCTCACATTATTTTATCCGAAGTATTTTTTATTATGTCGTCATTGGATGGGAGTATCAAATATGCAATGCTACAAATATGCAATGCTACATGGTGCTCTGGGAATGGGACTATTGAACAATGTTGATCCACTTTTATAAGTGATTCACTTAGGGGCCGTTTGGGAATGGGACTATTGAATAAAAGTAATTCACTTAGGGGCCGTTTGGTAACATTTACAATTTTTTATTTTTTGTTTACAAAAAAATAAAAAACATGTTTTTGTTTATTTTTATAAAAAACAAAAAATAAAACATGTTTGGCAAAAATGTTTGGAAAGTGTTAATTAGAAGTTGCGGATGAATACAATAGTCGAAAGTGGTGGTTAAATATGTTATCCGGTGATAATAGCAAGATGTAAAGATGGTGGTCGAAAATGGTGGTCGAAGGCAGTGATCGGAGCGGGTGGTCGGCGGTGGTAACCAAGGGTGTTAGTCGGAGATGATAGCAAGATGTAGCGATTGTGGTCGGAGGTAGTAGTTGGAAATAGTAACTGGAGGTGTTAACTGAAAAGATAGTAAGAAGCAGCGATGACGGTCAAATATGATCAAATGTGGTGAGTAAAAGCCGAGACGATTATCGGAGGTGGTGGCCAGAGAGGTGGCCGAATGTGGTAATCGAAGGCTGCGGTCGAAGACGATAGCCGGATGTAATAGTTGGAGGTAGTGAAAAAAAAAAAGATACAATCAAAACGTGTTTACAAAACGAGTGAAAATACATTTTTTCTGTTTTTAAAAATTTTATAAATTTTGAAAACTGTTTATAGTTTTTTGAAAACAAAAATAATTATTAAATATGTTTTTGTTTACAGTTTACAAAAAATTTAAAAACAAAAACAGAAAACAGAAACGATAAACGTTACCAAACAGGACCTTAGTATGCATTGCACATTTTTATTTGTCAAAAGTACCAAATAGACAATACCACATTGTATTTTGAGAGTACACAATAATTTTTCCAAAAAGAGTCACTAGGCTCTGTTTGGGTTAAATTGTGAAATTATTTTTGTCTTTTTAAAAAAAAATTTATTTTTTTGACTTTTTTTTTGAATCCTCCAGATGAAATAATCCAAAAAAAAGTAAAAAAGTTTTTAAATTTTTTTTTTAAAATATACTAAAAACAAAAATAAACAAATAAGCAAATTTACCGAACAGTGCGTCTCTGCTCAAAAAAATCCAAGTCAAGTCTCATTCAACCACTGTAGGGCCAGAAAGGGGATCGGTCTCAAAAGAATTTGTCCCGCCTTGCTATTGTATCTACTGAACGGTTGGTCCTGTTTGGCCTTAATATTAAATTCTTTGTTTATTTTTGTTTTTTCTTAATTTTTTAATTTTTTGACTAAATTTTTTTATTTTTATGAATCGTTTCGATGAGATAAGTCAAAAAAAATAAAAAAATTTGATAAAATTTTTTTTACTAAAAATAAAAATAAGCAACATAACATTTGACTTATTGACTTATTTTAACTTTTCTTTTGTCTTTTTCTAATTTTTTTTTTCTATTTGATAAATGGCCTTGTTTGGGCTAAATGTCACGATTTTTGCATATTTTTATTTTTTTTGAATTTTTTTTATTTTTTAATTAAATATTTTTTTTTGAATCGTTTTGATAAGATAAATTCAAAAAGTTAAAATTTTTGATCAAAAGATAATAAATGCTCACTAAAGACAACAATAAGTAACACAATATTTGACTTATTGGCTTATTTTAGTTTATTTTTGTCTTTTCTGAACTTTTTTTATATTTTGATTAAATACTTTTACTTTTTTCGTTTGTCTCGATGAGTCAAAAAAGTATAATAGTTTGATTAAATGATAAAAAAAAATTTACTGAAAACAAAAATATAAACAAATAAGCAATTATCCGAAACAGTCTTTTCTACTCCTCCCATATAAATCACTCTTATATAAGCCAAAAAGTATAATAGTTTAACTAAATAATAAAAAAATTATTAAAAATAAAATTAATCAAATAAGAAATTATTCCAATGTTTATCTTTCGCGGGGGGAATGAATGGTGATGTTTGGTATTGTTAAAATTAATAGTTTATAGATTGTAATTTGTAATAAAAGTTATGAGTGCTTGATAAAAATTATAAGTTGTAGCTGAAATAGAAGAAAAAATTACGATTTGTAGCCAAAGTTAGATGTGTTTGGAAAATATTATAATTTATAACTAAATTCAGTAACAAAAAATTAAAGGGTAATTACACATATACCTCTTGTATTTAAAGGTAATAATATTGACACACTCTATATTCTCTGAAATATCACTGCACTTCTTTATATTTTTATTTAATTTTTCAAACGGAAACACTGTTGAAATACTTTTTAAAATTTTTTTAATTTTTTTTTGTTTAATTACAAAATATTTTTAAAAAATTTTTAATTAAAAAATAAAAATTACTAAATACAAAAGTAAGTAACGTAAAATTTAATTTATTAATTTATTTTTATTTTTAAGTTTTTTATTTTGATAAAAAACTTATTTTATCAAAATTTTTATGTCATTTTATCGAAACTTATTTTTATTTTTAAGATTAGTATTATGCGCCTTGCATGCTGCAAATATTTTGGTTCAATTTTTACGATTCCTATTTTCAATAATAATCATGCAGGGAAATATTTGAACGAGAAAGAGAACAAGTTTTATTATTTCATTTGTTTTATTTATTATTTATTTTTAAAAAAAAGAAGGGTCAAAACAAAAGTTTTTGTACCACCTTATAATATAAGAGCGTAAGGGACAATTGGTAATTAATTTAAAAATTAAATTTTTTTTTTATATTTTTAGTTAAAAAATTAAATTTGATTTAAAATAAGTTATTTAGTAATTTAATTTTTAAGCTAACTTTTTTTTAAAGTTGATTGTCTGATTAAAAAGTTAGTTGTTTTACTTTTTGTTCAAAATAGATAATTTTACCTTTCTATATATTTGATAATAATAATTATATATAGTTAGTAGTGGTAATAAATAAGTTATAAATAAGGGTATCATTATATTTTAAAAGTGATAGAATTTTAATACAATATTATGAAAATTTATATTTTAATTTAATTTTTTAATTTTTATGTCAAATTGGCGTGCATATGGTTAGTTGCTTGTTCCACAAGTGAGGTTGACTCACTTTTTTCTTTTTCAAAAATATCCATAATTTCTAACTATTCTTCTGTGAAAATAATTCTTAACCGCTTAATATAGATTCTTAAAAATAATGGTAGTTATATTTTAACTACATTGATAATTTTTTATTTTTTATTTCTATTTTATCTACACGCATAAGGTGTGCACCTACCCCTAGTAAATATAATGTAAAACAATTTTTTTGGTTGGACTGCTACTACTGGACAAGATTTCCTATTAGGCCTTTGTGGGAGGCTGCAAATTATAATGGGCTCATGGCCCAAATTGTAAGCACGAAAGTGAAGCCCAGCCAAATCGACGAGCTTGAACCCAAAGTTTTTTCTTTTCTGGTTGTCAAATCGAGATAAAAATTAAAAATTATTTGGGTGAAAAAACTATTTATTCTCGCAAGTGACCCAATAAAATAATTGTCAAATTGAAATAAAAATATTGAATCCAAACGTCAACGCTTCAGTTGTGCAAGAATATTTTTGACCCAAGCACTAACCACCCGCTTGCGATTTAATTACTAATTTTTAGACGTAAACGAAAACATATTCATGTACAAATTAAAAAGAAAATCACACACGAATTGTTATGATTCAGCACAACTTATCTATTACTATAGGTGCAAGAGATAATTTATTATAACCGTAAAATATACAATTACGAGACAAAAAACACTCCAAAACCCAACACGCATAACTTGAGCCTTGAAACAAAATATCGTCTTTCCGCTCAAGAGTTTCTCCTGTGTTCCTAATATTTTTTCGTTTCTCCTTACATTCCGACCAATTTGATTCAACTTTTCACATAATAATTAGAATTAGAATTATAATATCCATTTTTTATAGACAACCTCTAAAATCTTAGCTCCTATATAATTATAAAATTCTATACATATTAGACTTCTTATTAATTCATAAATTCAGCCTAACCCAAATACATGTAATTAAAATACAAATTATATGGATTCGCATAATATAAGACGCACACCTAATATTCTCTACCTTGATTTGAATTCTGTAAATCACCCAAAAATAATCGGTACCAATGTCAATTCTGCCGTTGTTATCTATTCATTATACTCAAATCAGTATGGCTTGTACATCTACATAGAGATACCCAACACCTATTCGTCGAGACATCTATCATCACTCCACGTATTCGCTGAGGTGTATTGATTACCAATCATCAGCCGAATCGAGAAATTGCCATCAGATATGACTCCGCCTATAACTAATATTGATTGCAAGTACATCGCATTTTTCCTTGCACGTTATACCAAGTTGCTGCCTATTTTTTTTCTGTGTAAAATAAATATTCTTTGATATGTATGAATCGAGATCAAAAATATATTTTTGCTCTAATCTTCCACCGCGGCTTTAAATCGTCAACCATCGGCTTTGATACCACTTATTAAAATTTAATCACTAACCCGAGATCGCAAACTGAAGCACAACTATGCACATATCAAAGAGGAAATCACTCAAGAATTTATGTAATTTAGCACAATCTATCCACATGCATGGGTGCAAGAGATAATCCATTATAACTGTAGAGTGTATAATCACGAGACAAAAAATACTTTAAAATCTGATACCAGAAACCCGAACCTTAAAACGAACCCCATTTTATCGCTCAATAGTTACTCTCTGTATTTTTTTGCCTCGCCCTACATTTATACATCTTTGATTCAATTATTCACACAATAATTAGAATTATAAAGTCCCTATTTATAGACAAGCCTTAAAACCCTAACCTCTATATAATTATAAAACTCTAAACAAATTATATTTCTTATGAATTCATAACTCTATTCCAACCCAAATACATATAAATAAAGTATTAATTATATGAATTCGTAGAATATAAGATACACACTCAACACTCCTGAAAAAGAGGCACTCTAGGATTCAAGTTGTACTTTCATTAGTGCATATTTGGAGCATTAGATTGGACATTTTTTTGTACTTTGAAACATTCATTTATAAAATTAATTATTAATATAAAATTATATTAATTAGATATTGATAATTCCGTGATTATATTTTTTTAAAAAAAATTAATTATAAATATAATTTAAAATGTGATTTTGCATCAGTAATTAAATCAATAAATACTTTAGATGCACAATTTAAATTATAAAAAAATATATTTAAAAATCAAACTTTGAAAAAAATACAACATGCATGATCATTTGCCTTCAAACCACATCACCAAACCCTTGTTGAGGTGAGGCAAAAGATTACAAAAATTGAAGTAATTAACTATCCATCACCATTGAATAATTAGCAACGCAATATATACTGCATGATACAGTGTATGATACATTACATATTTATGTGATAGCCAAAATCAGTATGTATTGTTGAAACATTTTCAATAATAATGGAGAAGTGTGACTATTGAGTTTAACTCAATAAACATGACTACTGAGTTTAAACTAAAAGGTGTGATAATTAGGATTAAACAAATATGTATGACAATTGAAATTAAACAAAAAAATGTGACCATAAATACTAATGGTCAGGAACCTATTCCTATATAAAGAATAGGGATTGTCATAAGATATATATAAAAGTTCTATATTTTCTCTATTCAATCATTTGTTTACTACTTGAAGGCTTAGAACAATTAGGAGGAATCGTAGTTGTCTTCGTTATGTGCATAATGTTATTAGACAACAGTCAATTAGTATTAATTTTCATTTATATCATGAATACGGATTTACAACCGCACTATCTGGTAGGAGCAAATATCATCTTAGGATTGTTGGTTTAGGTTCAAAATTCTGGATCTATTATAGAAAAAGATGAAAATAAAAACAAATTATGAATTGCTTGGAGGAATGCTAGTTCAAGAAAAAATAGTTTTCTCGGGGTAGCAAAAATCTTCAACAGAAGCCTAATTGCATAGCAAAATGATTTTTCAACAAAAAATCTTGCGTCGGCAAGCCGTCGGCAAAGGAGTGTGAAAAGGTTTTTGCCACCAAGAAATGCATACTTCAGCAAACATTAATACTTTAGCAACACAAAGTTTGTCAGAAAAAGTCTTAAATTATCGTTGCTAATTATATAATGCGTTGGCAAAAGTGATCACAGATGTAAATATTATGGCACCTTTTGCCTGACTAGTGATGGTGTCGACAAAAAATATACTCTTTGACGACGACGCATAATATGAGTCAGCAAAAATTATTTTTTGAGTTTCTAAAACTCTTTTAATGATAAGTTTATTGCGTAGCCAACACAATTTTTATTTTAATTATTTTATTTTATTTTTTTCTGTAATATGTTTATACTTGTATCCCATCCAAATGCATTCATAATTTTTAAATTTTCTATTACTTTTATAAATTGCATTATAATTTTGTTATCTTTTTAATTTATCGTAACGAGAAGCTACAAATATAAAAGAGTTAGATCACAAAAATAAGAATTTTCAAAAAGTTGAAAGAATCTATGTTCAATAAAAATACAGTTTGTTTTCATCTTTAATAATTATTTTTCAACATTAACTGAAAAAATATCTTTTTAGATTTCCCGTGTGAGAAAATTCAAAAAAAAATGCCATTTTGGAAAAGCTCTTCCAAACACTACCATTGTTGACTTAGCTTTAAAAATTAACTATTTTTAAACCCAATTGTAGCAAAAAATGAGATTAAAAAGTAAATAATTGTCTCATGTTTTCAACAGCTGAGATTAAAAATATAAAACTTCTCATTTTATTTAATCAGTCGAGATAAGAATTGTTCATAAAAATTTATCACTTTTTTACAAAAATCGAGATCTTTTTTATTATCTAAGTATAATCTTAAAACATTACTGTAGTAATAGATGGCGGTGGCAAGCCACTTAAATGGACGTAATCGATCGAGTGATGAGCGACGAGAGATGGTGACTAAAGTAAGATTAAAAGTGACAATGAGAGGTGGTGACTAAGGTAAGATTAAAAGTGACAATGATCTGGTGTGTTAGCAAATGACATTCTCCCTAAGTGAGAAGATGAAAATTGTTAGAATAGGTAAAGTATGTTGAGATTAAATTGAAAAGACGATATCATTTTGTAGTGAGATTACAATAATGATATCGTTATATAGAGAGCAGGAAATACGGGTTTAATATTTTCCGATGCAGAATACTCGTCGCAAAAAGTTTTTACTTTTGCCAACAATCTATTCATTATTGTAAGTAGATATTATGTAGGCATAAGGTTCGTCTATTGCCGAAGGGAAATATGTTATAGCGTCAATTTTTGCTAATATTATTTGCCAATTATAGTATCTTTTGTTGCCAAAAATATTGCTTTTTCAATGTTTTGCTGGCCCATTTGGTTTTTATTGCCAAAGATATACAAATATCAACTCAAAATCCCGAACTAAGGTATCCTTCCTAGTGATTAAAGGATTCTTTATCCTGTTCTTTAATCCGAATTCAACTATCAACTCTCATTCTCTTTAAAAAAAAAAAAATCAACACAAAATCCCCTATGTCACAAACATTAATTGCTGATTATATATTTGTGTAGTGATATTGCAACTTTGGTTAGAGGAAAATATATTCCTTAGCTAAACAGCTATACTTGGTCACTCATCATTTCGGGGGCTAAGGTCTTGATTGGTAATTTTTATTTTTTTATTTTTTACTTAAAAATATTAAAAGTAGTATAATTTAATTAAATAAAACATGAAATTTAAAGTTTAACCATTTTAATAAAAAACATGACTATAAAATGACTGGAAAAATATCATTAAGATTACTTATTTAATTTCCCTACCTGTAATTTAAAATTTTTTATATAATCTTCTAAGTGTTAATAATCCCACAAGAGAAAAAAATAAAAATTTCAAATCAAATCAAAACTTATACAAATAAAACAAAAGGTTATTTAATATGATATATTTTGTTGATTGATCAAAAAAAATGTAGGTCTTTTTTAAAATTTTATAATATTATTTTAAATTTTATAATTCAATATTTTTAATAATATTATAAATTGTATATTAAAAGCTTTTTTTTAAAAAAAAATTTAGCACTTTCAAATTTTATACTCCCTCTCAATATTTAATTTATTCTAATTTTTTTTAAATTTTTCTTTTTTTAAATGTTTACAAGTCATATGTTTTTCTTAAGTTGATTCGCGTCTCTCTACCACTTACGTAATAATTAGATAAAAAATTATTTCGTATGAAGTGTTCTCAATAATTCTTTCGTGCTACACACGGTCAAATATAAGAATAAATAATATAAATATTCTTGATGAGTTAATTTCGTCACATAATTGATTTACACCTATTTTAGAAACTATCAAAAATTAAACAAACAATAAAAAAAGAAAAAAAATCAAAATAAAGTACAATGAGACCAAATAGTAAGAATAAATAGTATAAATAAAAAAATAAATGTAAAAAATATACCTGTTAAAGAAAAAAATTTTAACACCAAAACTATCAATAGAAAATAAAATGATTAAACTTTAAGATATAAGACTTCTTGAAGACTTTTCAGCACTATTTTTTTTTTTACAAATTTTTCATTAAATTTGTCGAGCCGTCTCACTAAACTATTAGCACTTTATTAACAAAAAATTATATATAAAATAAAAAAACAATAAATGGGCGATAGCCGGTAAACCGGTTGCTCCCACAGTTCACATATATATAATGCTTTAGAATTTGACTTCCCAACTTCACAAATTCAGTCAATAATGAGTGCCACGTGTAACAGGCGGTGGATTAGGCGGTGAAAAATGGGGCGGTTGCAGCTCTAGTTTCCGTTTGGCTATTCATTTTTTGGCTTTTGACTTAAAGTTTAAAAAATTAAAAAAATTTATTTTTTAATTCTCAGCTTTTAGCCTATTTGCTTTTAGGCTTTTTGACTTTTCTCATAATAATTTTTAATTTTATCTTTTTATATATAAAATTAAATAAATTCTAACCAACAATCATGTCTCAGCTCATTTAAATTAAAGAATAATTATAAAATTTTACATTGACTTTATTTAGTTTTTTTAGTGACTTAAAAGTTACTATTTTTTTCATCAAATAAATTTTTTAACTTTTTAACTTAAAATAATTTAAAACTAAAAAAATCGACTTAAATTCAATTTGCGAAACGAATTCTTACTGAAATTAATTACCTGTGGCAACTTTTCGAGCCCTACCATCCAAAGCAGCAAAAAACAAGTAAGATCGCGTGCTAATCAAAATAAGAGAAATAATTTTATAATATATAATTCCATTATGTTCATCCTTTATTTACATTTGTCCGAGGATAAAAACATGTAAGACCTCGTGAGGAAGATAAGATGATCCAACTATTGAATTATCTATGTATTTTGACAGAATTTCTAAGATAAATTGTCAGTGTCCCTTGAGAAGTCGAACTTTCTTTTTATAGGGGATTCAATTTGGACTTTTGGAGCAGGATGGCATCATTCCGCTGCAATTTTGCTTTAAAATTTGTCACCCCAGAGAAGTGCTGGAACTAGTGCCGGAATCGGAACCGAAATAAATGCCAAAATTAGGGCCAAAACAGATGCCGGAATTAGGGTCGGAATAGAGAACACCATTGGCGCATAAGCAGCAGGGGTAGGGTCCAATCGGTTGTCAGTTTCGATTGCCATATCTACAAAAGCCGAATCGACACCAACATTGAATCCAATAACATTTTATTAAAATAGTAAATTAAGAATGGCAACAACTGTATTAAATAAAATCAAGTTTATAAAACTTTAAAATAGTAAATTAAAATACTGTATCACATGATTAATCAACCAAAAAATTAAAGTACAGCAACAATACTTTAATTAACTAATAACAATATGAATTTCAAAATTAAAATATAAAATGCTATTATGTCTTAAGATTGTTGGAACTAATATTAAAAAATTACAAATTGTTGGTATGTCAAAAATCGAAATTAACTGAATGATTATTCAAATTACAGCACCCAAAAAGCTGTGATAATTTTGAAAATTATAGTACAATAATATATTAAAAGAAAATCAAAAAATATAGACAGCTAATATGTTTTAAGTATGCTGAGCAGTTAAACTTTGCAATCGAGTCCAATATTCGACACTGTTTCCTTAAGACAGATTGCGACCCGCTTCGGTGCTTGCGTTGTATCGGGCGTCTACCTCTAGGATAAAACGATTGCCGTGTGCAGATACAACACGGCAGTCTGTACACCAACGAACGCTGTTGTATCAAATGGGTTCTGCAGAATGTCGGCAATGGAATGGAGGACATGGGAAATCGAATAATATCAAATGGGTTCTGCAGTAGCCTTTAAATAGGTCCTACAGGTGGCTGTTCGGACTTTCCGAACCGATGCGACACCGGTTCGGTTTGGCGGTTGGATCGCTCAACATGCGCGAACTGGTTTGAAATTACTCTAATGGTCCCGAATTCGTCGAACGGTTTGGAAATAACGGTAATGGTTATTTAAAATTTAAATTTGAAAGTTTAATTAAATAAATTTTCTACAAAAAAGATAAGGGTTAACCTACAACCCCGAGTCCGACCCGACCTGCGACGGAATGCGCGCGTGTGGGGTTTGGGTCCACAAAATTGGACTCCCCCAAGGGGCATACCATTTAAGCTCAACTTGGCTTATATAAGCCACTCACCCATATTTTTTTCAACCAATGTGGGATTGAAAACTTATTTATACTTACTTGGACATCCACCATTTTCTCTCATAACCAATGTGGGATAGTGCTTAGTTACTATTATTTTTTCAACTTCAATAGCACACTTTTGGAGTCAATTTCTCATTCATTCATTAATAGTTTTGAATGCCACAAAATCTATGATTACTCTATTCATGAAGATAAACAAATTAGAATTTGAAATCGTCAAAAACAATTAATCCAATACCAAGATAATTAATCTCAAAATTAACTAAAAATCATGTTTTAATTTTTTCAAAATCCAACAAGAAGTTGAGTGTTGTTGTGAGTATGTCAAAAAATATAAAGATCTATCTGGCTGTCATTAAATAATATATTAGTAGTTTTGTAAGTTATATGACTATTTATGAAAATCGTAAATTTTACTGCTAAATATGAATTGATCTTTGATTATGTTTTTTTTTTTTTTGCTATTTTTTCTTATAAACCTGTCTCTATCTCTTTTTCGGAACAGAAATATTGGTTACTAAAAATTAAAATGTCATTTTGCACTGGTTGCTGGGAGCTAAAATTGAAAATCACTTCCATCTTGTCTTCTCATCATTTTTTAAAGGGTCATACTAACTAACGCTCAATAGATAGTGGTTAATAACCTTATACAGATAAAAAAAAAATTTCAATATCAATATACTTTTTGACGTGGGACTATCACTTTAACAGATATCAATACACTTTACATAAATATCTATATATTATACATTCCTTAATTACTGCCAATTAGGCAGTAATTATCATTTTTCTTTCCTGAAATAGCACCTGAAAACAATTGAAAGCTGCCATTTTTCTTGCTGATTGCTCAATATTCCTCATGTTTTTCAAAATCGTCCATACAAGAGTACATTGGTCCCACATTATTCTATTGTCATTTTCCCATATGCTCCATATTTCCTAGCAACTTAATTCACTTCGATCATTCTAATCGATGCTATTAAATATATTTAAATGTAATTGAGAGAACATAAACAATAAATACTCACAAATTAATGAAGAAGAGCTTGACGAGAAAGAAGATGACGAAATTCCCACGTGCTTCTATTGTCGGATACTTACAAAACATGCTTTTCGATCGGTGGCCGACAAAAAGTCCTCTGATGCCCAACTTAAATAAGACTTGAGAAAGAAAGATGAATATAGCAGTGAAATCTTTTCGTACTTTATAAGAAATGAATACACACACGTGTTGGTAGGATTGACTTTTTAGTCTTGTCCTATCACCCACTAGCTCATGAAGGGTTGGTGGAGTGCTAGATTGTGTTTGATTTTTATGTGTTGTCATGTCACCTCATAGCTTATGATGACTAAGTAGAGTGTTAGCTTCGATTTTTGAAGAATTTGTAGTTTTGGTGATCTTTTCTCCATACAGTAACTATCAATATTCTACTTAAAAAGGTTTTTTATTTCACGGTTTAATTTTTCTATTTTAATTTTTTTGTTTATGCCATTTGAATGTTGGTAGGATCAAATTTAGCAAAACTAAATTTGAATTTTTACTAGTTTTGTTTCAGGCTTAGCTTATTTTTTTTAAGGGTTTGGCATTAGGTATGTCAATAAAAAATTGAAAATAACAACATTAAGAGTTTATTGCATTTTTTACAAAATTCAATGTGAGAAATTCCTTTTTAAGATTTAATTTATACTAGTCGATATATCAAACTTAACAAAGCAAACAAATAAAATACAACCACACAAAGACACAATTTTAACATGAAAAACTTTAACTCGAGTAAAAATCGCGGGACTAATCCAAATTTAAGTAAATCAAGCACTATGAATAAGTTTTTATTACAAGAGATCTTATAAAGCCACCGTTAAATTCGCAACCTACGATGTAAACTTACTATTTTTGAAATCACGTACACTAAATCGAGGTTGATTGCCGATGAAATCCACCTAAGACTTTCTATCTTGAAAATCCATTCAAAATTCACCACAAACTCATGAAAAGATGAAAAACTAATGTTTGATATTCTTCTTGAAACTCTTGCATCTAACTTGTCATTAAGCAAGATGTGAACAAAACTCTAAATAAATTTCTTCTTAGAAGCACACAGTTGCTGAAAATAGTTTCTACGCAAAAGGGTTAGCATGTACAAAAAATAGATGTAATCGTATTTTGTGTCAACCGATTGATCTTTTTTCTTTTTAGTGAGTTACTTGATAAGGCTTCAGTGAATCCCAATCCAGCCAGTTCGATCTGTCACTACTTTCTGTTCTTCAAGAATCCAATCTAATGCAATTGTACCTGCATTTCATTTTTTGAAAGTAGCTTGAACATTTAGGGCCCGTTTGATAACGTTTATAGTTTTTTATTTTTGTTTACAAAAAATAAAAAACTTATTTTCGTTTATGTTTATAAAAAACAAAAACAAAAATAAAAACAAAAACAAAAACAAAAACATGTTTAGTAATATAAATGTTTGAAAAGTGGTAATTTGAGGTTACGGATGAATCCAAATAAAATTTGTTTACAAAACAAGTGAAAACACATTTTTTCTGTTTCTTAAAATTTTGTAAATTTTAAAAACTATTTACAGTTTTTTGAAAACAAAAATAATTACCAAACATATTTTCGTTTACAGTTTACGAAAAAAATAAAAACAAAAATAGAAAATAGAAAATATAAACGTCGCCAAAGAGCACCATAATAAATTATTTTCAAATTTAAACAAATTTAATTTAAGCACTTCTTGTAGTTGACAGATGGATACAATTCATTTTCAAGAAAATTATTAGATACTCCCGACGTATAATGTAGACGATGCCACATGATACTCCCGACAAATAAATGATCGTAACCTATACAATGTGGGTCACCCTTTATCTCCTAACCACGTAACAAAGGTGAGCCATCTTGTCCTTATCGTAAAATTTGGCGTTACCATATTGGATAGGAGCACCACGTGAACTTGTTATATGGAACTCTGGGGGCACCGAATAATTACTCTTCATTTTCAAGGAAATAAATTATTATTTTTCTAGTTTGACTCAAAATAGATAGGTCATTTCTCTCTTTTTCACACCTAACAAGTTTCCCACACAAAGTTTCCCTATATGTCTTTAATCTCTGTACCAGTACTTGAGCCTCAATTAGCTCTTGTGATAATCTTTTTTTTTCCTAATGCCTACTAAGTTTTTGAGATTGTTTTAGATTCACTTTGGTTATTTTCAAGCTTTTTTTATGAAGCTTAGAATATGACTCACGTAAAAAAATCAAAATCATCCAAATCCTCACCATATTCACTCTCACTTTCACTAGGATTCTCACTGTTTTAACCTGTTAGACACATATCTGACTCATACTTAGACTCACTTTCATAAAAATGCACAAAAGCAGTAAAGACAATGAAATTTTTCCTTATTATTCTTATATTCTTCCCTCTTTGACTCCTCAAGTTCACTTTTATCATCCTAGTTGGTAACAGTGTAGATTTTCTTTTTCTTTTGCTTGTTAAGACATTCTTGTGCTAGGTGGCCATACCATTTGCATTCATAGCATTATTCTACTTAGGATAGACATTTTGTTCCCTTTTTCTCATTTTTGGAACCAATTCTAAGTTTTTCAGAATTGTTTTTCCTTTGAGACTTGTCCACAAGATCGGTACTTTTATTTTTCAAACTTTTTTGAATTTTTTGACAATTTTTCTTTTACAATTACAAGATCAAGTTCGTCATCAAAATCGCTTGCATTACCTTGAGTTGAAGAGAGAGAGCCATTTTTTTGGTCCTTTGTTGTTTTAAAAATTTAACTTATATGTTTACAAATTTCCAACCAAATTTTTCACTGTTAAATAATCAATATCTTTACTTTTCAATCAAGCGTTAACCTTCGGTTAAAAACATTCTGGTAAAGGCTTTAGAATTTTTCTAACAACTTTTGAGTTAGGAATCTTCTCTCAAATATTGAATGAGGCATTCACAATGTCACTTAACTTAGCATAAAAATTATCAACACTTTCATCGTCTTTCATTCATAGAGTCTCAAAATTTATTGTAAGGCGTTGAAGTTTTGAGATTTTCACGATTTGAGTTCCTTCATGAGTGATTTCTATAATGTCCCAAGCTTCTTTAGCAATGTCACAAGTACTAATTCTACAAAATTCTTCTAGAGTGACTACGCTAAAGATATCTTCAATAGCCTTACTGTTCCAATTGAATTTCTCAATATCAGTTCTATCCCAATGGGTCGAGGGCTGGGGGACCGCATTACCTTATCTAACAACGGTCGAAGAAGTGCAACCATCCATGTTGGACAACCACACTCCTTCATCAATAGATTTCAAGAAGGCTTTCATTTTAACTTTCAAATAGGGATAATTCGAACCATCTAAGAGATGAGATCTAACGGTAAATTGTCCCTCTTTTGGTATATTCATTATTACAAATCAACCAAACGGATCAACACTTCTTAAAAGAAATAAAGTGACCCGATCTTATACCAATTGATAACCTCATTTTTAAGATTTGATTTGCTCTCATTGATATATCAAAATCAACAATGCAAACAGATAAAATACAACAAAGACACGCGATTTTAATGTAAAAAACTCCAACTCGGGTAAAAATCACGAGACTAATCTAAGTCTAGGTAAATCAAATACTATGAATAAGTTTTAGTTACAAAAGATCTTACAAAATCATATTTGAATCCACAACTTATGGATGTAACCCTACTTTTGCCGAATCTACGTACACCAAATTGATCTTGATTGCCAACGAAATTCACCTTAGACTTTCTGTCTTGAAAATCCACTCAAGATCCACCTAAACTTATGAAAAGATGGGAAATTGATGTTTAATGATCTTCTTGAAGCTCTTGAATCTAACTTGTCATCAAAAAAGCTATGGACAAAACTCTAAATAAATTTCTTCTTGCAAGCACACAATTGATGGAAAGAGTTTTTGTGAAAAAGGGTATGGATGCTCTAACCTTATATAACACCCCGACCCTTCACATGGCAATGATATTGTCCACTTTATGCAGAAATTCTCACGATTTTGGTCTTCTCAGGGGGTCACCCATCCTTGCATTACTCCTGCCCAGACACGCTTAGCTGCGGAGTTCTGTTAGGGTTTCTATCATCTAAAAAAAGGCCTCGTTAAATGTAATGGTCCAAAGTTTTTTCTTTCTAGCCTAGGAACTCCATCTCCCTTTTCGATGTAGGATACCAGGATATCACGATCCACTCCCTTCTGGCTGTACGTCCCCGTGCAATAGCCTGCCAGGTCTGGTAGCCTATCAATATTTATCGACCCGCTCACTCAGTAGACTGCCCACGTGTCATGCGAGACGGCAAAGGCTCACACTCAGAGGTGAGGAGAGTCGGCTCTGATACCATCTGTAATACTCCGACCTTTCACATAACAACGATATTGTTCGCTTTTGACAAAAATCTTCACGGTTTTGTTCTTGTTAAAAGGTCACCCATTCTTGCATTGCTACCGTCCAAGCACGCTTAATTGCGAAATTCTGCTAGTGTTTCTACCACCTAGAAAAATATCTCATTAAATGTAAGGGTCCAAAATTTTTTTTTTCAAACTCAGGAACTCCCTCTCCCTTTTCAAAGTGGGATACCAGGATATCACACCTTAGCAGCAATTTAAAGGTGTCTCGTCAAACAGACCGATCGATCAGTGATGAATCTATATTGATCTGTCTATTAATTTGTCTTTCAACTTGCACTAATTGTGCAAACCGATCGATCTATATAGTCACCGATCGATTGGTGATCGATTCATATCAATCTGCCCATCAATTCGTTTGATAAATCTTGCATTATAAGCATCTAAATTTCAAATAATTTCAAAACTTCCATCCATAACTTAGGTATTTAACTAAAATAACTTATTTTCATAGAATAAAATATCATAAAAAGATTAATGAGCGTTTTCCAACCCGCTTAGCAAATTAATCTAGGATCTAAATCCTAACACAATGCACTTTCAAATATACCTAAATATTTTTTTCAGCACTTTTAAGTACTTTTTAAACACTAATCAAGATTAATTTGAGCTTGTTCTGAACTTTGTTGAATGCACTAACTAGCATTAGGGCTCAATTAGCTTACTTTTTTCCTTTTTTTACCCTAAAGATGTATTGAATTCAAAGTACGTTGTTTGGCATATTAGCTTTTAAAATAGCTTTTCTAAAATTAGTTAATTGTTTCAATTGACCAATATTGCTCTTTTATATAGTTAATTATAATATAATTATATATAGCTATTGATGGTGGCAAATAAGTTATCAAGTAAAAATATTATTATTTTTAAAATTGGGAGAAGAATTTAAATAGAGTATTTTAAAATTAGTATTTTAATTTAACTTTTTGACATTGTAATTTTTTTATTTTTTATCAAATACGACCTATGTTAACTATTTTACGTTTTTAGTCAAAAAGAATTTAAAAACTTGAGTTGCCAATGAAGCCCTTGGAGTCTTGGACTAATAAGAGAAGACTTGAAGCAAAATGTAAAAGAGAGCTCATAGAAAGGATAAAAAAGGAAATTTGTTAATAAAGAAGATTGATAGCGAAGTAGAGAGAGAGACACCATTCCAAGTTATTTTCAATCTTTGGAATTAAGTAACAATATGATCCAGATTCGAGTGTATGATTCCTCTCTCATAACCATCTTTTGGTTTTTAAAATCCCTTCTTATCTCTTAGTTCTTTTTTTTTAGTGTACGAGAGGGAAAAGCCAAAGAAAGACAAACGAAGAAAAGAATTTGTGGTTTGGACCTCGATTATGAATTTATTTTTGTTGGTATCTCTATTTGACAAAGAACAAGTTCTTAATTCATATCTCACATTTGAGAACATGAGTAAGTTGAACCCATTCCATCACTCAAGTCGAGTCATTTCACCCAGGCTCACTGATGAGGATAACCTAGAACTTACGCCTCTAACAAAAAGGGGGGGGGTGATATATATACTCAAGAATAATTAGGAATAGATTGTGAGGCTAGAAAACCTCGAGTGATCCCTAAAATGACAATGAACTTAAAGTCACGAGAGCAAAGTAAGAGATATTGTACAGATTATGCGATTGAGATAACATAGAATAGACTATGTAGCTAGGAGATACTACACAAGCTATATACCTAAGATGCATAGTACATACTGATAAAGCACATGCTATATAACTAGAAGTTCCACAAAGAACAAGTAATTTTAGAGATGATAGGCAACCAATAGCTGAAGATGACAACGTATAACGTTTTAGTGTACGGGATGTTGGAAAATATGTGATTTGATTGCTAAGGAAAGAATTCTGTCAACCATGGAAAGCACCTTAGGGTGATTCACTCAGGACACTTGAGTGCCTCGACTTGCTTTGTCTGGTGAGTTGAGATACCTCGAGGGTCGATGACTAATGGTTGACCTAGTTAATTAGGAGTGGAACGCTGGTCCGAAATAATTGGATAAGATCTCATAATGTGGAAGTCATTGATAGTCTACTTCTATTCGATAAATTTTAAAGAGTCTCATTCCAATTCTATTGGTTTCATCATAAAGCTATAAATATGAGAGATAGCCTCATCATTAGGGATAATTTAATTTTTTTGTGTTTATACTGCCATCTACTATCATATTGGCTAGCCTTACCCTTCATCCAATCACTACTCTCTCCTTGTTCTATTGTTTAAATTCATTCATAAATTTCACATCTTTCTCTCTCTCTCTCTCTCACTCACACACATGTACATATATATATATATTCTTTCATAAAAGAACCCTACAATTATCTTACTCCAATGTGAAGGAAGCATACTTTGATTTATATTGTTATTCAGTGAGTTTTTGTGTGTGTGTGTGTGTGTGTGTTAGATATTGTTATTCAGTGAGTTTTTGTGTGTGTGTGTGTGTGTGTGTGTTAGATATTGTTATTCAGTGAGTTTTTGTGTGTGTGTGTGTGTGTGTGTGTTAGATATTGTTATTCAGTGAGTTTTTGTGTGTGTGTGTGTGTGTGTGTGTTAGA
>JAOTRH010000018.1:3249793-3272272 GCA_034768845.1 Heliamphora exappendiculata | reverse complement strand
ATAATAAAAGATAAGAAGAATAATAAGTAACGCATAAGTTTTATATTTTTAATTTTAATATTATGGGACGGTAAAAGAGATTATTTCTATGGTAATATTATTTGGTTTGTATTTGATTGAAGTGAAATAAAACATAATATAAAAGTTAATAAATTATTTTGAATAGCCAAATAAAAATAATAATTCAAAAAACATAAATTATCTAAAGAGTGAAATAGAATTCATAGTTCTATGAATTCTTCCGGAGTTCATATATGAAAACTAATAATCCAATAATGTAATATTAATTATTTTTAAAAATAAAATTTAAAATAATAAATTTATATATTTTCTAAGTGCTCGTTTGGCAAATCGATTTAAAACTAACATTTTAAATTTTAAATTTTTTAACTTCAAGCTCAAAGAGTCAAAAAAAATCTTATTTTCAAACACTCAGCTTTTATTCTATTGATTTTTTTTATTTTTTAACTTTTTTGATAATAATTTTTAATTTTATCTTTTAATTTTTTGGTTTTTTAATTTTTTTAATTTTATAAATTTTTAGCTATTTAATTTTTTGACTTTTTTATTTAGCAAAATCTCATTTAAGTTGAACCGTAATTTTGAAATTTTACATGTCTTATTTGACTTTTTTTAATAATTTAAAAATTATTAATTTTTTAACTAAATAAAATTTTAACTTTTTATCTTAAAATGGGTTAAAATTAAGTTGCCAAATTAATATTAATTCTACTTCGACCAGACCCTACGCAGCAAACATGCCCTACGGGCCTACACTCCCCCGGGCTTTGTCCACCATTCTCTTTCTTCCCAAACAGCCAAAGCCAAAGCCGAAACTTTAACTAATAAAAAGATACCAATTCTCTCTCTCTCTCTCTCTCTTTCTCTCTCTGTGTGCTAATGTGCACCTTGATAATTGCGCTCCTGGAGAAGAAAGGAAGAAATTAAGAATAAGAGTCCCCGATCCCCTGTTCTCTCAGAGGGGGCAAGGGAAAGGGAAAAGGAAAGCCGAAAGGGAAAGGCATCACAGTCTGTAAACCGATTTGAGAAACATCTCGCTGCCCCTGCTAACGTGCGCCTCCCTTGGAAGCCCAAAAAATCCCACCCACCTCCCTTGGAAGCCCAAAAAATCCCACCCACCCATCCAGCCCCCAAATTGAAAACCAAGAGCTCCATTTCTCTCTTCAACCCTTTCGTGGGGGTGGGTTTTCATCGCTCCAGATGGGTGTTCGGAGATTCCTACTCTTTCTGCTGTTTCTAACGTGCGCCGGCCTCCCACCGTCTTCCCAAGATCCAGACGATGAATCTTGCTTGACCCGCCTGAGCGAGTCCCTCCAGGACCCCAACCACAACCTCCAGAACTGGACCACCTCCACCTTCAAAACCCCCTGCTCCGGCTTCACCTCCTACCTCCAAGGCGCCACCTGCAACAATGGCCGAATCTACAAGCTCTCTCTCACTAACCTCTCTTTAAAAGGCTCCATCTCCCCTTTCCTCTCCAACTGCACCAACCTCCAAGCCCTCGATCTCTCCTCCAACGCCCTTACCGGCACTGTCCCCGCCGACCTCCAGTACCTCGTCAACCTCGCCGTCCTCAACCTCTCCTCCAACCGCCTCGCCGGCGAAATCCCGCCGCAGCTTGCCTTCTGCGCCTACCTCAACGTCATAGATCTCCACGAGAATCTCCTCACCGGCCAAATCCCGCAGCAGCTCGGGCTCCTCGTCCGGTTGTCGGACCTCGACGTGTCGAGAAACCGGCTGTCCGGTCCGATTCCGGCGTCACTGGGGAACCGGAGCGGGAACTTGCCGAGGTTCAATGCGAGCTCGTACGAGGGGAATAAGGATCTATACGGGTACCCGTTGCCGCCGATGAAGAGCAAAGGGCTGTCGGTGATGGCGATTGTGGGGATCGGATTGGGGAGTGGGTTCTTGAGCTTGGTGCTAAGTTTTACGGCGGTGTGTGTGTGGTTGAGAGTTTCGGAGCAGAAGATGGCTGTTGAAGAAGGGAAAATTACTCAGCTCATGCCTGATTATTGAGCTGTGATCCAACTCAACAATAACGATTTTGGGGGAAAAACAGATTTAATCAAGGTCTGGTTTTTGTGGTTTTGGTATATGATCCTAATGCCTAATGGGTGTTGATTTCTCCTTCTTCTTCTTCTTTTGTTGTCTTTTTCAAGTTTTACTGATCTTTGAAATATTTTTTTCTTCTTTTTGGAAATGTTTTTCTGCTTTTTCAACAAGAGTTTTGGCTTTTTTATTTGTGTGCTTATTCACAATTTTTGTTTCCTCAACAATGATTGATGTATAAAGAGGGATTAAACTAAATTCAAGTATGAAATGTTAGGATAACAATCGAGCTATTTTGCTACTCTCTCTCTCTCTCTCTCTCTCTCTCTATAGTAAATGCTACTCTCTTTGATTATAATGGAAACAACAACTAAATTACAGTCATTAGATTTTAATCATTTATTTATATTAAAATTTATAATATTTATAAATTTTAATAAAAAAATAAATAGCAAAGATGAATTTTTTGTTAAATTTGTAGTTGGTATTGTGTGTATATTTTCTTAATGTAAATTAGGGGTGCACTACAGATTTAAAAAATTAAATTAATTTGAATTTTATGAATTAGGTTGATTCGGTTTTTATAAACAATTGATTTGGACTTGAATTTAAAAAAAAATTAATAATATTAGTTTGATTCTTAAATTAGTTTAGAATTAATTCGAACAAACTCGAGAATTGAACCGAATCAATCCGAGAGATATATATATATGTATATATATATATATAAAATAATCATTATATTATACATACAATTATTGGAGATTAATATAGAAAAAATAATTTTTTTTTCTAATTTTATAAATTAAAAAAAAGTCATTAGATTAAATAATTATTATCAATTGTTATTTATTTGTTAAATGACATTTATTTTTGTGAATTTTTTTGTTAAATATTTGCTAATACTTTCACTAAATAAATTAAAAATAATTATTTTAACTTTTTTTTTATATTTATTTCAAACTTTTAAAATTTATACATAAAATTTTTTTAATACCTACAAAGTAATTTTTAAAATTTATTAAATCGTGATTCTAAATCGAACCGACTCGATTTTTTTTTGTTAGGTTTGGTTGTATAACATGATTGGGTTTGTTTAGAATTTAAAATTTTAAAATCGATAAAAATTAGTTCGGTCTTAAATTTAGTAGAAATAATTATTAATTTATATATATATATATTAATCGGATTGATTCGGTTCAGTTCTCGAGATTATATATACAACTATTGGAGATTAATATAGAAAAAATAATTTTTTTTAAATTTTACCAATTAAAAAAAAGTTACTAGATTAAATAATTATTATTAATTATTATTTATTTGTTAAATGACATTTAATTTTGTAAATTTTTTGTTATATATTTGTTAATCATTTTACTAAATAGATTATAGAATAATTATTTTAATTTTTATTTTTTATTCATTTTAAACTTTTAAAATTTATACATAGTAATTTTTTTATACCCGTAAAGTAATTTTTAAAATTTATCGAACCGTGCTTCTAAATTGAACCAATCTGATTTTTTTTTTTGTTTAGTTCGATAATATTATTGGGTTTGTTCTGTATTCAAAAAATTAAAACCGATAAAAATTAGTTCGATCCTAAATTTAGTATGAAATCGAACTAAATCGATCAATGTACCCCTAATGTAAATAACACAGGGTCTCTATGGAGTGTTCGATAATATTACTATTAGTAGTTTTTAAATTTTTATTATTAATTTTAGTTAAAATTTATAATTTTTCTTAAATACTTATAATTTTTATTATAATTTATAATTATTTTTTATTTTAAATATAAATTATATTTTTATTAAATATTTATAATTTTTATTACAAATTAAAATTTATAAGATACGAATAGTAATTTCTGCATAGTCCCACAAAATATTAAAGTGTATTTTTTATAAAATTTGTTTGGAGTTTTGTACTCAAACATTTTCATATAATATTTTTATTTTTTAAAATTATTTTTTAAAGATAAACTGTTGTTTTAGTTAAGAAAGAGGAACAAGTAATAAATATTTTCAGAGTATTGCGTAAAATTATTTTTATGTTATTTTTTATAAATAAAAATATTTAATATATATTAAATAAGTTATTTTTATTTTTTATTTATTTAATAAAAATAAACTCATATTATTACATACAGAGTCTATTCTTCTATATAATTAAATGTGAGTATTACTTAAAGTAATTGATCTATACATAGGTCTCGTTTTGTAAAAGGATTATTTTTATAGAATAATTAGTATATTTGAATTAATAGTATTAGGAGTATTATGAATTAGATTATTAATATAGTATTTTTTATATCGAATAATATTTAATTTAAAATAAAATAACTTAATAATATTTCAAACTAACTAACCTTCCTCCATTCATTGGGATACAAATAGTCCATATAAGGAACAAAAATAATTGAAAAGAATAAAAAATCCGACACAAATTTAATATCCAAATACAATAGTTTAATAAAACTTATGAATATTTTAAAAAATAATAATATTTTATTAGAATTACTAATAAAAAGTTATTGTTATTGTTTAAAAAATAATAATTTGTTATTAAAATTATTAAAAATTACAATTAGAAACATACCAACCAACCACCGTAACAGTATGTACTTACCCTATTACCAGTACGGTGGCCCAGCGCGAGACCAACACAACCACAGGTATGTAGGACTAATTGTCCTTAGGAATTCGGGGTGGGGATCACATCTTTCACATTTTTTGTGAGCGACTGAACTGGTTAAGTTGTATTTTAATTGAGTTTAAAATATATTTATTTTAATAATTTAAATTATTTATTTTATTATTTTAAATACATATAATTTTATTGTAAAAAATTAAGTTGATTGGATTTCGGTAATTATATTAACAAATTACATATATATTGATAAAATAAATAATAAAATAAAAATTATAATTTTTTTTTATTAATATAAATGTTATTTGTTTAAATAGTTATTGGTATACCATCCATTCAATTTTTTACAGTAATAATACATACATTTAAAATAATAAAATAAACGGTTCAAATTATCAAAATGAATCTAGTTTAAATTAAAAAAAATTATACATCTTCAATCCAATGAAAGACCGAAGAGTAATTGCACTTTTTCTCAAAATTCCTTTCAAAATTTTATTTTGCATATTTAAAAAAGACACAAGAGAATGATTAGAATAGTTCATCATGTAAGTCATGCTAAAAATATTATTTATGTAAAAATTTAATTTGATCAGATATAAATAATTGCGTAAAGAAATTAAATTTTGTTTTACAAAATAAACAATTTAAACTTTAATAGTTTGTTTAAAACTAAGATCGTCCATTTTATAACATAAAATGCTATTTAATCATGTAGTTATCGATATTTAATTGTACGAGACACATCCCAAAAATAAATAAAAATAATTTAATTGACCTATTGAAGATCAACTCAGGCCCGAGCCATTAGGACCAATAGCCGAGCAACTAGAGCCAATGGCTGAGCCACTCGGACGAGTGACTCAACCAAGGCAACGAAAGTATATCAAAAGAAAAATACTCAAAAAATTTTTTGAAAAAAAGATAATGAATGAAGGATGACGACCTCGACCAAGAGGGGCTCCTCTAAACTCCTCAAGTTCATGACAAAAATCGTTAGCCGATCTACTATTGACTTGGTCAAGTAACTCAAACTAAGTAACTCGGGCTAAACACCAAGTGGATACTCCAACTGCTATTAAGATATGTTGCCCTATGGCACCGAATGGTGAAGATCGAAACAAATCAATCGAAAACAACAAGACCAAAAGAGGTAACGAGAAAATCACAAATGGATGACCCCACACTTAGAGATGGTTAAAGCCTGAGAGGTACTCGAGCGAGCAGAGTCAATTGGACTTGATCGAGTCACTCGGCCACGTGATACTAAACCTCTCAATATTTACTCATCTCTGGTGCAAAAATGCACGATGAATTACTCTAATGTAGCAAAGACTACATGTGTGATTGTTATAGCACAACTTATATTAAGACATAAAACAAAATATATGGACATAGCACAGACTATGAAACTAAAAATCAGATCACGAACTATGTAACCATACAACAAACTATGTGATCAAACGCTAACTATATAACCAAAAATAATATAGCACATACTATATTATTAAAAGTTCTACAAAGAATAAATATTGTGTTATAGAGATATGAATACGATCAATGATAGTATATGAAGTTCGTATACGGAACGTTGGGAGATGTGTGGCTCAGTGGCTAAAGAAAATATCAGCATTGGGAAACCTTGATCCATCTACTTGAATTACTCGAGTGACTCGAGTGGGTCGAGGACCCGTAAATCAACCATAGGCTGAGCTAACCAATTAAGAGTAGAATACTAGTTTGAGATAGAGTATATGATCCCTTTAGGGTGCCGGTTATGTTAAGTTGTATTATGATTAGTAGGGCCATATTGAGGCCTTATTTGGCAATCGATTTTAAGTTGAGTATTTTGTCTTTTAGCTTAAAGTTTAAAAAGTTAAAACAATCTTGTTTCACAAGCCTTTTTGCTTTACATATTTTTTATTATATACATCTATTTTTTTATAAAAAATTTATTCTCAAAATCGAATATTCGAACTCATGTTATTTAATTCTTATTATTCTCGTTCACGTTAAGATTATAGATACCATCAATTAAATTAAATTATTGACAATTATATTTAATCGACATCTTTCATAATTTTTTAATACATTCCGCTTAACTAATTTGATATGTCGGATTATAAAATCAACTTACAGAGTTTGACATAATCAAAATTTATAAATTTTCTTATAGCGATATCATCAATTTTGATCCTGGGACGTGAATTTCGTCAATAATTAATATCTACCATATAAATAATATCGTTATTCAACTCACCAGAATTATAAACCCGTAAAATATCACACCATTTAACGAATCAAAATAACGAATCTTAAATATATGTGTTTAATAATTATTTTAGAATTAAGAGTACAAACACTGATAATAACTATGAGCTGTAAATTAATTTATATAGTCAATATAAAATTAATTACTCCAATTTGATCTTTTTCAATACATACAAAGTGTACTAGTACAATGAGTCAAAATTGCACCGTTTTTCGTAATCAAAACAGACCTACTAAAATACTATGCTACAGCCGTATCGATGATGTATCTAATTCCATTTAAGATTGTGAAGCATAAACTTATATTTTACAAGAATCGGTAATCTGTTCTTCTGTGTGTAAGTCGAACTGTACACACCAAATTAATTACTATGTAGAATAAAAAACACTTATGCACAACATTAAATAAATAATGAAACGCATACATTACTCTTACAAATTCTCATTAAAATATAAAATAATTAATAAATAAAAATAATACAAAAAACTCAATGCATAATTTTTAATATACAACACTAACAAAGTTATCTAAAAATAAATTTTAAAAAATTATAACAATTTTAAATCAATTTTTTTGTCTTTGACTTAAAGCCATTTTAAGCAAAGTTTTATGCCTTATTACCTTTTGTCTTAAAATCACTTCTACGATTTACTAAATAAGTTTTTTGTTTATTTGGCTTGAAATGAGTTTAAACAAAAAATTTGATTTAAAACCATGTTGCCAAACAAGACCTTACTTAAAAGAATTAAGATATGGGACTGAATTAGTAATTTAATGGGTTCACATGTGCCTTATTTGTTTGCTCAAAGTCCCTAGAATTATAAATATTTTAGGATGGTTAATGAGTCCAAAGGGAAGGGTTAGGCTTTATCAGGCCTCATTTTAGTGCTATAGGATTAAAACCTAAATTACGTTTATACTTTTTAATATACAAAATACTTTTATTTTGAAAAAAGTAAATATATAACTTTTAAAAATAATTTTATAATTAATTTATTAATTATGAATTTATTAGCATGGATCCTACATCGTAATTTTTTATTGTAAAAATTTTAAATTTTTGGTATAAAATTTTTAATATTATTTTATGAATTACTACAAAAATGGAATCGCCGAGAAAATTCTTAAGCTACGGGAAGTGGCTTTTATATTTTAATTAATTTATTTAAACTATTATTTTATTATTATTATTATTATTATTATTATACGTATATATGTTATTTTTATTATTTTTTGTAATTATTTTACCACGTATTCCATAAGGATTTTCCTTTGAAGAGTCGCTCTCGTGTAGGGGCGACTGTCTAAAAGGAGCTTCGGAGCCCATTGAGCAGGGATGTCACCAGTCCACTCCTCGCCACCTCGGTGTTGCTCACCGACTAAAGAATCGTCACCGTGTACCAGGTGACGCCTATTTTCGGCCTAGGGCTCTTCTTGTTGAACGGTTGCTTCATGGCGGCTAGCTCTCCGCTCGACAATGGTAGGAACATTTTGAGTGATCCCTTGCTTGATGGAAAGCGGTAGTGGGATTGTAGAAGCTGGCTCCTGAGGCAGCGGTGGTGGTAGAGTAATCCTTTCGGCTCGCAGAGTCGAGCTGCTAGCCACATTGGTCCACAAGGCCACCTCCCTAAAGTTGAATCCGATTTGGACTCGAGGTATTGTGGCTTGAGTAGGTTACTCAGTGGGAGGAGTGGGAGCGGAAGACGAGGCCTTGCTTCGGTGTCGGATCACTCGCTAGTAGCTTGTCGTGTAGTTTGGCAATTTTGGAGCTGAGCATTCTTCTCTTATTGCGAGAGCTTGGTTTACTTCGGCAACGTTGGCTTGCCTCATTCGCCTGTGAGCAAGACTCACTTTTGAACATGGAACAAAATGGGTCATTACAAACAAAGAAAAAGCAAAAAAATAAGACGCTATCTAAACAACCGAGTTAATACCTAAATCGACTACGTCTGCCCGAAACACAAGGACCGCGATGACCCAATTGTTCCACATAATTAGGTTGGAATTCGAAGTTGCCCCCACCAAGATGTTATTAGTGGCATGCTTATCCGACTTGGAAAGACCTGCACTAATCTAAAACCAAGACTTCTATAACGGAGGTAGAAGGTTGTCTAATCCTAGTTATGGCCTATGGTGCAGTAATGGAAGATTTCGAGGTTGTCGAGATTCAATCCAAAATGACGGTTCATATCGGCCACCCTCGTCACTACTCGGATGAAGTTTATGGACACTTGGTGGGGAGTGAACCACTACTAGGCAAGCATCTCTCTAAGGAAAAGAACAAGGGAGAAACGAACCCAACCTCTACAACCGAGACAATTAATGGAAAAAGCTACTTTGTTTCCCCTCCCTAAGATGGTTTCCCCCCAAATAGTCTTATCGTAGAAACAAACTAAAACGGAGGGGGGAATGTTGTACTTTACTTGAAAATTGGCTAAGGCAGAGGGAATTTGACTTCCTTAACAAATTTCCCTATTTTAAAGTAAAGGGGTTCAAAGGTTTGATGAGAAAAAATGAGGAAAAGAGGCAAAAACCTACCCCAAACCAACCTAGAAATGAAAAAGGCAAATATTTGAGAATAGATGAAGTGTTCGAAGATAAGAGCTAGTACAATGGCGACAGATGCCTAAAAAGGACAAGAAGGAGAAGAAATCTCAAATAGAAAAGTAAGAAAACTAATTGGTTTGGAAGAAGCAACGACGGCGTACGACGAATGAGGTAGTTTTCCGATTACAAGATCGATGGAGGGACTTGGATTGTAGGTAAAGTGCTTTCAAAGAAGGGATTTTCATAAAAGATGAAAATGAAGGCATAGAGCCCCCATTTATAGGTGAGGAATCCCTAAGGGCATACGTGCCCAACGGTCATCTCAGGCAAGCGAAAGGATGCCTACTTGACCTTAAAAATACGCGAGTGCCAATATGCGTCCCAATTAGCCCGTGACACGTGGTAGAATTGAAGTGCTGGATTGAATGCTCTGAAACGACGTCTCCAATGCCAAAGGCCGAAGTGGATGTTCAAATTTTAGTCACATCCAGTCAAAGAGCATTGTAGACTTGTCAACTCTCCTCATGCCAAGCAAGAAGCAAGCTTGAGACAAATGATGGGATTGAACCCAAAATTGGGATGGCCTACTCAAGGCCCAATGAGCTCCAAGAAGAAGGCCATGCATCTAGGTCAAAAGGTCCAGAACCAAGGTTACGGGCCACACAAAGCCGAGCAAGACATGGTTAATCCAACTACAGGTCTAGTACGAAAGGGGTAACTAGATCAACATGACGTTAGTGGTGTGGTTGAGCTCCAAGCATTAATGGGAGTAACTTGGCCGAGCAAAAATATAAATGAAGATTAGACCGAGATCATACATTTATAGTACAGTAGTTAACTCAGATCATATGGGTCTGCCCCGCCCATTTGCTGTGTGAGGCCTATGATGGGACTAGCCCATATGAATTTTAAAGGTAAGGTATTATTAGATCAAATATTAATTTAATTTAATGTTCTATATAATTACGACACATATATTTTATGTTTAATAAGATAATTATCCATCATTTTAGTAATCTTTATTTAATTAGATAATGGAGAAGTTATTTTCAAATAAAACTGCTACTCTGATGGGTTAGTAGAAGTATAATGAGATTAAGAAATTGGTCTGCTTTTCAGCTATAAAAGTGTATTCAGGGATTCCATCAAAAAACTGAATATTTAATAAACAGAAAAATAGTAAGGGGGAGAAACCATGATTCAATTAATATTTCAAGTCTGGTGTTCGTGAAGTCAACAACGATAATGAATTCAGGTATATTGATTCATTTTCCACATTATTTTTTTGTTTGTGAAAATCATGATTGTTTTAGAATTTTAGTAAAATGATGTTGCATAAAAAATTAATTTACAGGTACATCAGCCTGCCCTCAAAGGGAAAACAACCCAAAGAATGAGATATGAAAAAGAAAATTTCTTCGCTAAAATTCTATCTATTTGGTTATTGACAATTTCTCTCTATAAGCCCAATGTTAATTTGATCGTCGGAGTTGTTTCCAGCATTGGCCACCAACCAACTCACATATGCCATCTTGTGCAACCCACACATGCCATCTTGTGCAACCCACACATGCCATTGAATGGTTCATTTGGACTGGATTTAATCCATGTTATAATAATTTCTACAGTTCAACTCCCGTACAGTAGTCATCACAATCTATAAGAGTTTGATCGATCATGTCTGTTCTTGTTATTTAAACAAGTCAAGTACTATTTTTTGTTTGTAAATAAAGATAAATAGAGACAAATTATTTTATTCATAAATCTCAAATATCTTATACAATCACTAATTATCTTATGAGAGCCAATATATATATAGAAGATGGAGCTGAAAACCAAATACAGACCGTAGACAATTATGTCAGCTATATGAGACGTGGGATGTTCTTTTATTGATAAAGAGTTATAATTGATTTGTGATGTTATCAAATGGGTTGTCCTTTCAATCATGTTAGTTATACTTTAGGCCCAAAATAACCGAATAAAGTATTGTGTTTGGCTTTGTGAGAATTTAGTAAAATCAATCCCTAATAGTTTTAAGATGATATTTCTCCCTTCATACCTAATATAACAGTGTTATATAGGAGTGAGTGAGAAAGAAATTTTTATTTTTTGATACAATGCCAATAATAGTTTACAACTACTCCTCCTAACATACCAAACTAACTATTAACCAACTTAACAAATCTTATTGTTATCTATATGAGTCTTCAACAAATTGTGATCCTTTTCCATGCTAAATAAACATTTTCATTTGCAGTTACTCAAGCTACTAACAAATCCAATGTAGTCTTCCACAGCTGAGGGAACTCACAATAAACTTGTATGCTAACAAAGGTTATTGGCATATATGAAGCCAATAAGCATATATGCAGTTCAACAAACAATACATAAAAAGATAAAGCCAAATTCGAGTCATTGTCGCTACGACAAAAGTGTGATTGAAATTGGTTTGAAGATAACTCTTTGAAATAAACATTTAAATTCAAACGAACTCTGTTAAAATAAAAAAAATTTATGAATACAAAACTAATTACAAAAAATGACTTTAACTATTCATAAATAGACGATGTCAATCATCTATATATGTGTTAGTTTTGTGGTTGATTTATGTGTATGCAAGTATTATTGTTTCAAATACTTCAATAACCTTTTAAGTTAAGAAAACCAAGCAAAAAAATGCAAAATTATAGTTGGAAAAAATTCAAAATTTATCCCAAACCACAGTTGTAGTAGAAGGTTCTTTTTGCCTTTTCTTGTTGGATCTGTCGGATTTTAGTGTAAGGCTTGTTAGCTGGATTTAAAGTTGAACTTTTTATTCAAAATCAATTTAAGCCTAAAAACTAAAAAAATTAGTTTGATAAGATTTTTTAGGTGCCTTAAAGCCTATTTGGCTTAAAATAAGTTTAAGCTAGAAAACAATTATAAAACAAAAAACTAAGTATTACGCCAAATAAATGTTATCAAACAATATGTTTTTGCTTTAATATAATTTTATATTCAATATAGATGTTATTTGATGAACTTCAATAACTAAGTTTTAAAAATATAAATTTTTAAAAATAAATAAATATGTATAGTAAAAGGTAAGATATTTTTGTTAAAATGTATTAAAGAAGTTTTAGTTAGTAAGCAACAAGGCAATAAAACTATAAAAGTTATTAAATAAAAAAGTTAAATTTTACGTTGTTTATTTTTTTCACTAAATATTTATTATTTTTTTGATTAAATTTTTGATTAATTTTTTAATTTTTTAATTTTTTAATTTGAGATGATTTGAAGAAATGAAAATTTAAAAAATAAAATAAAAAAGCAAAAATCGCACAAAATAGCCCAAATAAAGGCAAAAGGAACTTTTTGAAAACAAAAAAACTCTAACCTAACAAGCAAACAAAGCCTAAAACGTAACCCGTCGCAATTGCGTGCTATATCCACGAAAGTACGAAACCCAGCCCGCTCGTTTATTTTCCGCCATCCCCCGCTGTCAACTTCCAAAACCCTAGTTCTTTGGCGCTTATTTCCCCACTCTTTGTGATCACAGCAGTCCATGGCTAAAGCAACGAACACGTCGTCCCATGGGAACGACGGCCGAGTGGAGGAAAAGGACGAACAGGAAGAAGATCAGACCTTCGAGGAGCTCGGACTGGATCCTCGCTTGATTCATGCCCTAACCAAGAAAGGCATCGAAAAGGCCACCCCGATCCAGCGCGTCGCCATCCCCCTCATCCTAGTTAGTTCTCGCCGTTCTCACTCTCCGGCCACCGCTTTTTCTGTGTGGATGCTGTGAAAATGCTGAAGAAAAATTGAAGTCTTGGAAAGAAAATTTGAAGCTTTCGTTCTTATTCGTCTTGTTGTTGTTGTTGTTATTATTATGTCCTTACAGGAAGGTAAGGATGTGGTTGCCCGGGCAAAAACCGGTTCTGGGAAGACCTTGGCTTACGTCCTTCCGTTGCTTCAGAAGCTCTTCTCCGATTCTGGTCCGAAAAAGAAGCTTGCTGCCACTGCACTCATCCTCGTCCCTACCCGAGAATTGTCTCAACAGGTGCGTTTAATCCACACGGAATTTGATTTTCCTACCGTTATTAGCTTCTAATCAATTACCCACATAAGCACCGAAATTACAGTCCCCTCGCTGAACCATTGCATAAATGGATTATCGTTAGCATTTTTATGTTATACGGAGAGGACTTAGAGGGATTTAACATGAATAAAATTGATATTTTAGTAATTTTGATTGCTGATATCAATCCCAACTAACTGTTGACTAACAGAGTGAATGAATCTATAATGAGACTAGAAATTTCGGGGAGGAGATTGTAATTCCCTAAATCACAGGAAAACTTATGTATTAGTAACAAACCATAGGCAATGAGACTAGAAATTTCGGGGAGGAGATTGTAATTCCCTAAATCACTGGAAAACTTATGTATTAGTAACAAACCATAGGCAAGGTGAGCGTATTTTACCCTTTTCTTTATATATCTATATGTTTTCAGGTTTATTTGGAGATATTGTCACTAATTGAGCTATGTAGAGTGCAGTTGAAAGTTATTCAGTTGAAGAGCACCATGTCCGGTTCTGACTTGGTTGGTTCAGTTCTCATTTTTATTGATTGAGATATGAGTTTACGTATTGGATGATCATTTTGGTAAATTAATGTCTGGTTCCGATTTTTGGTCGCAGAAAACGGCTTTGGCAGGACCGCCTGATATTCTGGTTGCCACCCCAGCTTGCATACAAACATGCTTTTCAAAAGGTGTACTCGACCCAGCATCAGTCCAGGATTCACTTTCAATTCTTGTTCTTGATGAGGTGTGGAATCTATATTGTAGGAATTTTCAGCTATTGAAGTACAGTCTAGTTATTGAGTATGTGAATTACTTATTTATGACCCGAGATTGGAACAACTGGTCCTGTGTATGGAACTTTAATTAAAATTATAAACTATTTATGGTGAAAATGGAGTATATTTTGTTTAGGAGAAGTGGTATGATTTTAGCCAACGAAAATTAATCATGTTATTCTGAATGATCTCCGACAATTTAAAGGCTTTATCATTTTGTTCCTATAATAAAAAATATTTCAGTTTTCAGGCATAATTGCTTGATGTGTGGGTATTCTTTTGTTAAGTGATCGATGAATTCTATTTGTCCTCAGGCAGATCTTCTTTTATCATATGGCTATGAAGATGATCTCAAAGCTCTTACAGCTCATATCCCTAGACGATGTCAATGTCTTCTCATGTCCGCTACCTCAAGGTGTGTTTTTTTTGTTGTTTGTCCCTCCCTCTTTTTGTTCCTTTCTATAAGGAAAATAAAATTGTGTGCAATGAGGAGCATTAGAAAAGATTGAAAACTTATTTTGGGAATCCATTAAATGAAAAACATTTAGAAACCTTAGTAGTAGAGGAATCTGATAATTTTAATGAAACTGGAGAATCGAGTTCTATTGTAGAATTAGGAAATCTGAAGTGGAAATTGTACTGAAAAATTAAGAAATCATATAAAGCTTTAGGAGCATCTGGTATTGCTGTTGAGGTGCGAAAATACATATGTGAATGGGTGTGTCTTAGTAAATAGAGTTATTTAACAAGCTCGCCAATAGCCGAAAACTGGCCATAAAATGCAGTCTGTGTTGATGAAGACGGGTGGAGAACGTGCAGTGCGGGAGAACCATGCACAGAATTTTCAGGCTGTGCGTGAGAGTGCGAGAGTGAGTTTTCCGCTGTGGGTTTGGCACCTTTGGTCTGGTCTTCTTATGTCGCACGTGTATATGGCTTGCAAAATATGATTTGGACAATTTCAAGTTTGATAAAAAGTGAGAGACAGCACAACTAGTGCTCAGACACCATCTGATTGTGAGTGGGGTCTATGAACTCACTTGTGGCAGTTCTCTAATACCATTTGATGGTGGGTAGGGTCTATGAGCTCACTTGTGGTGGTTCAAAAGAGGCACTCAAAGGGATCTTTTGGAGAAAACACGATTTCAGCTTTATTTCATTCACATAATGAAATACATCTCTCTCTCTCTCTCTCTCTCTATATATATATATATATATATATATATGTCACTCTTTTTTTGTTTCTTCTTCCTAAACTTCAAATCATTTTGCATTCAAGTTCTAAACTTCTAAGGCCATTGTAGACTTCAATTGCACCTCCAATTCAGTTCGCTTCAACCAATCTTCTTCAAGTATCAAGTTTACTATTCAACAGAGTAATACAATAGTATTTGTGGAAAAGAGATTTGAGTATCGTTTCAGAACAATAACAGCAGTAACAAAAAATCAGTTTGAATTCATGTCTGGTAAATCAATATAGAAGCCAATTCACCTCCTAAAGAGATTACCAGAAAAGTGCAAAAAATACATAAAAAATTACATAAATAGGGTGCATATAGATATAATATGGTAAATGTTGAAAAAGAATAGTAAGAAAGGGATACATCGATTAGTAAAAGACATGTAATATAGAGCTATTATCACAATTAGATCATCTACAAGGGAGAAGTGGATTTTGAATTACAGTAGAACTATACCAAGGGTTGGTTTTGAATTTTTATCTTTTTGCATTAGTTGTGGATGAATTGATTAAACATATTTAAAATGATATTCCGTGGATTATATTGTTCACAGTTAATATTATCTTAGTAGATGTAATTATGAGAGGACTTAATGCTAATTAAAAATTGAAGAGTAGTATTGGAATTAAAGTGGTTTAAAATATTGGATCTAGATATATGAAATGTAAATTTTGTAGTAATAGAAGTTACTACTAGCGAACAAGTAAAGATTTGTAACCATGAGATATCACACCGTGAATATTTTTGTTATCTAGTTTTAACTATTTATATAACAAGATAGAACAACTTGGTTTGACATATATATAATTGTCATAGTTATCAGAATCTTACGATTCATCATTCAGTTCACAATTCAATTCACGATTCATACTTATATTAATACGAATCTATGAGCGAATTTATTTGTGACTAAATCGCGATGAATCTTACGATTCACAGTTCGATTCACGAGTCGATTTATTATTTACGATTCATATAATAATTTTACCACTTTTGTTTTATTATGAAATTTTTTTAATACAATTTAATGTGTTTACTATAGAAATAAGATATAATTATGTATAATTTATTGTTAATTTAGTGATTAGAGAATATAATAAGAATATGACAAATTCGATTTATGTGAAAAATGTTGAAATACATTTTTTAAGAATTTAAAAGATGAAACTACACTTTTAATAATTTTCTATTGTTGTTTTGGTAAAATAATCATAGTATAATATGATTTTGGTTAAATCAGATAGACGTAACGAATACACAATCTTTTCTTGAGCCAAAATCTCTTGTGATGAAGGTAAATATCTTCCCAATTAAATTATGCTGTTGTTGTATAATTTGTGTCAATATTACTTTTATTTATTTTATTTGATAAATAAGAAGTGTTTAACATCATATTTATAATTTAAATTGAATCTTATGATTCTCGATTTGCAAAATCAAGATTTCGATTCATGATTTGACAACTATGGTAGTTATAAAAAATTCTACCATTGAAATGAAAGAATCTTGACCTTTCAGTTTGTTCACTCTCCTCTCTCATGTTTTTCTATGTCAAAAGAGTGAAAAAAAAAAAATTCATTGATATGACTTTTCTTTTTACTAATTCAATAAAACAATAATTTATTTTTTTACTTTTATTGTCTTTTTTTACCTCCATGAATTAGCAAAAGAATAAAGTCATATTTCTGATTAAGTGCCTTACAATTGGTTGATTAACTAATTACTGAATTATTGATATTATTTTATGTTTTACTCTTAAATTACTAAAATTAAATAATTGAGTCTCTTTAGGCATGGATAATAACTAGTTAATAACGATGTAGAGATTGCGAATGATATAACTCATATAAATAAAGTTGGTTGACTCAGGAGTGATTGGTGGGTTTCTACAAAATTAAAAGAAAATTTTTATGGAATAACTATCACACCAATGATGTTATATGGGACACAATGTTGAAATGCTAATAAACACCACGTAAATAAAATGAGTGTTACCAATAGGCCTTTGCCCTAATGGTATGAGTGTCGCTGTCCTAAATGGGAGGTGAAGGGTTCAAAGCTTGCCAAGTGTAAGGTGTAGGTGTTGGGTGTGGATATATTTGTTAATAAAAAAATATAGTTATTGAAATGAAAATATTAAGATGGAGCTACAGTAAAACTATACACGATAAAACCAAGAAGGTAAACATTCATGAAATGGTAGGCATCACATTAATTGAAAATAAGTTGAAAGAAAATAGACTAAGATGGTTTGGACAGATACACCATAGATTAGTAGGTGCAATAGAGAAAGCGATAATATTATTGTTAATATAACTTCTAAGATTAGGGAAAATCTGAATTGACATGAAATGCTATAGTAAGAAAAGATATAAAAAATTATTGAATATAACATATAGCCCAATTATAATGGTAAAAAAATGTTCGTGTAATTGAGCTCGATTGAGACAAAAAACCTAGTTTGGTTTGGTTTTATTATGGTTTATAATCTATCAATCTTTTACATACCTTGATATGTACTGGTGATTCAGTTATCTATTAGTTAGAATTGGATTAGCACTTTCCAAATCTCGATTTTTTTTAATGAGATCCTGCTCATTCATTGATTATTTGCTTGATGAAAGTTACTTTTTGAACCTAGTCCTCCTTGGAGCTTAAAGAGTTTGATCCATATTCATTATGTTGGTTTCTTGATATTTTGCAGTGCTGATGTTGAACAGCTCAAAAAGCTTATTCTACACAATCCTTTTATCTTAACATTGCCAGAAGAGGGAGATGCAAAGGATGAAATTATCCCTAAAAATGTTCAACAGTTTTTGGTAAGTATCAATAAACCCCTATTAATGAAGTATGAAGATCTGGGCATGTGTCGATTTAGCTTCCAAGATTACTTCTTGTGGTGGATTGTTTTTTTAAAAACTTGTATACCAAAGTCTGATCTTCTAGCGCGTGCTTTGATCATGTATTCTTCTAATTACCAACGTTGAGTTTGATCTTTCTCCTTTTCAGCATTATGCTTAATTTTGACAATGCTGCTCTTTAACATTAGTGCAATGATTGACCTTCATTGCATATGGTCAAATAACCTCAACTGATCTTCTCCCGTTAACTCTTTTTTTTTGTGGGCTAATTATATCTCTTTTCTTATCTTTTCTAAAATTTTGTTCGACCTTTCTAGAACTGGGTTTTTCTTTGGTACCTTCTGCATTTATAATATTATCCTCTACGGTCTACACCAACTTTCTAATATTCTTCATGACAGTCCACCCAATTACTGGCTAATTATATCTCTTTTCTTATCTTTTCTAAAATTTTATTTGACCTTTCTGGAACTGGGTTTTTCTTTGGTACCTTCTGCATTTATAATATTATCCTCTACAGTCTACACCAACTTTCTAATATTCTTCATGACAATCCACCCAATTACCATAATCGCCTTTTATTTGCATTGTCATTTAAAAAACGACAATATTGTCTAGAACTTCGAAAATACAAAAAAAAAAAATCTTGTTTCAAATTCCAATTGAGTAATTGGATTATCCATATAATGCCCTAACGATTTACAACTTCATAATCATTACGCTTAAACAACATTGTCAATTACCCGCCTGTACACTTAAAAATGAAACAAAATGAAAAGTTTGAAACAATAAAATATTTTCTATTTATTTTTTAATGTACAATTTTTTCTAACAGCTTCATGACCTTATTAACAATTGTATGTATATTAAGAGTTCTATTAATTAGTTTCAGTCAAGTCCTACCACCCAATCTTTATGGTTATACACACCATCCTCAAAATGATGTGCAACATTACCATGTATGCTTAGGGTTCTGGGTGCATGATGAGAGAGTATGAATATTTTGAATAACCTCTGCCAGTTTAATGTTAAAGAAGTATTGTTGGGTAGAATCTTTACCAGATGCATAATCTTGTATGTTGTGTTCAATACTATTGTCAAAACTGAAATCTGTGGCTTTGTCTCCAGAACTAAACAAATTACCTTATGTTATGTCTCTAGCATAAAATTATGCCTTTGCGGAACCCGAGTTATTGTGACAAAATGCTTGGCTCTCATTATCCACAAACAGAAGCCTCCATAGTCAAAACTGTCGGATGACTCGGATGAATTAAGAAGGCATTTGGAATGCAAGCTTTTTGTCAATTTTGAGAATAAAACACACAGGGTTTGCCATAAACTTTGAATGTATCCAGACAAGTAACACCGGGTTCAATACCCATGTAACTATTTCCTGGAATAGATGGAGATTTGTCAGCCTCTCTCTCTCTCTCTAACTCTCTAAGTTATTGCAAATGCATCATAATCATAGTCATCCATGTAGGTTAATTCTTGTTGATACTGCATAATGTGTATTTCTTGTTTTAGAGGCTTCCTTTGTGGTTAGGGTCATTAACTTCCTTTGTATGCTCTCGCTGCATCCTTGAATATCTTGTTTTCCTTTATGTTTTATTCTTCATACATATCAGCAGTAGGTAGGTAACCACTTAATTGGTTCCTCGCCTTACTATTATTTGTTTAGATATCATGCAGTGCTCGCGATAAGCTTGTTTACATCCTTTCCCTCTTGAAGTTGGAGCTGGTCCAGAAAAAAGTGCTGATATTTACCAATACAATTGACATGAGTTTTAGACTGAAACTCTTCCTTGAACAGGTATTTTGATTTCGTTTTATGATCTCCAGAATTAACTTTTTGGTCTCATGTACTTGGAAAGGAAAAAAGGTTTTCTGATGCTTTAGGCTGATACCAAAACTGTGTGATGATCATTCTTAACTTCTCTGAAATACAAACCTAGGGGCCTTAAAACATAAATGGATATGCACTCGTTTTAAATGGTCCAAAAGATAAGTTATTGGGCGAGTTGGCTGTTTCAGGGTTGTGGTGCTAGTGGGTGGTCTCTTAGGTATCGAGGTCTTCTCTTGGGAGACAGGCTGGGATTTCCTCTGTGAAGCTGGAAGTTTCTAAAGATTCTTGATAGGTGGATGGAAGTAAATTTTATCATGATGGGAGGTTAGAAGCCCATTGATGTTTCGCCAGAAATCAAGCATGCAAAGCCCTCAAGTCAAATGGAAAATAAGTAGGCCTCTCACCTCTGTTGAGAGTTCAATGTGCACTCATTGAAGTAGTGTTGATACATCTATGAGCTCCTGCCATGTCGTAAAGATATAGGTTTAAATATAATTTCAGGCCAAATGGGATCTGTTTCTTTTGGGATTTTAGTTGAACTGACCTATATGTACTAGTAGTTATTTATGGCAAGCCATCAACATTATTTCACGTGTTCCTAACTGTTCTTCTGTTTGACCTAAGTTATCTGACCCATCTGTAGCATACAATTCAAAATTTGAGGTTTGAACTGTAAGGTAATTGCTAGTGGTTATTGAAATCCAAGATTTTGGCGATTTCTTTATTCATTTTCCTTCCATATTCTGGACTTCTATTTATTTCTTGTTGCAGTTCGGAATCAAGTCTGCTGTTTTAAATGCTGAGTTGCCACAGAATTCTCGTCTACACATCCTTGAGGTATGCCATACAAGTGTGATAATTTTCATGTATTCAGATTCTTGATAAAAAGTATAACTTGTATGAGCTGATCTAGGCTATTATACATTCTGATTTTACAATCAAAGCCAAGCCTTTGTGCCTTTTTTGTGTTGGGTTTTTGGTGATGAGTTAGAGTTAATTCTTTGCTTGCTGCTTGCTGCTTGCACTATCAGGAATTCAATGCTGGTCTTTTTGATTATCTGATAGCAACTGATGACAGCCAATTAAAGGAGAAGGAACAAGCTAATGGGGAGAGCCATGTTGAGGGAAAAAGATCCAGAAAGCTTGCAAGGAAAAAATTGGATTCTGAATTTGGAGTTGTGAGAGGAATTGACTTCAAAAATGTGCACACTGTATGCCCTTGAGTTAGGGTTATTGTTTCTCCTTGCATTTTTGCATTGAGTTTTTTTTTTTGCTGCCTTGTCCAATTTGAACTGTACTTTTTAACCAATGGAATTATGTGATAACTAGCTTTATTATTAATTAAATCTGACATATATGTTACATCGACTCTTTTAAATGGATGAACTACCTGTGTCGCACACTTGACACGTAAGGGCATGGTATATGTGTCTGACACGTGTCATCGGATATTCACCTAACAAGAATATTTAGTAATTTGAGTTTAATACAAGTATATGGTATGTTAGATCTCTCATACTAGCCAAAAGAATAAAATAATTATATTAAGAAATATGAATATGTCTCAATCTTCCCGTGTCTTTTGCTATGAAAAATAGATAATTCTAATATTTATCTAGACATGTGCACACGATAACCATAGCCGACTTCACATAGCCTGGCTTATCTAGAAGGATGGCGACCATACCCTAGAATTATTACGCTATACTGACTTCTCTTCCCATCTCAAATAAAGATCTTTCAGTTTTGGAATGATTCGTCACGGAAGGTTTTCTCTAATAAGCTTTTGTTACTATCAGATTAGGCTTGAATTCTTGATGATTGTCTGCCAGTCTTGATTTGTTTGTTGCAGCAATAATTTTTTTTAGCTTCTACGTTCATCATTTACCTTGATATTAATTTCCTATCTTGGTCCATGCCTTTCATAATGCTTTATTTATTTAACCTACATTTGCTGTCTTCAACTGTTTTCCAGTTTACATGCACTTCATGTTTTGCAGGTTATAAATTTTGATATGCCTCAAAGTGCTGCGGGATATGTACATCGCATTGGTCGTACTGGAAGAGCCTATAATACTGGAGCATCTGTCTCTCTAGTAAGTTTGCGAAGAGTTTTGGGTTATTCTTATGTAGGGAGAGTTAACAGGAGC
>JAOTRH010000018.1:3222864-3243922 GCA_034768845.1 Heliamphora exappendiculata | reverse complement strand
TAAATTGGTTATAGATATATTCACTGTTTGGGAATTCATTAAGCTAAAAGACAGCCAAAATTACCTAATAAACATGATCAATTTAAGCAAAACCGATATGATTTGTTGTTTTTATATATTGATGAATGCTTATGAAATTTGTCAATTAAGTACAAATACATACAATCTGAAATTATTTTAGGATCAAGCACGATTTGGTAAGGATCATTTACGAAAAGGGTTTTTGAAACTTTTATTCGTTAATTATTTTAGATGTAGCTGCAAACTTTATTACCCATCTGCAGTTTGTTATCAAGTATTCTAAGAAAAAAATGATCGCTAATGTTATTTACCGATCTGCAGTTTGTTATCAAGTATTCTAAGAAAAAATTGATCGCCAATGTTATTTTGAAGTTCACTCCCTCCTCTTCTTCCTTTAATAAAGAGAGATGAGATTTTATTATTTATCAATTTGTCAAATTATTCTTTGAATTAGAAACAATAACTTTTATTATAATTTTATTAGATAAGTGCAACTTGACTTAACGAAAATACAAAAAATAGAAAACAAATAAGTGCAATTTGATGCTTGGCCTTAATGCTATGTGATCTGTTGTGCAGACTCTAAATGTATTGTAAATTGTTTTCTATTGTTTTGGAATTATTGGATTTTGCTGCTTTCTTCAGCATCAGATTCTTGGATCAATAATATGCAAGTTTAGTATTATTACTTTTTTATAATTTTTTTAGATAAGTTCTGGTTGTTTTCGTTTCCCTTCTCTTTCTCCATTTCTTTTGCTTGATCTATATTTTCTCTCTATTTATATTTTTGGAGTTCTCTAACTTCTATTTTTTAATCGTTTTCCACCATCCAACTACTAGGGTTTCGGTATTTTTGGGTTTGCCAACAACCGCACACCGCCACAACCACCTTCATCTTCACTGTCCACCGCTGCAGGCACCACCAACTTCCGATTTTGATATTTTTCCCTTCTCTTTCTCTATTTTTTGCTCAATCTTTATTTTTCCAGATTTGTATTTTCTCCAATATCGGAGTTCTCTAATTTCTCTTATTTTGTTCGATGTGTATTTTTTATGATCTATATTTAACATGGGGTTCTTACCAATATATTCTAGGCTTATTAATTATTTAGTTTGAGAAAGAAACCTATTTATTAGTTTAAATTGTTTTAAAACTTCATTTTATAGGCTTTTTTTAATGAGTTCATGTATAAAAAAAGGTTTTTTTGCACATATGGTATGTCTAAAACAATTTAAATAGGTTTCTTTGGATACTAATCGCATGCTATGTCTAAATCTTTTGAAATCTTTCAATGCACTTTTCCAGAAATGGTTGAGGGTAAAAAACTTATGGAGGGGGTCTAGATTGTGAGAAAACTTCTCACTCTAAATAGATTACGACAAAACTTTTTTATGTGATATAGTAAATGGGAATGGATTTTTTATGTGATATAGTAAATGGGAATGGAAGGCTTAAAATGAGGATGGAAGGAGGGCCCTTTATGTGAGTAATTATTATGAATTCCCTACTTAAAATCATTTGTTGAATTTATATTATATTGCTTGAAGTACTAAAGTATAATCATTAAAATTAAATTGTTCCAAGATAATAAAAGGACTTTTGTTTGTATTCAAGATAATAGTTTTAGTGTCTTATGATTGGTGGCGATTATATGCATGCAAATTAATTCAATTGTTTTTCACCTCACATTTTTAGATTTTCGAAGTGTAAACTCAAGGAGATGAGACAATTCTTTTACGCATAACACATTCTAATCTCAAGAGAAACTTTGTTGATGTTCGCTTTTCACTTCAGGTATTAAGAAAAAAAAACTGATTTATTCTTTAAAGATTCTAAATGATCGTTGACATGCACATTATTCTTCAAGTCCATTGGTAGTGATTTGCTACATTGTATTTAATTCATTTGATAGACGTGTATAACTTTGTGTGTTTTTTAGTTTATTTGGCATAGCAATTTGTTTAAATACATTGCAACGAAGTTTATTTGATTTACTTTTGATTTATATTTATTTTATATGATGAAATTTTGTGTGATATTTGACTGTACTCTTTTGTTGTCTTTTTCGTTTCTTTTGTGTTGAATAACTTCATTTCATGATTTGTTTATTGGCTGATAGTCTATGATATTTCATTGAGTTGTGGTTTTTTAGTTGAGATGTAGGCAGAACCTGTGTATATTGTGTTGTTTACTTTTATACAGGTTATTTTGTAAACGGTTAAACCGTTGAATTATTCAAAAAACATGAAAAATTCTACCAAATTTTTATTTAAAAAATTTAATACTTAGAATATTAGAATGGTTAATTTGAAAAACGGTTAAACCGTTTGACATTTTCATTCTCTCCCCCTTTTCTTTCTATTGTTGTCCTTACTGCTTTAAAAAAATTATTAAAATGCACGAATAATTTAAAAAAAATAGTAGGAGTGTCTTTAAACACGAACAATACCTAGTATATATATATTACCAGGGTGGGAGAGATATTATATAGCCTCTCCCATCAAAAGTCTGTTTTAACCATGTTTAGCGTTGTTCTATCCTCTTTATCTCTTTATCTCCTATATGGCAAGTTCTTCCTTGCAAGGCTCACCAAGCATTGATTGGAGACATCAATTTGAAACAGTTTATTGCTCATCAAATTTACACAGCTTCACTGCTTCAGATCTGCATCTTTCTCTTTTCGATCACCACTGCACTTTCTCCCTCAAACAAGCAGTTGATGCCTCCCCTCTTCTTGCTGGGTTTCTACTTTGCTTGAATTGAAGAATTGAACTCTTTTCATTTTCATTGGCAAGTGTTTGAAAGTAACTTATTTGTCTGATACATGGAATAATTAGCGAAAATCCCTCTTTGCCTATATTTTGTTCAATTCAAGGACAAAACGTGCATGGAAAGGACAAACTGAAACTGGGTTATATTAGGTTTGCATGAGGGCATAAATGACAAATGTTGGTTTTAATCATTTATCTCCACATTAATATCCACCTGTTTTTTAGAAAAACAAACATGGTTTATGATAAAGAATTATATATTTAAATTTATATCTATTGAATTTTATATTCATCTCTATATTTGAAGGTAATTTATATTTCCTCATTTATTTTCGAACAAACAACCTGTTAGACTAAATAATAACAAAAAATAATATATTTTAATAAATTAATAGCAAGTACAGAAAGAAAAAAAACAATCAACAGAAATTGGAAATAAAATAGTGACAGTGAATAAACTATTTTAGAACAAGTAGAAAGCAAAAAACAAAATTTGTAAGTACAGAAATTGAAAAACTTGATACAGTATAGATTAATTGAAACTCGTGTTTGACACGATTTTCTTAAGACAAAAACGCTCTCGCTTCAGTGTTTCGAGTTGGCAGCGTATGTCTCATAGGATACAACGATCAGCAGCCTTTTGAAGCAGCTCGGCGAACCAGGAAGCTATGTCTAAATCTCTCTCTCGGAAGTAAAGTAGTATGTAGGATTGTAGAATGGTGAACAGTGCAGAAGCAAAAAACGTATTGAATATGGTGAATCAAAATGGCGGAATTGCAGCCTTTAAATAGGCGTGGCTGGTGCATATTCGGACTGACCCGAGCAGTCACGAATTCAGTCCAATTTGGCGGTTAGATCGCCCAACAAACGCAACTCAAAAATTGAATTCAACGGTCATAAACGATAACAGTAACGGAAACAATAATTTTAATTCTAAAATAATTTAAATTATTAAATTATTCAAAATTTAAAATTTTAAATAAATTTTTCGCTAAAAAATAATGATTGATCTGACTCGAGCTCGACCCAGCCTGGGTAGCGGCGACGTGCGCATGTAGGATTTGGGTCGAACCCACCGTTGTATAGGTTCTTTCTCTTTCACAAAATTAGGTATCTCCAAGGGGCGCATCCATAGGCTACACTTGCTTATATAAACTAATCAATAACTATTTTCCTAACCAATGTCAAATAAGAACATAACTAATTCACTTTTGCCAACTTTAATAGTATATTTTTGGAGTCTATTTTTTATTTACTCATTAACGGTTTTGAACGTTACAAAATTCATGATTAAACTACTTATAGAGAGCAACATATTAGGATTTGAAATTATCAAAAAAGATTAATCTAATTCAAAATTATTTAACTTTAAAATTAATTAAAATCATATTCAAAAAAGTTTAAAATTCACTTATTTTTTCAAGACAAACAAACTCTAGAGCAAAGAACTCGAGAATGATAGAAACGAGGAAAGATAATTTTTTTAAGGACGAGGTTAACGAAGTGAACATGAATCAAATTGGTATAACTCAAAGTAAATTTAAGAATTAAATTATTTGTAATGATTTTAGAAATTTTAGAATTGGAATTGAACCTTGTAATAGTAAAATTAAATTAAAACCAATTTAATAAAATGGTATAATTTTGGTTTGGTTTCGGTTTTAAATTTTCAAAGTCCTAAACAATTAATTTTATTAAACACCTAATCAAATGCTAGAAACCATTTCTATTGAGATTGAGAAATCCTATTAAGCACATATATATCCACACTACCCACATTGTTAAATTTGCTTTGAAAAAAAATAAGAAATATAAAAAATACAACATATATATATGTATTGTTACAAAAAAAATAATGGCTCCATTAGATTAAATTTTTTTAAATAAAATTGAAAAATAAATCTAACACCACAATTCTTTAAAAAAATGTGAACCGAAATTGATTTATTTTAAATATAAAATCATATCAAATCATATGGTATGAATCCATTTATCAGTTTTTACGGGTTTTTTAATACCTTTTTGCCGTGTGATGAGTCGGGTTGGGTCTCTGATGTCATGACCTTCATGGGTCCAACAGTCACCGCCAGCTAGACCAATGTTGCTTTTTAATAATAGTTGATGGTTTTTGTTCATACCAAGTGTCATGCACATGAATTTTAACCTTTAATATACTTTTTAAATAATAATAAATTTTAAAATAATTATTATGATGTAAAAGATTTTTTTTTTTTAAAAAGTACATAACCGATTATTCATTAATAATTATCATCTTTAATTTGAAAAGACTTTCAAAATATAGTATAAGAGGAGCATTTTCTAATTGCTTTTAATAAAATTAGTGCCAAACTTGTTGTATACACAAGTTAAGTACCAATTATACCAAGTGGTCTTTGACCCAATAGTATAGGTGTTTGTCTTCCAAATAGGAGTTTATGAATTCAAATCTTACTAATTGCAAAGGCATGTGAATATTCAGGGTTGGCCCTAAGGGTAGGTGAGTAAGATCGTCGTCGAGAACTTTTGATTTTTTTGTTAAAATTTAGGATCCTATTTGTATTTAAATTCAATATAAATATATTTTTAAAATTTTTTTTCTTAATGATCTTGGTCTCAAGTTCAAGTTTTTTTTATTTTTATTATTGTTTATTTTATTTTAAGTTGTAACAATTTTAATAATATTTTAAGCCACCGATAATTTTATGATGCAAAAAATATGAATAGAGTATAAAAAATAAAATTTATGATTTATAATATACTTAAGTAATAACTTTCTAATACTAAAATATTAATTTTATTTTTACTAATTGTAATCAAACATAAAATATTGATTAAAAAATTATTTTATTGTTAAAAAGTTAATAATGTATAAGTTAAAAGCTTGATGTATAATTGATATTATATTCTATTCAATTTTTTTTATAAATTAAATTTTATTGAATTATGACTACAAACATATTTTGTTTACTTAAATTTTTATAATTAAAATTTTAATTTATTTTAAAATATATTGATGCCTTATATCAGAAATTTTTTTTAGAACTCAAAATTTTTAGAATCGCTCTATGAATAATTGACGTTCAAAAAAAATGTATCAATTATCATATAATTATTTTTTAATAAATTATAAATTTTTATAATCTATATTACATTGCAAATGTATCGTGCTAAAATATTAAAATTTAAAACTATATAATAATTATTCATAAATATCGTCAATATCTTACATTTAATAACAGTATTAAACATGAATTTTCGAAAAATTACAGAATTTATAGCAATTTACAATATGAAATCAAATTCTAACAACAATGAGATTGGTCAAAATAAATAAAAAAATATAATTATAAATATTCTCTTTTTTACAAAAGTCAACAAATATGTGATGTGACGCTTTTATGTCCAAATGTTAAAAACATAAAGTAAAACTATAAGATGGTGTTTGGTTTAATTAAAGAATTTTGTACAAGAATAGATTGACAAATTCTTAATATATACATTGAAATTTTAATTCTATTAAATAAAGAAAATACTAATTACTTTTAAAATTAATATTTTATTATTTTTTAACTAACTAAATATTAGAATGAATTTTTTGTAACAGAATTATTATTTCATTTTATTATTTATTCCAATAAACTAATTACTTTTTGGCAAAATGACAAAAAATAAAATTGTAATTTCATCGATGGTCGTTAAGAGGAAAATGGGAAAAACTCCGGTTTTTATATAAGTATCGATATAGATATAGATATAGATAATGTGCATTCCTAAAATTTGGTTTCATTTAAAAAAACCTAGTTCAATTTAATAACATAAATATAAAAGCTGATTAGAAAAACTCATTGGGCAACTTTTTTTTGAAGTTATTTTTGAAGAATCTTTCAAAATCCCCCTACTTCAGGAAACTCTTATATTATTTGTTGAATTCTTAATATTTCTTTTCAGATACAAATGGATAAACTAAGAGCATGTTTGAATTAAAATATTAAGAGATGCCGGATTAGACAAAAAAAATACTATGTGAGTTTTTCTCTTAAGATTAATAATTTCGCGTTTGTATCACGAGATTATAACTAATAATTCGGCATATACCAGATTGTCAATATCTCATTTATTATATTAATAATACCAGAGCTCCCATGGTATTATTAATACCAGATTCTATATTATTTTCTCTCCTTATCTAACAGACAAAAATAACTCTATAAATCTTATTATATTTTTTATTCGGCTATAACCAAACATAAATTAAATTTCTCACTGTACACATAATTTATTTCATAATTTGTTGGTATTAAAAAAAAATATATGGAACATACAGTATTATTTATTCTTCCTGTTATATCTAATCTCATCCGAAATACCAAACGAACCGTAAAAACATTATGAATATGTTGGTTTGTATTTTATCCAAAAGAAAAGGAATTTTTTTCATAAGAGATTTTGAGAAAAAAACAACAGAAATCTGTTTAGTGTGTATTTTTTGAAATTTTAATTGTAGTTTTTAAAAATATTTAAATAAATAAGAAAAAATACACAATTTAGTTGAACCTCTTGAAGCTCTTAAACAATGGCATGCAGCCCAATATACCTTACAGGTGGGGGTGTTAAAAAATTGGTTGAATCGAAAACCAGTCCAGATCTATTTAAACAGTATGATTTGATTTTTTGATTTTAATTTTAAATTATTAAAAATTATGTATTAATATTCGATTCTAACTGAATTTCTAGAAAATTGTATAAAATCAAATCAAAACATTTTTTAATTTTGTTATATTTATATTATATTATATATAAATAATTTTTTTAAAATATTAACTATTTTCTTTTTTCTTGTTTTCTTCTCTATAAACTAAAATTTTTCATTTCTTTTCACTACATTGTACAATGTATATTTTACAAATGCATAAAATTTCATTTTGTAATCTTATGAAATAAATAATAAAATAAAAAAAATTTCAGCTAAAAGTTCAAAAAAATAAATTTTAACGTGCAATATCCAATCGCCTACAACACAGATAAATTTAACATAAATAGATAAATTTATATATAATGCATACAGATAAATTTATCTGTTATTCTTTTCTAACATTGAAAAAAACTAAACAGATAAATTTATCTGTTAAGTCAAATAAATACAAGTGTCAGACAAATAAGTTTATTTGTTCTTTCAAACAAATATAAGTTTTAGATAGATAAGTTTATTTGTTCTTTCAAACAAATATAAGTTTTAGACAGATAAATTTACTTGTTTCGTGAAACAACCATAATTTACTAAACAGATAAATTTATCTGTTCCTTTCTAACATTGACAAATGTTAGACAAATAAATTTATCTATTTAGTGAAATAAGCACAAGTGGATAGATAAATTCATCTGTCTGTTTATTTATGCAAGATATATAAATTTATCTGTGTGCTTTATACGTATTTTAAAAAGGCACAATATTCTTTATATAGATAAATTTATTTGTATACTTATTTATAAAAGACAGATAAATTTATCTGTGTGTTTTATACATATTTTAAAAATACATAGATAAATTCATCTGTTCTAAAAGTACAACTGGACCTCGCGCATTAAAACTAAATTTCGCGCGTTAAATTTTTTTTATGGTGGATGTAAAATAAAGCCGACGCTACTTTAAGTACCTAAAACTAATTTTTCATAAAATAAACTATAAAGTAAAATAATATAAAAAAAATAAATGAAAAAAAAAATTAATGCATCATTTTGTTATTATAAAATAGTCAATAAGTATTTCATTTTGAACCGTGATTTCGAATCAGAACCAAATCGTTTTTTATTAATTTTATATAATCCGATTCGTAGTGCTCACGGTTCGATCCGGTTCTTAAATTTTTGAAACTATTGAAAACAATTTGATTTTTTATTTAGCTCAAAATCGAACCAAATCAAACCGTAAGTAATTTTTTATTTTTAAGCTATGTTGTTTGAGACATTTTTAAATTTTTTTTTAAAAAAAATTGGGAATAAAGTTATATTTTTTATTAACGGTATTATGGTCATTTTATTTAAGAAAAAAAAGTTATATTATTTTAAGTATGAATATGTTTTTTTTATTTGAAAAAAGTTTAACAAATTTTTTGAGATGCCAAACAAAAAAACTCAAAAGTTGACTTTTAAACAAAAGCCAATTTTTTAGATAGCCCAAATGGAGCGTTAAGACTCATTTCACTACTCTAGTTTTTTTTGGCCTTTTAGCTAAAAATACAAAAATGCTAAAAATGCAAAAATGCCAACATGTTCTGTTCGGCAAAAAAGCTAAAAAGACAAAAAGTCAAATTAAAACACTAACTCTTGAAATATTTTATTCAAACTTTAACAACTTTTAAAATATAATAATACCTCTCATTTATAATTTATTTATTATCACTACCAACTATATATAATTATTAATATCAAATATATATATATATATATATATATATATATATAAAAGAATAAAATTGTCCAATTTGAATAAAAAACAAAAAAAATAACTTTTTATCCAAACAATCAACTTCAAAAAAACTATCTCAAAAACTAAGTAACCAAATAAGCTACTTTAAATTTCTTGGACCACCTGCAAGAGATTGTTCATCAGAGAAAAAGACTACCCAAAATAAGCATATTCATTGGAATGGGTTTATAGACTTCCATAAATTGAAGACTACCCAACATTTGATCATAAGAATTTTTAGATTTCTTTTCTCTCTCTCATTACTCTTTGTTTATTTTATAGTTTTTTGTTATTTGATTTTTTGATAACATGAAAAAGAATAGACAATCTTGTTTGTCGACATTGATGACCCCTATTGCCACTGTTCCTCTTTTAGTCCCTCATTGTTCTCCCAACAGCCTTTTCTCCCCTCCCTCCGCCCGCCACTCCCATCTCAGATCTCCCTCGATCTTTCCTCTATGTTCTCCTTCCAGTTTCCCTCCCCCCTTCACTCGTCTCTCCCCTTACCGATCTAGCCCTCTTCCCATTTCTATTCTCCCCATCTTCATTTATTTATTTTTTCTTTCTTTTTTCTTAGTGTGCTTGTGTGTGCATCTTTTCCTATCAGAAAACTCTCTAGAGGTGTTTTAAGTCAGCAACAGAAGATTGGCGCTGAGAACGTTATGATACATTTTTTTAACAGCTAGGTGACTATCCTGATCTTCACTGAACTATTCTTGTGAGCATGGGTAGAAATTATGATACATTTTCAACATGTTATGATTTAAAGGTGGCGGTGTATGACTTATGGTGTTTGAATTACTTGATGTTATCTGTGTTTTAGGCCTCGTGCTTATTTAATTAAAAAAAAACTAGTTAGTCATCCATCGATCAATGCGTCAAAATGCAATTTGAAATTGATAAATAGTATCTAGCAGTGACATTCAATTGATGAATGACATCAAGGAAGATTTCTCTGAAACTTCATATAAGGTTGGTGAGTTGGTGCAATACATACGTGGTAGAAGTTGCTGAGGTGATGGCTCACAAATCCTCAACCTTCCTATGTCGCAAAAACTGCCTTCTTGTCCTCATAGTAGTCGTTAAGCCAGCCTTCAATCAACTTGATTTCAGATAACCTCTGTTCGACTAACCAATCAGGATCCTCGGCAGTCGCTGCTCGTAAATCTAAGTGATGTGCACCTAAGATAAACAAAGAAAGGTAAGAGTCTTCCAGCAGGGAACAAGAACAACACAATGGCATAAGTCCATATAGCTTATTTGGCAAAGAGATACGATAGAACCAATCAGAATAAAGACACGAACACGAGTTAATTTGCCTCAGAGAAAGTTTGTCATGAAGTTGTTCAAGACAGATAAATGCCAGTTAGGCTCTCGTCAACGAGAGGAACAAAAGGAAGAAGTAAAGGTAGCTTGTAGTTGTATTCTAAAAGAGAATAGAAAATCCTCATAAGCTTTCTCAATTTTCAGTTTTGTGAGAATCGAAAGCGATAATCTTTTGATAGAAACATACTTTGCGCTTTCGCTGTAGATTTTAAACCATGGCCTGCCCAATAGAACATATAACCATGTCATCCAAGGGTGATCACCTAAAAGCTATAAACAGAACAAAATAGTACTGCATAGAGTTCTAGCTCATCTACCAGAGAGCAGAAGATTTCTGCTAACTTGTATCGCATGTGCAGCATCTAATCTCTATAGTAACACCACTGGACTTAGCATTGACAGCATATTGTAGTTCCACACGAAGTAGATGCACATACTATTTTCTTGACACATACCTAGGAGCTGGGATAACCCATATGATCGTAATTGTTTTCTACCGGCCAATAAGGTTTTGCTAGACGTTTATCAAACTAGACTAGCAGTTGATTGGCTACTATAAGACGCGCAACCCAACCCCCACCTAGAAGTCACACCCGGGCTCATGGTTTTCTTTTTGGGCTTTAACCCAAAAGGTGCCTCCAAGAGTGTCATGCGCCGGCTTATGAGTCCACAATGGACATCTCATCCACATCCCGAGGCAACGCCATGTTGAATGGTGTGAGTCGAGTGACCCCATGACATTTTTTTTTTAATATTATTATATTATATATATAATTTAAAAATATTTGATCCTATAAAAAAATTATATTTGACCCCATAAATATATATTCAAAGTTTACTTTTTAAATATACACACTTTTTAAATTATTTATATTCAAAATACAAATTTTAAACACATATTCTACAAATACTTTATGCATTTATAGGTTTTATTAGAAAAAATGTGGGTTGCGCAATCGAATAGGGGATTAGTGGCTCAATAATTACTTGGTTACATATATTAAAAATAATGTTTTTGATAATGTTGACAACAAGGCTATTATGCAACGATTTCAAAACATAAAACCTCATCGAATGCAATTATAGAGGTTTATGTATAATTGTTAATTGAGACGTTTAATTTAGTTTATATTGTGAAAATAATAGGTGATTAATTTTGAATGACCTCATCAACAAAAATTCCTAAAGCCACCACTGTCCACATCCGATGTAAAATGCGAACATCCCCACCTCGACACATGCACAACCCTGGTTCTGATACCATGCAAGACGCAGCCCAGTCCCCACCTCGAAGTGTTATCCTCTTTGGCAAGGCCCACAGCTGGCCTCACGGTTTTATCCTTTTGGGCTCAAACCCAAAAGGTGCCTTCAAGTTGAGAGTATTTTGCACCGTCTTATAAGTCTAATATGAACATCGTTCACATCCGACGTGGGATGCCAACAGCTACAATTCATGGATTGTTCATAACTTGATTCTATGCCCTACGTTTATATCATTAATATGTTGGATCGGACCATTATGAGTGGCATGGAAATGAAATTATGTTACTGAAAGGTGAAGCTCATTGGAATTAGATGATTGCAAAGTGAGTTAAACCCAGAGATGTAATTGGATTAGGGTGCACTAACCCAGATAGTGTAGATACTTCTTCACCCAAAACAGTATCCCACAGGCCAAAACTGATAGCATGAGAGCATGAGGATACATGCAATCCTAGAACATCACTAGCCGCAATCTTTTGCTATTTATTATGTGGACCAAGTATGAAGAAATTCTAAGGACAGCCAACTATTCAGATCCCATTCTACATTCAAGTAAAGGCATTGTTGCTTTACCAAATAATGAATCCAGATAGTTTCTAAGAGTGAACAATGATGTGCAATTCTCATATTACCTTTCTCTGTGACAAGAGCAACAATAGTTTCTGATACATCCTCCAGAACACTGCAACATATATTAGCAACAGTGAATCAGAACTTTAAATGATAAATATTTGACAACACAACCATCCCGTAAACATTGAAGAGGTTACCTGCCACCACTCCAAGGATCCAATAGACCATTTGAGAAAATGATGTTACTCCCAAATATTTTCAAGGCAGTCTTAAAATCCTTCACATGAAAAGTGGAAACCATCAAGCTAAAGTCATGGGATCAGAGAAGCTAAATGATCGATCTCGTGTACAGACAAAATAAGTTAACACATGATGGACAAAGAAAGGCAAAATTAAGCAGTTCAAATAGCAATACAAGAAGCGGTGGTGGTAACTCTTTTTTCAATTACTAATAATCATATTATTAGTAATTGCACAGCATGCAGATCACCAAGAAATTTAGATTTCTATATTGAAAAGCTGATTACAACCAAATTTTCACTTCACTTAATTTTCTTTCTTTTCAATTTGAAGAAAGCTATCTTCACATCTCTACCAACTCCTAATTCTTTCATTCACATTACTCCACAGTAGAAACCTAACTCATGTTAGCCATAAAGATATAAAACACCCAGATATAATGGCGAAGTTCCCACGAGAGTGGATAAAATTGCGTTGCCTGCCAACTACCCAAGCATCCTACTTATAGATGCATGGACAACCGATTGTAAGATACACAACTCGAGCTCCAAAAGAGGGTTGCAATTCAAGATCGGATATGCCTCTTTGCCAACAGTTGGTGTCCAAAGTAGTTTGAATTTGAATGGAATTCAAACCTACCAGTAAGCCCCACGTGTGAGAAGCTTATCACCGTACAAGGGAAGTGAATTGGTATAAGAAGGTAGCGCCATATTGTCATGTGATGACTTCCTATTCCATCAAGATAAACAGATAATCTAGACCCGCCTAACCAAACTGAAAGAGAAAAGGAGAGTGCTGAAATTGTCCACACAGAAACCTTGAGACTAGGACTTGAAGGCTCTCGCCAATTTGGCCAACATAAATGATGAACTAAACTTGCCAATTGATCATAATCATGAATAATGTAATAGGGAAATTAATTATAAACCCATAGATGACCATTCCCTTACATGTCCACCAAATTCTGTGGTTATCCATTTGGGCCTTGGTTTGACACGGAAACTGTTCCAGCAGTCTTCTTGATAAGAAGTGTAGTTATAGTCAAAAGCTGGATACATACTGGTCTCCTGGCTGCTAGACATTGGCATAACCATCTCAGAGCATGCCTGTAAACGGGAAGGAAATGAAGTATTTCAATTCAGGGTGACACCCTTGAGCAACATTTTTTTCTGATAATTCACAGCCATTTCTTATTCTTATTTGAAAGACAAAAGTAATAACCTGTGCCTAAATGCACTTTGAACATAATTTGATTTTGTAAAATTAATTTTAAATAATGAACAATCTCCTAATTTTAATAAAAAGGAACGAAAAACATATATGTGAATTACAAAATGTATAGTTACTATTTTTGTTCATGTATGTGTATATATATATATATTAAAAAAGTATTTTTTACACCTTAATTTTTGCTAAATTTTTTGATGAGAGGGAAAGAGAAAAGTTAGATTTGAAATAAAAAGAGAGAAAAGTTAAATTTGAAATGGAGAGAGAGAGAGAGAGAGAGAGAGAGAAGTTTGATTTGAAACCAAAGAGAGAGGAAAGTTGGTTAGTGAGAGGAGAAAGAGAGGAGTAAAAAAGTGAGAGAGAGAAAAAATGTAAATACAATTTTAGTCATTAGATCAAACAAATATTAGGCTTTAAATATACCACATAGAACAAATGTCACATCCACAGTGATGTGAAATGTAATATAGATTGGACCTGCCAGTTCCAACCATCCAAGCCATGCGGGTCATCATCCAGCTGAAAGCAGTCCAATTCTCCAGTGTAATTGTAGTACACACTTACTCCTTCAAATATGCGCTCCAGCACAGTAGTCCCTTCAGAGCAATTGTCAATCCTTCTGCAAACCTAGCAAAAGGAAAAGCAATGATTAAATAAAACATGTAAAGAAATAGGAACCGATCAGAAGCATGTACTACTACCCCCGAGTGTTCATATACTTTCTAAAAATAATTGCTGCAAAGGTGGGACTGTCTACACTCTACAGCTGTCAGTCTAAAATAATCTTAGAAGTAATGGTAGTAAGTGAAGAACAGGTTGTCTGACAATCGGATCACCAAAACAACAGGCAAATTAAGATTACATGCACATCAAGAAACACATACTTCTTCTGATGGTATCAACATTAACGGGCTTCAGTAACCTGGAATTATTAATCATAAGTTGCATAACAACCTTATTGAACACCAAGGTCTCTGCTAATAGAACACAAATAGATCACAAATAGGCCCTCTATCTTACTTTCCTTAATTATGAGGATGAAGAAATTTCAACAAGCTTAACTTAATAGTTAATATTATGCCCGTCGTAGGGGTGCAGCAATTGCCCTATGAAAGCATGAAAAACTTATCAGAAAGCACCAATTTTTAATATAGGGTAGTAACAAAAATCTTCTGCATGTCCAAACTAACCTCTTTTATGGGGTTTCCTGGCAAAGGCATCATAAAGTTAGCTCGATATGGATAGTTCACCATTGCCAAATAACTATAAGCAGAGTCCAACCAGTTAGAAAGGTCATCTATACTTCCCAGCTTCCTGCCATTCATTTTTATCAGATCGGATTTGTGAACTAGAAATTACAAATTAAGGACAACATAAGATTAACACGGCAAGAGCGTGTACAAAGTATTGAAAACCAACAATGCGGATACATGTTCTTACTGACAAAAGTGGAAAGTCTTGGTCAGTTGCGTAAGGCCATCATTTTTCTGACCCTCAGATATAAGTACATCCCAAGACTCTTTTATGGTGTTGAAGCAGCTGGTACTTTCATGCTATGTAGAGAAGAGGGAAGCAGTCTCACAATGCAGAAAATACATGTACAATTGATATAGAAAAATGACAAACACGAGAAAAAGGTTTAGAGAGCAACAAACTCGAAAACTATTGGACACAATGTTATAGAATGTTTCTGGTGGCACAATATCTTCAAATTGAAGAACTGGTGCTGAAGAAGAAAGCGCGCCAATCGCAATGTGAGGATATTTGAGTCTCATCCATGCTGCCAACACTGTTCCATTCACAAGCCAAAGTACATTCGAGTATAGATTATCCCTTGGTTATACTCAAGTGGACAAAAAAAATGAAGAACTGTTTGAGTTTCTCCTTATGCACAACTAATTAGAGAGAATAACAGTATCTTACTTCCACCATATGATCCACCAAATAACACTACAGGGCAAGCCTCGGCTGACAAATTTTGCTTGAGGTCAGTAACCAATACAGCAAAATCAGCAAGTGCTTGCTCCGCTGTCAGATGTGATAAAGTAGTAGTATTCTTATATGCCTCGGATCCACTTCCATATGGCATTGACTCGCCATAGTATCGATGCTGCCAATAAAATTCTCAAGTTATTATGTATTGTATACCAAAGAGAAACACCTGTAATTCAGTTCTATAATTTCTAGTTATTAGACTACCAATTTCAAATAAATGAGGATTGAAACAAATGCATTCAATGATTTCTAGTTATTAGGCTATCAATTTCCCTATGCCGAATCACAAAAACAAAGGTGCGTTCTGATATTAACTACAAGTATAACCTTCTTACTTCGGGGAAGACGACCATGGCGCCGAATCGAGGGGCGAGTTCCCAGACGAAGCCGGTGTTGGAAGCGAACCACTCAATGTCGCCCTCGTTCCCGCAGTAGAGGAAGATGGGGCCCATCCGAGAGGGACCCACCCAATGTTCGGTGTTGATGAGATACCGCTGCCTGAACGTCGGGAGATCGGCGAAGCTGAAGTGGTCGAGACGCTGCTCGAAGTACCGGGTCTCGTACCGGTACGGCGGTTGCGTCGCCGATCGGGGTTTGTTGAGGCGCGGCGAGAGCCTGCCGGGGAAGCGACGGAGCCATTTGGAGGTTCGGAAGTCGGACGGTTCTGAGGAGGGAAAAAGCAGGAAGATCAGAGAGAAAACGAGAGGTGCGACGACGGATGCTCTCGCCATGTCCGACTCCGCAGTGAGCACAGGAGACCCTGCACCTGCAGGAACGATTGGTGATCGAGTAGCGACTTGGGTAAGTCTGCTTATCAGTCCACGTGTCCACTGTGAATTCGATTCAACGGGGTTGAACCTTGGACAGTAAATCCTGAAGGCCGTTGAGGTTACGCTAAATCCTGAAGGCCGTTAAGGTTATCCCAATAAATTAAGGAACACAGGGCCTCGTTCGGAAATGCTAGTAATCACGGTCAGTCACATTGTCCGTTCCCGGACCTTTATTTAAGGGCTTGTTTGATGCTTGGGAATAGGGAGCTAGATTGGATTAAGTAGTTCAAAGAATTATATTATCTTATGTTTGTAGAGCAAAGTACGAGCTAGACTGTCAATCCCAAATGAATTATGTATCCCTCAAATGAGGGATTAGGGAGTTGGGGAAAGAGAATTGAAATAAGGAATGAGAGGAATAAGGTTATGTTTGTTTTGAATAAAAGAATTAGGGGTATTTAGTATTTTTTTATTAATAATTCTAAAATAATATATTCAATGCATTGTTAATTTCTTTTTTTTTTATCTAATTTCATGTTTGATTATTTCATGCGACACTAAAAATTATAATATCTAATCTTTTGTTTGTAAATTAAAAAATAGATTTTATGTATAAATAACAATAATACGCTACACAATTGTAACCAAATCAATATGAATCAAACTAAAAAGTAAATATTTTTTAAAATAAAAAATATAAAAAAAAATAGTTTTTAAAGAAAAAAGAAAAATAAATATTTTTTAAAATAAAAGAAAAACAAAAAATAGTTAAAAAATAAATAAGTGGTTTAGAAAAATATATTAAAAAACAAAATATAAAAACAAAACTGTTAAAAAATAATAATAAATAAAACATATTTTTTTAAATAAAAGAACAATACAAAGAAAGAAAGTTTCTTAAAAACAAAAAGAAATAACAGTTTTTAAAATAAAATATATATTTAAAACAGTTTTTAAAATAATTAAAAACAAACTTTAAAATAAGAAATAATAAAAAACATTTTTAAAAAAAATAATAATAAACAGATTTCTTTAAAAAAAACAACAAACATTTTTTTTTAAATGATAAACTGTTTTTTATAATTAAAAAATAAATTGTTTTTCTAAAACTAATAATAAAGAACTTTTTTTCTAATTAAAAATTATATAATATTATTCTAAATAAATAATAATAAAATATTTTTTTATATTTGAATATAAAATTTTTAATTTCAAATTGTCAATTCTATCTATTTTTTTAAGGCAAAATTATCTCATGTTTATGGGATTTAGAATCCCCTAGAAACTACATCTGAACTCAATAATGATAACCTAACATACGAGATTAGATAGTCCCAATTTTCTTTCTATCAAAACAAATATGTCTTAAGAGGACAAGGGAATAAAGGCCATGTTTTTGGTAATTATTTATCTATTTATTTTATTTAACTTATTTTTATTTTTAGTGAATGATTTTTATTATTTAAACAAACTAATATATTTTTTTGACTACTTTCACCTAGACGAGCTAAAAAAGTAAAAATTTTTAATTAAAATATAAAAAATTCATAAAAAACAAAAATAAGTCAAAATAAATGAATAAGCCAAATTTATGTGGCTTATTTTCGTATTTAGTAAACTATTTTCATCTTTCAATCAAGTTTTTTTTACATTTTTGGTTCATTTTATCGAGACTATTCAAAAAAATAAAAATAAAAATTATGTCAAATGATGAAAAAAGTTTAAAAAAGATAAAAATAAATAAAAATTATGAGATTTAGCCCAAAAACCTATCTGGATTAAAATTGTAGTTCAATGATAGTTTGGTCTTCCAAATATTTGTCTTAATCCAATGTGTTGGAAACAAACATGAGATTGAATTATCTTTCCCTAGTCCAAAATTTAATTCAATAAAGAAAATAAATAATACATAAGATAAAAATCAGACAAATTAATTCCAAGACAACTTATAGCAGGATGTCTAATCCTTGGACTCTATATGCTATTATTTCTAGTCGCTCGAAACAAATTAGCTATGGGTGTTAGCAGTTCGATTTGATTTGATTTTGAGCTAAATTAAAAATTAAATTCTTCTGAACGATTATAAGAGTTTAAAAATCAAAACTAAACTGTATGTATTATCAAATTAAATCGAACCAAACCGAACTGATAAATAACTGTTCGGTTCGATTTGAAATCGTGATTCTAATGGTAAATATTTGTTGCATATATTATGTTTTAAAAAATTACACATTTATTTGTTTTAATTTTTTATTAAAATTTTATTTTCTTTATTTATATTATTTAATTTTATATTTTCTTTTATCAATTGTTTTATATTCTTATAAAGAGATATTTTTATTTTTATAAATTATGAATTATATTTTATTACTTTTTCATATATTACTAATAATTTATGAATTATATAATATTACGATGTTACGAAAAAAAATAAATTAAAATAAATAGTATTTTTAAATTTTTTATTTAATGCATAATATAAATATTAATAATAAGTGACGGATCAATTCAGTTTTATAAGATTTTTGGAAGTTTAATTCGGGAATCGAACTATAAGGAACGATTCCTAATTATTTGGAACAGGAACCAAATTGTTCATAAAAAAAATCGAATCAAACCATACGATTTGGATCAATACGAACTAATTTAACGATTTTTTGAACACTCCTAATACCATATGTGCCGATCGGACAATACTTAATACGGCCACGATTTTTTTTAATTAATCATATTTTTGTTTCTTTTTTTGTTTCTTATTTTTACTAGTTAGTGTTAGTTTATTATAAAAAAATATATTAAATATTAAATTCATTTCTCATTATAAATAATGAAACTAAAATTTAGTTTACACTACTTAATTAAAATTGATGGTTCTAAAATATGAAAAGGTGCAAAAAAGCAAGATGAGTACAGAATAGTCTATATAGATATTATTCCTTTTTGTCCCAATTTGTGATTATTTATGTTCTCCTTCTCTGTTAGTGAGGCCTAAAAAAGATGGGTTAGAGATACTTGATACTGGTGGGGTGCCCATCGAACACCTTCCGATGGTTAAATTAGATTCGGGTGATAATTTAATCGATGGAAGTACGAGTAGAGAAAAAAAGAACCTCCTTACTAGCGTATTTGGTCTATTTATATAAAATTGTCCTATCTCTAAACGTTAGGAAAGATTGGTAATGATCCCGAAGATGTAGCCAGAAATCACTCATCTAATTTGATTGTGCCAATTTGGGTCGTGTGATCTTCGGCCTAATCCATGTGTAAAATGGTCAAAAATATCCATGGGAAGTTGGTGAAAGATGACCGAGCAACACTTAGCTACCCTTCTTAAACTGACTTCCCCACTTCTGGGTTGGTCTTTTCTTTCCCTCAATTAGCCATAGTTGTGTGCTCATCACCTTGTCCCCCATTCTTGGAGTTGAGGTGGCTTTGCGTGCTATCTTGGGAATGTCAGCATACTTGAAATGCCTATATATATATATATATATATATTTGGCGGCAGTGTAACATGAAACGAGACGCCTAAAATTTAATGTTCCTCCTTTCACTTTGTTGTAACAGTTCGCTGGGCTACACGTGGGTGAATCCTAACGGCTCATCTTAAATGCATTCAATGGTTCTCGTTCCTCCCTTCCAAGACCGTTGAATCTCGCTACATGTCTTCATCTTTGCCGTTCATACATTACCTTATAAATATGGAGAAAAACTTTGAAAATTGGCATTTTGGCTTTTCTTTGTAAAGCTTTGCTATTATCATTCAGTAGATTTACTCTCCTCATTAGAGTTGTTCCCATTCTCTGGTAAGTTCTTCTTGCCTTCTTTTCTTTCGTAGCTCTGGCATCCGTTGAATTTCTTTTTTCAGATCCTTCCCCGCTATACTTTGAATCGTATCTCCTTTTTTATTCTCTATTTTAACCACCATCCCTCGATTGACTTGTTTACCAGTGGTGTTCCATGTTTTGAAAAAGTTTGCTCCGAAATTTTTTGGTTTGTTAAGTTTTTACTCCCTGTCTTAAGAATGAAGAACGAGGAATATCCTTAAACCATCGAGCATGACTCAGATATGACCCTTTCCTATAGGCTTAGAGAATCAATATGGTCTGCTAGGGGCTTCACAGCTGAGATAGTGGTGTCCATTGCTTGTATTCACAATCATATAAAGTAAAAACGAAAATTAGATTTAAATTTTAAAAACTTGTTGATTAGAAGTCAAAATTTCAAAATCACACAATAAAGTTGAATCCATACTGAAAGAAAATAAGAAATTTAAACTACACTAGAATACCGATTAGGATTGCATCAAACCTAGGAAGAAGAAGATGTTAGAATCTGTGAATTTCATTGGCCATTGAAATTCAGATTTCAAATAGCAGATTCAATTACAATTGAATTGGCCATTCTA
>JAOTRH010000018.1:3211205-3222764 GCA_034768845.1 Heliamphora exappendiculata | reverse complement strand
GGGGGGAAGGGGGACGGGATTGGGTTGGGGTTTGGGTGGGGTGGGAACGGCGATTTTGGGTGGGGGTTGCAAACGACGGTTTTGATGACGATTTTAGCGTGGGCAGTGGTTTTGAGGACGGTTTTGGAATGAAACGGTTGTTTTTCGTTAAATTAAACAAAAATTTTAACTGTTTGGGTCTCTTTGATATTAAAATCAAATCCGATTGGGTGTTACTGCAATTTTTGAAACTACATAGATGGTTTATGTTTTTGTCAAAAACCTCATGGAGGGTCAATATAATTTATCCAAAAAAGTAATAATTTAAGACAATTCATAAAACGTTATGTTTTGTTACGTCTGAATTTAAACTTGGATTCCCAATGGTTGGGATGGAGCTAGCTGTAGAATAAGAGCATGCCCCATGACGCCCTTAGGGGTATGAGATCCTTTTAGATGGATGGACTTGGGGGGACCCTCGTTGCCTCTAACTTTGTGGCACAAATAGAGCCGGCAGGTTTCCAATATACTTTCCCCCTTACCCCCCAACTAGCTACTTGTTTTCCGTACGTGGGGACTTTATCCCAATTTTTTAAAATTTTTTTGTTATTTTAAGAACGCTGTTCAGATTAATTTTTGTGCACATTGACTAATTTTTGGACTATAAAGTTAATGGTTGAAAAATCTCTAGTACTATGAAGAGATTCGAACTGATCCTTACCGAGCAAATCTAAAATCTAACTACACCTTAAAGTTACCTTACCTCATGTTTTTTTTTTTAATAACGTAGTGTTTGGATGAATTTTGCACACCTTAACAAATTTTGAGATGTTAAGCAAATCTTATGTGAATTTAAAAAATTTTGGAACTGTGATCACTGGAAAATAAATTCAAAACTTAACAAGTTGAGCTATCCCTCAAAATTACCTTCCCTCATGATTTTAAGTTTCTGTCTCTAAAGATCTATCTATTTTTCTCTCTATCTAGATCATGCAAGATGATGGAAAAGTAACCAAAAGTGAGGTTAGGGGTGACATGGTTGGGGGAGGGAGGTGGGCTCTCACCTTTCTCTACTTTTCCTTTGATTTTATTTTTTCTATTTTGGTGTTACCCTAGCCTTTCTCTACTTTTAAACGCAAGCATGATGCTTCCATCTGAAAGCCTCCCATTCCAACTGACCTAAGTCTAGAGAGAGAGAGAGAGAGAGAGAGAGAGAGAGTCTCAGTGGGGCAAGCCAAGCCTTTTACTTTAGTGAAAGTCGGTGCATATGATGATTGATATGGTGCCTTCTCCTCTTCCCTCTCTTCTTCCTCTTGGAAAAAATCAAAACCAGATACACTTCTCTCATGACTTTTGTCCAACCCCAAAACCATTCCTTTCCGATCTTGATGGTCTCCATTTACTTTGAGAAATGAAGTCCTCTTCATTTTTTTAAAACTATTCATGTTTTAGGATTTACTTTTTTTTTAATGAAATAGGCATGATGACTAAATATATTGGTGATATATAAAATAAAGCATTCATATAAGAGAGATACAACGGCATAATAATTAAGCTCTAAAAAGAATAAAAAATCTCAAGTTTACGTAGGGACGGACGTAAAATTTTATTTTAGTGAGAGTAAATTATTTTTTTAAGTTTTTAAGGGACATATATTAAGTTTTTAAAAAAAATATTAGAGAGGCGAACCTGTATAATCTAAACATATTTTAGACTAATACTACTATAATTATAAATTTTTTTAAAATATTGGAGAGACTATCGCCCCCATCTATCTCCCTGAATACGTCTGAGTCTAAGGAGAAAAAATATGTAGAGATTATCGCCCCCATCCATCTCCCTGAATACGTCTGAGTCTAAAGAGAAAAAATATGTCTCCACGTAGGCAAGACAAACCTCTAGGGTTGGGGGGGGGGGGGGAGAGCATAAACACTTCTTAAAAAAAGAGGTTATTAACCCAAACCTAAAGATTAAAATAGAAACACAGGTAAATCAATCAATTTAAATACCACCAGTCGCATACCACCACTCTTTTATCATAATTTGCTAAAAAACATCATAACCTCTGCCTATCCTTACAAAAATAGCATACTAAAAATTAAGATAAATGTTTAGCATTGAAAATAGCATTCTCAATGTCGATCTACCATTCTTAACTTTAAATTAGAAAAAATCAAAATTTAAAGATTTTTTAATATGAACGAGAATATACGAACAAATAGTGAGAAAAAATTGCATATATACACACAAGCATATTAAGAAAAAAGAAAAACAAAACAAGATGGAAAGAACATGGGGAGAAACGAGAGATGTGAGATTGGAGAGGCGAATGGAGGGAGGGGAGATGGAGGCTGTTGGGAGAGCATTAACAAAAAGGAAGAGAGAGAGGGAGAGAGGAGAGAGCACCATTGTTGCCCCTCTCTTATGAATAATTATTTAATACTCTTGGAGTAATGTTCCATTCAAATAATTAAATGACACATTTTTACATGTTGAATAAAATAATAATAAAAAAGTGATAGGTCTCACTAAATACATCAATAATTGTGAAGTTAAAACACTATCCAAGCTTACCCTAAAAGTATTAAATATTTACTTATCTTTTAGTAGGAAAACTCATAGCAAAAACTAGCAGAGACTGGTAGAAAAAACCCCTAAGAGCTAAGCTTTTTAGCTTTAATAAATTGTGTTTTATTGAAAATAATATTAATGTAAAAAATTAAGTTGATTGAAAAATAACAATTATATGATTGTATCACATTAATTTTTAAAAATATATTGTCCACTCTCAAAATCATATTGCTGTTCAATTTTTTATAATCAATATGATTCGACTATATAATTATCGATATTCAATTAATTAATTTATTTTTTATATTTATAATTTCTTTAATAAACTATACGACATAAACTCTATCAAAATAATAAAGTAAGAGACACCATAGAAACTATAAAACATAAATAGAGATTTCTTCATTTCTCAAAAAAATGGAGACTAGCTATTCCATTCCTTTCTTACTTCTTTAAGTATCTCTCTGCGCACCCACATTAAATTGTTAAACCAATCGGGTCTTAATTTTCTTTTTACTAGCAGCAATATGGTTACTCTCTTGTTCAATTAAATTAATTTAATAAATAATGTGATATAATTATAAATATTGATATAATGAATTCTATATAAATTTTATTTATATTTAATATTTGTGAGCATATCATATGAAATAATAAATTAATTTAATAAAATAAATTAATCACATCCTCATTATTGTATTTTTTCTCCTATTGACAATGGGTCAATTGCAACTCATTCACTTTTGCTTGAGAATATTATTTCATTTTTAAGGTGAAAATCATGGCACGCCTGTGTCGCTGGGTTTATAAGAACACCATCATGATTCGTCGTCATCTCTACACGGGCGAATTATTAAGGAGGTGTTTGGAATAATTGAAATTTGTAATTTAGAGATTGTAATTTGTAGTAGAAGTTGTGAGTATTTAAAAAAGATTGTATCTTGTAGTTGAATTAGAAAAAAAAAATAATTATACCTTATAACAAAAGTTATGAATATTTAAAATAAATTATAATTTATAGCTAATAGTAATAGCAGAAAGCTAAAAGTTAATTGTTCTAACTTTGCCAAACACTCCTTAAGTACTATCAGAGTACTATATAAGCGATATTATGTGATATTTTTAGTTTTTTTTTTTGATAACATCATTTTCTTTCATTAATGAGAGAGAAGTACATCAGTCAGACCACAAAGGGCCGGATAAAGGATAAATCGGCACAATGGCCATTTACAAGTTTTTTGTAGGCCATAAAAACCTTTAAATTCAACTGAAATTCAAAATGTCACACTTGTCGACGACGTCCACCAGAGGAAAAATAACAATCACGTATTCACCCTACTTTCCCTGCGGATCTAATCGAAGAACGCCTTGAACTCCCACTGTGAGGAGAGAAAAAGCTCGCACCATCGACGGGAAGACAACTCCCATACAAAAAGAAAAAAGTGCAAAGAACATCAAACAGACATGAAAAATAAAAAATAAAACAAAATAAAACAAGATAAACAAATCACAACATAACACAAAAACACAAAAAAAACGAGCAAGACACCTGCATAGACGAGATAACGAACCACCACGGAACAGATCTAACCAACCTACAGAGCAAATTTGGCCGGAGCACCCTTCCGGAATTAATCTGGCTAGAAAATTACGCGCATAACAGATCTAACTACCGTAGCACTCCGTCGGAGCAGATCTGCCCAACACACACATAAAAACATACAATTTATTTATGTACCGAGAAAATCACGAGCGATAGGGGTTGGGGCGGCAGAAGGAGAGCTCGCTTCTTCTGCTCTCACCGGCCAAATCTACTGATAAGAGAGTCACTATTGCTCTACCGTAAAATTTATTGCTATGAAATTAAATAAGAGCACCACGTATAATTGCCGTATAGTATTCTAAGAATACCGAATAAATACTCCTTTATACGTTATTCTTATGCAGGCCATCATTTATGAGGTTTTGGTGAATTTTTTTAAAATCTTACTTTTTTGTTTAAATTTTTTATACTATTTTTTTTTATTTTGACTAAATGAGATCTAATCTGTTTTATCTATGGGCTTAATAAATAATATAAATTTTTACCAGAATAAATTATTTTTAAGACTAGCATATTCTTCAAAAAAAAAAAAGAAAGATTGGCATCTATCATAAAGGGAAAGTTATTTATTTAGTATGTCGAAAATTATTTATTTAATATTACGTTGATATGTTAATATGATGTATCTAATATGCGTAGGCCATGTGTTAGACGTTTTGAAGAAATGAGATAACCCTTAAAAAGATAACAATTATTACACAAACTCTACATTAAAAACAATACGTAACATGCATATTATTAATTAAATATACCTTTTAATTATGATATGCTATATGATAATTTTGATCCACTAAATAATCACTCATCATAAAGGGCCTTACGAATTTAAAAACCCTAACCGCGACCTTTTATTAACAAATATATTTTGAACCTTCTCAATAAACAAATACTTAGCTTAAAATTATTTTTAATGCTCACGCATGTGTAATATATACTATTAAAAATCGTACAAATTTGTGGCTTTTGTTAAACTTGATGATTTTAAGCAATTATTTAGTTGGTCAAATATAGCCTTATTTGGTAATCTAACTTAAAGTTGGGTTTTTTATTTTGAATAATTTTAAGCTAAATAAGAAAAAAATTTATTTATAGTCATTTTAAAATATTTAAAAGTTATTTTAAGTCAAATAAATACAAGTGTAATGAGCTATGGTTTAAAATGGTTTTAAGTGACTTCAAGCTAAGTAAAAGTTTTTATAGAATTTTTTTTATTTTTGTGTAATTTCATAATTAATATAGATAATTTTTTTATAGATCTCGATGAATAAGTTAATAAAAATATAATTTATATATAAAAAATATGTATAATAAATGATGTTATTTTTTAAAAAATGTATAAAAGTATTTTAGGTAATAAGCTAAAATGATAAAAGATTAAAAATTATTTAAACAAAGTGGCATTAGGCTAAATCAGCTAACAAGGTTAGAATATATATATATATATATTATTTTAAGTCTCAACCCTAACAAGTCCTATATAGGAAATCCCTGTGTGCAGTTTCAACTTTTCAATACTTTCTTATGAATTGTATAGGTAGTTTTTCTGTTTTTTTTTTTTTTTTTTGAACAACAAAGAAAAGATTTTATATATGAAGAGAAAGAATAACATCTAAAAAGAATAATCCCTTTAAAAAAAATGCCTCAAATTTTTTTAAGGAGACAAAAAGTCCCAAAATTGATAAGGAGCCAACCTAAAAAAAAAAAAAGAAAAAAAAGAAAAAAACAACTGCAAGCAGAAAAAAACAAACAAAAACTGAAGCCTTAACCCACAGCGTAGCCCATCCCTTAACCCACCTCGGTAAGCCAAACCAGAAAAATGAGGAAAAAGTTTCAATAAACATTTCAAAAAATGAGGTATATACTATATATAGTATGTATTTCATAAATTTTATTGCACAATTTATAATTAAGTCACAAAAATTTATAATGAAAAAAAGTACACAAATTTATAAACCAGTAATCGTAAAAATTCATTTAGCTATAAAAATTGATATTAAAGAATCACACAATTCATAACTCACAATTCTTATATAATTTGACATTTTAAATATTTTATAATTTTAATAATAGATATTTATAATTTCGACCATAAAATTTTATAAGCATATACCATACATCTTAAAAAAATACGAGGTGTATTAAAACTTTTCCTAAAAATCGTTGCTATATATTAACTAAATACAAGATTACTTAACTTCTTTGGGGGTAAATAAACTTCACTATCTTATAACAATGTTGCTGTAATAGTGAAATAATTAAATAAAGTAATATTGAAAAAATAGCTTTGCCACTAAAGATTTGGCAAAGTTATTGTTTAGCAAGAAATTTGGAAAACAATTTAGGTTAGTTGCTTATTTTATTTTTTCTAATTCTTTTCATATCTTAGTAAAAATAATTACCTTTTGATTTGTCTCAATAAGAATATATAGTCCAAAAAATATTATAATTTGATCCATTAATAAAAAAATATTCATTAAAAATAAAAATAACTAAGTAAAATAAACAAATACAACATTATCCCAGTTGAGATTTAGCCCATGTTTGGGATGATTAAAAAGTTCAGTTTTTAAAACGTTTAGTTCTTTTTTTTAAATATATAATGTTTGGAATAACTTTTGAATTGTAGCTTTTTTTTTCTTTGGGTTTTTGTTAAAAGGTTCAAAATGCCCATAATTTTTGCTTTTAAGTTATAGTATTTGAAATAAAAACATGACTTTTTTTTAGAATATAGTTAATATTTTAATGGATGGTATTATAGTCATTTTATTTTTGAAAAAGTTAAGAGTGTTTAAAATGTGTAAAAAAAAATTTTTTTTAAAAATAAATAAATAAATAAGCTGGTGAGTTCTTCTTCCTTTTTTTTTAAAGATACTAAATAATTGAACTTATAACTTTTTTTTTTCAAAATTATAACTTTTTATTGGGTGTATATCTTGTATTATGCGACCCATATAATTATGATTTTATTTACATGTATTTAGACTAAGTTACAGTAATGATCCATAAGAAGTCTAATACGTGTTAGATTTTACAATTATATGGGGATTAGGGTTTTATGATTTTTTATAAATAGAATTTTATAATTTTAGTTATTACATGGAGAGTTGAATGAAAATGGTAGACATGTAGGGGGATGCAAAAAAATACTTGGGGATACTGGGGTGACCCTTAAGCAGAAAAATTGAATTTATTTTAAAACTTAGGTTGTGAGTGTCGAATTTTAGGAATTTATTTGCATCATGATCGTTTATTCTACGGATTATAGTTGATTATCACTCTCATCCATGAACGTTACTAACTTGTGTCGAATCATATAAATCATTGTGTGATTTTTTTATTTGATGCGTGCATGGTTGTGTTTCTGTTAGCATTCGGAAATTGACGAATAAATCCCAACAAGTAATATCAGAGCCGATAACTAATGATTCAAAACCGCGGTGGGAGATCGGAGCACAAATATATATTTTGATCTCGATTTCTATATATCAAAGAATATTTATTTTGCATTGGAAAAAAAACAGCTGACTTGATATGACGTGTAATACAAAAGGCGATACACTAAACAATCATGATTAGGTGCAATTTTTTAATTCAACAAATGATTGCCAACTATTACACCTCAGTAAATAGGTGGAGTAATGACGGACACTTTGACGAATTGGTATTGGGCATCCAAGTGTACATGCCATATGTTAGTTTGAGTGTGAAGGATTGATAATAGTGACAGAATCGACATCGACACTCTATATTTTTAAGTTGATTTACAGAATTCAAGTCAATGGGGAGATTATTGAGTATGCGTCTTGTATTATGTTGGCCCATATAATTATGATTTTACTTATATATATTTGGGTTGAATTAGAGTCATGATTCATAAAAAAAATTTAGTATGTGTAAATTTTATAATTATATGGGGATTACGATTTTATGATTTTTCTATAAATAGAATATTTTAATTCTAGTTATTACGTAGAGAGTTGAATAAAAAAGGTAGAAATATAGAGAAAGACAAAAAAAAAATATGAGAGTTAGTGTGGTGACCCTTGAACGAGAAAACATGGTTTATTTCAAGGCTCGGGTAGGTGTCGAATTTTGAGGCGTTTTTAGTCGCATGATTAATGTACATTTTATGGTTATAGTCGAGATTATCTATCTCATTCGATCTATGAACATATGCAAATTATGCTGAATTACATAAATTTTTGTTTAATTTTTTTTTATTTGTGTGCATAATTGTATTTTTATTTGCATTCATAAATTGATGAATAAATACCAACACTTTATTGATATACTAACCAGAGATTTAAAACTTTTGGCCCTCAAAAGCCGCAGAAAATTCCTGCAAAAATGGTGGCGATTTTAAGAAGAACTCGTAAAAATCCAACAGGGTTATGACTGGAGATTCTGCAATGATTCATGGCAATCTTTCCAGGATTATCCAAACCCCTCTATGATTTCGAATATTTTCATGGTTTGTATGGATTGCATGGTTGACAAAAAGGTTTGAGGACCACTTTCTTAATTTACGTGCGCATTGAGAGCTGTGTTCAAGTTTGGATTTAAGAAGTAATTTTTTTAGGTCCTCTCATTTAATTCATCAAATTAATTTTGGATACATGTACATTAACACATTTGTGTGAGTCTTATTGTTTTTCATATGAAATTTATGCAAATATGTAACTCAAATTTATTTAAAACATTGCATAAGGTGGCATTGAATAATTTTTTAAATTTAAAATATCTGCTATATACTTATGTATGTACTATTTTTTTTTTTTAAGTGGCCGCAGTAGCACCATTTTATATGCACTGAAACTTCTCTACCATTTGGATATGAGAATTTATGGTCGGAATGCTTGTTTTGCCAAATAAATTTATTAATTATGCATGTATTACATTTTATTATTTATAATGTAAATAGATTTGTCACCCCTATTTTACTTTTAAATAAGATTAATTAATATATATGCTCCTCACCTTTAATTTAAAATTTATGGTCAGTTAGCACTTCTCTGTTACACACCATGCACTCCCCGAAGCGAACAAAAGATGGGGTCCTCTATATATATTTTCTCTCACTAAAATAAAATCAATTTCAAAGAAATATAAATAATTACAAGAGAAAAAAAACCGAACGTAAACCCGGAGGCCTTGAATTCTCTAACTATTTGACTTTTTTTTTCTTTTCTAAAAAACTATTAAGAATTCCCATTTAAGATTTAATTATTACTTCTAACTCTTTTCATTTATTTTCTTTATTAAGATTAAAAATATCTTCTCATAATAATATTCAGGACAATTTGAAATAGGCCCAGTATAATTCATGTAATCCTGTGATTTGAAAACTTTTGAAATTTAACCTTTTTATCTTATTTCAAATCGGATCCTTTGTAGATTAATGCATCCTGCATTATTCATATGCTCTTCCTCGATCATCTTTAGTCGATTTAAGACATTAAGGGCTTGTTTGAGATATTTAAAAATTTTAATTTTTAAGATATTTAGCTTTTTAGAAAAAAAGCTAAATACAAAAAAGTTAAAGTGTTTAAGATAATTTTTTAAAGTAGCTTTTTTACTTTTTATTAAAATATTTAATATAATTTTACTTTTTTTGTTTTTAAGTTATAGTGTTTGGAATATTGGCACGATTTTGTTTTGTTTTGTGAGAATTGTTAATTTTTTAAATTAAAAATATTATAATAATTTTAATTCAAAAACAGTTAAGATGATTGGGATGTGTATATATTTTTTTGTTAGATTAATAGATGAAAAAAAAAGTTAGAGAATTCAAAGAAAAAACCAAATAATATAGCTTAAAAATTAACTTTTATGCAAAAAAAAAAAAAATTAACTTTTTAAAAAAACCAAACAAGGGCTAATAAAAAAATAAATAGAGGTAGAAACCAAAGTGGACAATACAAGTCATAAAAAGTCATTGGTTTCCTTGAACGGCGGAGAGGTCCAAACCAAAGTGAACAAAAAAAAAAAGAAGCAACATTAATGGTTGGCTGGGCGTAAAGGCAGGAACTAAGAAGGGATATCTCAGAAACACAAGCATTGCACAAAGAAAAACCTTATCCTTCACAGCCCACAGGAAAATTCTTTGCTCTCTCTCTCTCCTACATCATTGCCAACTTCTACGATCCACAATCATCAATCCCCCACAGAATCAAATGCCCATCTCACCAAATCATTTGTGGGCCCTTCTTGTCTATCACCGTCCTATGTCTCCGGTAATTATTTGGTACTTTTAGGCCACTATTTATTATTATTTATAAAGTATTTTTTTAATTAAATAAAAAAATAAAAAAATATAAGATTTATATTTATTTATTAATTAGGTAAAAGACAATTACAACTTATTTAATAAGACAGATCCATCACGTGCCGCTCTCAAATCCTCAAATATATATTTTTACCTATACAAACATTTTTATAAGAAAATACTCATGGTAAAATTATGTTCGCATTCCTCCTAAATTATGGAATTATTTGTTGTTTTTAATTTTTGCACAAAAAAATTGCAGTTAGAAAATTTAAAATATTATTCTTTTATAATATTTTAGTTTTGATATATATATATATATATATATATATATATATATAAATGTATATATATAATTTATGTGTCGAATAATTTAATTGTGCTAAAAATAAATTCTTAAATTTATTTTGATTTGTTTTTGTTAAATTTAAAGTCTTAATTTATTCTAAGGAGGGCGTTAGGTAATCTAAAATTTTAATAATTTATTTTTTTAGATTTTGAATTTTGAATTTTTTAAAGTCACAGATTAATGATATTTTTAAAAAATCAAATACTATATAAATACTTTAAAAATTTGAAATTAAAAATATGTCACTTTAAAAAAAGAAATGATTATTAGTTTCAAAATAAAAGGTATATTTAGCAATTCAGCTTTAAGCTAATTTTTTTTAAAGCTTGATAAATAAAAAAAATAATTGGTTAAAAGATGATTTTAAATCACAGATATAAAATTTAATTATTTGACTATTGCTTTTTAAGATTTTAAGCAAAAAAATCTAAAGGTAAGATATAGTTAAATGAGACCAATTAAGTTAGTGAAAAAAGAAATTAGTGCTCTTGGTAAATCAAAATTTTGAATTTGGGACATAATATGTATCGGGTATTTTTTTTGTCCGAGAGTACCATATGTTATTATCTACGTAGTATTCCTAGAGTATATAATAATTTGGCCATCTATCTCTCTCCGCACAGCTATTTTCAGATTAAAATTTAAGTTTTCTTAAAAAAATTCATCTTTTGATTAAAATGATTTCTTTTTTAGAATCTTCTCAATAACAACAATTTTTAAAGTAATATCTTTTGACCAAAGGAGGATACAAATGAACTAAAAATGAAAATAAGCTAAAAAAATCTACCTTAT
>JAOTRH010000018.1:3187264-3201243 GCA_034768845.1 Heliamphora exappendiculata | reverse complement strand
ATGTGTCATTTAATCATTATGAAATAATTTTTTTAAAATTTGGTGTAAATAATATGATATTATTATAATTAGTTGTAATGTCGATGGTGGTGGCAGTAACCCCCGAAACCCTCGACACCTTAATCCTAGGACCCTTGTAAATCCCGAACCCCCAAAACTCTCGAGACTTTAGGCCCTCAGATCCCCGAATCTCAAGACTTCATAGGACCCTAGACCTTTGACCCCAGACCCCAAGACCTCTGACCATAGATGCCCGAGGCCCTGTGAATCTATATCCCCAAGATTCTAGAACCCCGGAATCCCAAGACACTATAGTCTTGAATCGAATACCCTTTGACCCCTTGGACTCTCGGACCCTAGAAACCCCTAGGCCCGAACTCCGGGACCCTCGAATCCCCCATACTCTAGACACTAGAATCCCGTGAGACCCTAGACCCCAAACCCTTGGACCATTGGGCCCCTAGGACCCCGAGCCCCCAAAACCTTGGAATTTGGGACCCTAGAGCCTCAGGACTCATTCCCGAACCGTTAGGACCCTAGAACCACTAGTCCCTCAAACCACTGAGCCCTCGGGATCCTAAGACTCTAGACCCTAGGGACCCCAAAGCTTTAGATCCTTAGAACCTTAGGAATCAAGAATTCGGGACCCCGAAGACCTTGAATTCCCAAAAACTTGGAGCCTAATAACCTAGGAGCCCAGAACCTTGATCATTTGCTAAGACTTTAGAGGATTATTAAATATATTCTTAAAATATATACATATACACCCATTACATACAAAATAAATTTATACCATAAATTAAAACTCTTGAACTTTATAAATAAAAAATTATACAAAAACTAAAATAGAGAGCATGGTTAAAGTTGTAACTAAAAAAGTAACTCTCCACAATAGTTTTAGCTATTTTAGAGTCCCAATTGACAAAAAATAGAGAGTATAGTTGGTGACATAGACAACTGCCTCCCATAAGTTTTGAATAAATTTACTATTATAGTAGTATTATTTCAAAATTATATAGGGTCATCCCGTTAAATTTTTTTAAAAAAAAACTTAATATATGTCCTTCTAAAAATTTATAAGAACAATTGGTCTCTCTTAAATTAAAATTTTACGTCCGTCCATGGTTGGAGATGCTTTAAGAAGTTTGATTTTTTTTAAAAAAAATAAATTATTTAAAGTAATTTTTAATTTTTTTATTAAAATATCTAAAATATTTTTTTTTGCTTAACTTTTAAGTCATAGTGTTTGAAATACTAACTAAGCTTTTTTTTTTAATTTAAAAAAATAAAATTAATTTTTAAAATTAAAAGTATTATAGTTATTTTACTTTTAAAAAATTAAAATATTTAAAATGTATAAGTACATTTTTTCTTAAGAAAAAAAGTAATAAAAAAAAGCTAGTAAACCTTTGAAAAATACCAAACCTACAGCTTAAAAACTCACATATCTCAAATTATCTTTTTCTATTTCTCCTAAACACACAAAAATCAAGCTATGAATAAATTAAAAAAATTAACTTTCTTGGGCTCTCCACGTCTACTTCTCCCACCCAATTCTTGATTCCCTCTTTTTTGGAGAATTGAATTCCTTATCCTCCATTGTTATCTAAGACTTAGGCTTCTATTGAGAATTAGCTTAAAAATTATTACTTTTTATTTTTTAGTATTTTTAATTAAAAAATTAAATTTAACTTAAAATAAATTATTTAATAACTTAGTTTTGAAATTAACTTTTTAAAAATAATTTTTTGAGTAAAAAGTTAATTTTTTTACTTTTTATTCAAATTGAATAATTTTGTTCTTCTATATTTTAGTATTAACAATTATTATAATTACTAATAATAATAAATAAATTATAAATATTGAGTAATATTACATTTTGAAAATAGTTAAAATTTAAATAAAATATTTTAAAAATTAACAAGTTTTTTTTATATTTGTAACTAAAAAAATCAAAAAATTATAATTACCAAACGAAACCTTAATAAGTAAAGAGAAAAAAAAATCTTTCTAAACACATCACGTCTCTCTCTCTCTCTCTCTCTCAATTCAAAACTTCACAATTTAAATTTTTTTTTGTAAAAGATCTCAATATTTCATCATGCATGTTCTCTCTTTCACTTCTAAGTATTTTCTCGCATCAAACTTCTCTACGCCATTGTTGGCAAAGAAGACGGGTGCTACGTCATCAACAGTTATATGGAAAAATTCTCCTGAAGTTTTTAAGCTGAATTTATTTTTTTTGTTGCGAAAAATTCAGCTTTTAGATCAAATAAAAAAGTCAATAAATATCCCAAACGCTCTTATTTTTTTTTAAATAAAATTATTATAATATTTTTACATAAAAAATTAACTCTACTTACAAAAACAAAAAAATTTGTACCAATATCCCAAACACTACATCTTAAAAATTAAAAATAAAAATATTTTAAACATTTTAATAAAAAGCAACAAATCTATTACAAAAAATTATCCCAAGCACTCACTTTTTAGTTATTTATTTATTTATTTTTCATAAAAACTAAATTTTTTAAAAATTAAACTTAAAAATCATCCCAAAAAGACACTCAATAACCAATCGTTAGTCAAGTTAATTTGATTTTAAATTCGTTTTGTTGTTATTTGTTAATCAGATTTTACGATGGTGATATTTAGCACTATTAAATCAGTAATTTATAAATTATAACTTATAATAAAAATATAAATATTTAATAAAAATTATAAATTATACTTAAAATAGAAAAAAAATTATAATTTATAAAAAAAATTATAAATATTTAAAATAAATTATAACTTATAATTAAAATTAATAATAAAAAAATAAAATTTATGGCATAAAAATTTACTAAACACGCCCGGTTTATTTTTCACCTCTCTCCTATTTTCATTCAAACTAGTATGAGTATAAAGTTAAATGTAGTTATTTGTTGTTTTTTATTTCGAGTGAGATGTACTTAATGGAATGAAATTTTATTCTCACTTCAATAAAATTATTAGTGGCGTAGCAAATCATATTGAACAAAGTATACATATATACTTGTGACGAATATGGTATGCCACCGTTTTTTTTTTATATATATAAATTTAAAGAGAAAATAGATTTTGATAGAAATATTCATAAAATAAAAATGTCATTTAAAGAAGTAATCGGTTTACTTCTTTTAATTATATTATTAATTTTAATTTTAACAAGATAAAAATATTAAATTACATGTTAATTGCATTTTTTAGCTCTATACTTTTATCCAAAATATCAACACCCAACTTTGTAATATCCGAATAAAACTATTCAAGAGAATGTATAAACGTGATAGACTAGACAATGTTCTACAGCTTTGGACTTGGTTCTAGATTGGGTATAGGATTCTTTCACGCTATCTTTTCCTGTACAATTTATGCCAAAAGGGACACAAAACACAATGGCCCCGTTTGCCTAATTTTACTTATTTACTTATTGACTTATAAGTTAAAAAATAAATTATCTCATTTAGATAGCTAAATAAATCAAAAATCAAAAATCAAAAATTAAATAAATAAATAAACTCATTTGGATAACCAAATAAATAAATAAATATAGCCAAACAAAATGACTTAAATATTTTTTGACTTATTTATTAATAAACAAATAAACCTATAAATAAATAAGCAAAGAATAGCCAAACGGGACCAATAACAAAAATACCAAACTCAACACCACAACAAATCAACCAACAAATCAACCAAGACGACTAGCAGGACGTTTGCAGCCCCAACAAGTAAAGAGTAACAGCTAACAAGTAGTATACAAGGGTTTGATTATCGACGAGCTTAAAAATTAATTTTTTTATTTTTTTATATTTTTAATCAAAATAAATTGTTTAATAACATAATTTTTAAGCTAATTTTTTTAAAATTGAATTATTTGGCTAAAAAATTAATTTTTTTATTTTTTGTTCAAAATAGACAATTTTACTCTTTTATATATTTAATATTAATAATTATATATAACTAGTAGTGATAATAAATAAATTATGAATAAAAAATATTATTATATTTTAATAGTGATGAAAGTTTGAATATAATATTTTAAAATTTTGTATTTTAATTTAATTTTTGAACTTTTAAACTTTTTTATTTTTTTTCCAAATAGACAATCTTAAATTTTTTTTTACGTTAACCAAAAAGTTAAAAAGTCAAGGCTGCCAATTAGTAAAGGTTGCCAATTGGGGGCTAAAATGGAGACTCAATAACAATAACACCATGAGCTATTGAGAATTTGGATGCCAAAATAGTTGATATGAAAAAATATGCATCATGAAATGTCCTTTTCAGTCACAACGAAATTATTGCTGAATTGAACAATCAGTATTTCAATGAAAAATGAAAAATGAAAAATGCCCAATAAACTTTGCTAGTATCTAATTAGAATAAAATTAGACTTGATTTCATAAACAATTTAATCAGTCTCTTTCTGTAGACACTTAAAGGTAGAACAAGAAAGAAAGGGAAATTCAATAAAGAGATGCCTTCATCAGCAAAAATAAATAAAGAAAAAAAGCAATTATTTAAAACACATGTCAGAAAAACATACACTCATGCAATTCTAGAAGATAAGGAACTTCATAATACACCATCAGAGGTGAAAAAATGGGTAACAGAAGCAAATGGCCACATGCAAGGATGAATTTCCTGTCCCCTCAGGAGAGATGAGAGCTTCATACAAACCATAAAATGCAGGCTTCGAACTCACAGGTTTAGCACCAACTTATTAAGGTTCACCAACAAATTTCATGAATGGCAGTTACTATAAGATAAGGAAGTTGGAAGTGAACCACCAACAAATTTCATGAATGGCAGTTACTATAAGATAAGGAAGTTGGAAGTGAACCACCAACCATCTCAATAGTCCGAAATTATTAAAATAATTCTGGACAATGTAGCATGTACCTTTATCACTTATTCCTTGCCTAAGAAATTAAACTAAATTTTAATACGAAAATATCGACAAGCGAGAGACAACTTCAAGAATTTATATCAGATTGCAGTGAAGCAACTTTACCTATGATAACACCAATTTTCCATGAAATGAGAGGGTAATTCAACAGCATCCCACTCTATGCCTCGAGTACCTGCAACCAGACACTCATCCTGCTTAGTCAACATATGATGAATGGCATGACCAAACTCGTGGAAGACTGTTTCAACCTGCAAATAATGCCAGCAGTTGACACTTTAAAGTGTCACACTTTATAGCAATACTGTAGAAAAGGTAGTAGTTTTTTCCTATTCAGGTTAAAGATGTGTGATGATGGCCTTTCAAGAAGCCTAGCACATGGAATTCAGGATTCATTCTTAAACATCTTATTTGTTCAATAATCAGTGAATCATTCCAAAAGGAGCTTCCTCATTTAATGCCACGTCGCCACTAAGTGCAATTGCTTTTCAAAATTCATAAAGAAAGTTAATTATCTCACCATAGAAAATATGCAGTAAATGCAAGACAGAAGCAAAAACTATTTTAAGTATCCAGTCTAGTTGTATAAAGGCTGAACTATTCCTATTAGTAGAAGGCAATTTCCAGGTGGCAGTATCCATAAATTAAGATGATTCAGAAAATATTGTTGGGCTTTAGAATTTAAGATAATGATATTCACTTTATTGGAATCAAGTGGTTTGAGTCCTGAAGACTACGAAAGGTTCAAGAGCATTTTTTGTAACCGACATGTATGTGACCCCTGCACCTATTTTCAGAGAGTAGATCGAAAAACCTTGCTGTAATGGAAGCAACCCTGCTGATTTCAAACGACCACTGAACTCGTGATGCAATCTAGTATAGTTTTGGCCAACAGTCCTCTGTCCGGCAGGCAATTTCTGTGCAACTATGGTTTCTGTAATCCCTGCTATGGCAGCAATAGGGAATCGTTTAAACAGTTATCGGTTCAGTCCTTTGTACCAGAAGAGTGTCACAAGGAGGAGACACTAAGCAACAAAAGGGATGCAAGAAAGGACGCTAGCCTATTAGCTATTATTTCCAAGGAAAGCTGTCCAAGAGTGTATGACACGAGAGTGTTCACTTGAGAAGGGTGTGACACCACCATCTATCAAGCCCAACAAGCAGTCCACTTTGCCGCCTATTAAGAGAATAGGTCCCATTCAAGCATCCCACCTCAAGTTGAAGAATTAAGAGCTAACCGCTTCTCATTTCCTATCATTTGGGAAGTCTTACCTAAACCAAAACCCATTTGAATATAGGCTTAATCACGTGACCAAAGTACATTCAATTTAAGATATGGGTTAGCTGAGACATACCAATCAGATCCTACCACTTGAAGTACATTCAATTTTAGATATGCATTAGCCAAGACCTACCAATCAGATCCTACCACTTCTCACTTGTTCTAACAACCATCGTCGTAAGCAAATACTGCCTCTGTAAATTGAAACTGTTTTGGACAACATATAACACAAGCTCTATATGATTAACATCATCTGTCGTGCAATACCGGATATTGAGCCAATCAGGAATTCAGGACTCGGGAGGTAGAAACTTCTCTTTGAGCTACATATGCAATTGGATATAATATTTCTCTGCACATTAACCCATGGCCATCTGATTGGAGCCCTGGACAAGACTTCTGCCAAACAGTTTGAGCTGTTGCTTGCTATTCCTAATAGTTCCCATTTCCAGTCACTTTAAGAACCCAAAATTCCTGTGACTTGAGCTTGAAGCCTAGAGGCTACCACGCTTACCTCACAGAATGTCATAAGGCTTGGTTTGTCCCCGACTGGTGGCATTTGATTGCACACCATGTGAGCAACAGGCAACCTAGGAGAGCCATCATCTCGGGAAAATACTTGACTTCGAGCAACAACCTCATCCATCCATGCACCTCCCCATTTTTCAGATGGACGAGAGTATGGATCAAAATAGAAGTATGTGATTGGACTGCCTGAAGAATCTTTGACACGGTAGAATCTCACATCCTTGTTCCAAACCTAAAAATTGATAGCATTGTAAAATGAGCATATGAAACCATCTTTTATATTACAAGTAGCAAACAAGAAAAAGAAAGAAACTGATATATATTACCGGAGCTAAACCATCAGCTGGTTCAATATCAATCCCAAAAAGCATTTTTGCAAGGTTGAAACGTCCATCCATAACTTTAAGCAATGAGAAATACGGCCATAACTCTTCCCAAATAATTTTAGCCAGAAAATCATAAGTTCTTCCATGCACAGTTAGAGCTCCTACATGCGAGGAGGAAAAATAAAACCTGCATAATATTTAAGATTTAAACACATATAGCAACACATGCCAATAATTGAGGGCAGGTCTGGCCTTAGGGCAAAGCCCACAGGGCAATGGCCTTGGGCCACCAAATTTTTGCAAAAATTAGGGGCCCCCAATTTTTTTTAAAAAAAATTAATATTTATCCCCTAATTTTTTAACATCAAGCACGCTGAAAAGAACAACTGAGCGGCAGAAATTGAAATTGAAACCCTAAATCTAAAGTTGCTGTCGCGGCGTGCTCGAAATCGAAAGTCGTTGCTCACTCCGTCGCTCATGGCGTGCGTTCGCGTTGAAATTACTAAATCGAAACCTAAGGCTCCGTCGCTCTCATTGAAATTAGTAATCGCTCTGTTGCTCGCGTGCATGATTTGTGAAGGATGAGGTCCATGAGGATGAACTGAACTGATTCAAGTTCAACTGAACAGTGAACATTAAATAAAGCCTAAAACTCTCCCTGAAGTCGGCGTGCGTGATTTCTCCTCCTTCGCTCTGCTTCGAATTTGTGAGTTTTTGACTTGTACTTCCATAGTCTTTATTATATTAATATTATTTATATATAACATATGTTTATATCATTATATGATTATTTTAATTTGTAATTATTTTTAAATAGTTAAATGATTAAATGCCCTTATTTATATTTTATAATAGTTATTTATTGCATGTAAAAAGCCTTTAGTAGATAATTTTTTTAAATCTTTTTCTGTTCGTTTTTTTTTTTTTAAAGTTTGTACCAAAAAATATAAGTGTTGTGGATAGTGAACCATGTCACAAGAAAGGTTAAATGAATTAGCAATGATGTCTATTGAAAAAAATATGCTAAAAAAGCTTATACAAGCTTAATTAGTAATTTTGCAACAAAAAATGCGCAAAGGGCAGTGTTTAAGTGATATTTTGTTGTTTTGATATTATTATTTTTGATTATTTTTAGAGTTGTTTTGGTTGTAAATTGAATATTGTTGAATTGTGAAACAACAAGACAAAAATTTATCCATTGAAACTCTTAAAATTATTGTGTATAAAAAATTATAGGACCCATTTTTAATTATCCGTTTTGGGCCCCAAATCACTTAGGGCCGGCCCTGATTGAGGGAAAGACCTAAGAGTTCTTTCACTTAGTAATAGTCAGAAAAAATTCAAGCACATCTACTGAGGCTTGTTTAAACAGAAGCCAGACAAAGAAGGGTAGAATTAGATGAAGCTGAAGGCAAAGACAAAGGAGTGGTGTTGGGTTGACCGTAATGGTGTTTAAGGAAGATTCAAATCGTGAGCCAAATAAGTTTTGAAGGTGATTGAATTTGTAATAGAGCAATCAAAGGCTGTTGGGCAGATAGAAGAATTGCAGCTTTTACTTTTTATCTATTTTATTTAGCAAAGAGGTTCAGCATTGTTGACTTCTGTCTCAAGTGGACTCTAGTACACTCCACATGTATTTGGATTGAAATCCACAATGCTTACAATGTAGATTCTTTTGTTTAGCAAAATTGGACATGAATGTGCGCAAACCATTTCATCTGCATTGACTCGCTAACACATTCCATAGTTTTGAGCTGTTGAAGGCACATCGGCAATGCGTGCAAGCTTGTTAAAGCAATATGACATGAACACATTCCCCTCTAGAAGTGCTGACACTACATAGCCTAGGTTAAACATTAACAGGGGGGTTAAAAAACTTCCTTGGATTGAGATGCAATGGAGAATACGAAAAATTTAACCGTCATGCAGAAATGCACATTACATACCTCTATGGGGTTCAATAATCATTTAACACATTATATACCTCTATTGGAGTTCAATAATCATTTAACAGTTTTACTAAATGAGATGCAAGGGAGAATACGAAGAAATTAACTGTCATGCAGAAATGCACACTATATACCTCTATTGGGGTTCAATAACCATTAACAGTTTTACTAAGTGAACAGGTTGACCATTGTAGCACTTGCTTCATTCTTCTCCTTTCCATTGGACCATGATGCAACTCAAGCTATAACAGCAATCTTAGTGCCAACTGGCAGTTCCTTAAATAATCATAAGATAAAATAGAAAAGAAAGGAAGGAAGGTTTTGACCAACCAAATCGACTTTTGGTTCTCCTATAAGACAATGTTCCTTTCTTGAAGAATTTTTTTTCAAATAATTTGAGTTTATAAAGCCTCCTTGACACAAACTAAGGTTGATAAATATGGCAATAGCTTATTTTACATGAACTTGGATACGAATGTTGGGCATAAGTATATATTTTGAGTATCGAATTCATCTATTTCTCATATTAAGGATAATGGGCACAACAATATATACTATCGGATTCATCATTCATCTATTTTGAATATGTTGGATAGTTTAATATACATTGTTTAACCCATTTCCTAACAGATTAAAGTTTTGGGACAACTTGTGACTTAATGTGGTATCAAAATTCTAGTTCCACGAGATTGGCTTCGAGTCTCGTAGTGTATTTTCCTGTTATATTTGTTATTGTGCACTCTGTGTGTTGGTACACTTGTTCAATTTTTTGGTGCTATCATATATTTGAAAACTTTACTTAAGTAATAACTAAGCAAGTCTTTTGGTGCTTTTAAAATGTTAAGATACTGAACTTTATTATAAGTCTAGAGGGAATTAAACCATAATATAAAATACTGTTAAGATTACTATAAAGACCGAGAAATAGAAGAGAAAACTGGAGAGAAAATTATTGTGGTGGCGAGCAACCAGAATTAGGATTAGCTCACTTATCATAATTATTTATATAATGAGACCAACGTACAAAATACAATAATACTCCTAACTTAACAAATACACCTCAAAATTCAATAATATACGAGTGGCATTCAACTTTCTACTTTTCTGTGGCTACTCATTAGATCATTTAGGATGTATAATGGAATTTATCATGAAATTATACTGAACAAAATACCTTGGACAGCAGCATTCCAAGAAGCACTTCGAATCTTTTTTAGAAGCTCTTCTGCTTTATCAACAGTTGCCATTTTGGTAGCCATGCTTACCTGATAATACCACATTAAGCCTATGAAAAAGAAGCATATTTTACCAAATAAGGAGCCATACCTCAGCATAATTATTGTAGCCAGGAAGCTTAGCCTTTTCCAACCTAAGCATCAAAATATTGTCAATAATTGCAGACGTATGATATCATTTGACAAGTCGGTGAATAATATCATTTCTTATTGAATTAAATTGTAAATTTTATTGTCAAATGTATGATAATTAAATTAATGAGCAATTAGATATTGTTCACTCATCTTGTGAGGTGGGTGAACAAAATAGCACTCTCTCATCAAATGGAGCACCGCCATTGTATGTCTTGTAAAATAGAAATGCTATTAACTCCAAACAAAATTACCATGAAACTCACAAAGAATTCAAAATAAATTTAATTTCAAATATGTGTAGTGTTGTTAGCCACACTATAAATAAATCTAAACTGTTCATTTTAAATTTTAAATAAATTCTCTAAAGGTGTAGTGTGTGTGTGTGTGTGTGTGTTTACAAGTTGGTAATTATTTTCTACTTCCATAGCACCAACTCAAGCCATGTTTGACATAATCTGCCTAATTAATAATGTAATTAAAAAATTTACAGTTAGTTCTACGACTGTATAAGAATTGTATAACATAATTCTCTACAAAAATTAAGTATAAATTTTGTTTGCATTGAATTTGTTACCTATCTGTTTTATAAATCAAATGGAATAGAAATATTTTCAATTCAATGTGTAACATTACAACACATTATCGAAATCGAAAATCAACTTCATCGTGTATGGTTGTTTTGTAAATCATGTATGGTTGTTAGTTCCCTTTGCTTGTGGAGCTTTGAACACATTCAAGTTAAACATCTTCCAAATAATAAAAATGAACATAAAAGTATTATATTACCTGTTTGAGATGCAACAAACAATCAAATCTTAATCTTTATTTAAAGGGTCCTGCTAACCACTGCTAACTAGGCGATGAATAAACATACTCTTACAGCTAAGAGTACATTTATTTGTGACTAATTATAGCAACTCAACTTTTTTAAGTATTAGAGTGACTAATAAGAGTTTTTGCATCACAGCCACCAACATTCTGTCAAATTTCATTGGTTATAAATCTGTAACAAGCTTAGCAAGGCATACGCATTGGCAACTGCAAAAAGGTATCAAGAATGTCCCAAAACACAGAAAATAACCTTCCCATTATATCACAAGTGAAAAACAGATATTCAACAACTTGATATTTACTCCATTAGAGATAAATACATGACAAACATTCACAAGAACTTGATATGTGAAAAGCATAGCAGACATGGATAGAGGCACGGTTCTAAATTGTGGTATCGAAATAGGTATCAATATTGGTGATGCGGTCATGCATCGGCCATATCGGTATTGGAAGCCCAAAATTCAGTTGCCAATCAAATCGGCTGATATTTAGAATCCTACTAGACGTCAAAACCAGATTCCAAGACCAAGCAATCTGTTCAATATCCAGACAAGCGGTGCTCACAGGCAAACTAGTTCTTTTCCAAAAATACAACAATCCAGTAAACATCAGGTGTTGAACACAGAAGGATTGGCTGCTGCAGTACCCACTTGGACTTCAAGCAGTTCTAGACGGCGCTCTAGCGTATCAAGCTTCTCATTCAGTGATGCAAGTTTGCTCTTTGTTGTAGCCTCTGAAAAGGGTTCACGGTAACATAAGTACAACTGTTCATGTCACAATATTTTAAATAAAGAAAAGGGTATCCAATTGGCAACAACTACTTGATAGTGAAGTTGACTAAACATAGATTTAAAGGTTGATTTCAAAGAAACCCTCAAAAATCCACAAAAGCATAATTTGTGAAGATTCAAAGCAACAAAGCCCTTACAAGGTTTGGCAAGAAAAATCCCCATATTAACAACTCGCTAAATACTCATTACATACCAAAAGAACAAAGTTAACAAGGGCATAATTCATCCAGGGGTGCAATTCGGGCTGTGCTTAGCAGAAGCCCAGTCATGAAAGCGGTTTGAAAGGCCAAAACCCAAGACTACCAGAGACTGCATAATGATGCCTAGGTCTAGGACAACCAAAATCAAGCTCAAACTCTGCTGTTTAATACACTAGCCGCTAGGACATGCTCTTTTGAATTTGACCTCTGAATTGGTTTTAGTCTTTTGGTGTTTTATGCTGCTAAAACTAATTACTTATAAATTATAGCTGAAGAAATGATAATTATAATATGTAGCTGAGTGTTTGAAAAGAATGTTAGTTTGTAACTGAAATTAGTTATTTATAGAAGAAAAAATAATTTATAGTTTGTAGTAAAAGTTATAAGTATTTCAAAAATAATAATAACTTATTATTAAAACTAGTAGCGGAAAACTATAAGCTATATAATCAAGAGCAACAGCAACGCTAAACACCACCTTAATCTCAAAGACAACTATTCCAAAATTGCTATTTGAGGTGTAATTGTGCCCTAACTTCACAAAGAAGTAAAGTATCAAAATAGCGCCATTTCGCACTACCGTCTTCGAGATGAAATTTCTTAACATAACGTAAGATATCAGCAGATATTTTCGAAGAAGAAATCATCAAAATTAGATTAGTCAACAAATTTGTGAAGATCAGATCGCACTAAATAGCTTCAGGAACTCTTTTCAGATGTCGTTTTAAAAATGGATGGGCCGTCAACATTTCACATTGCATCTCAAAATAGAAATTTTATTAAAAATGAAGCCAAAAAGGGAGCATTGGAATACAACAGAGGAAAGGTAAGGGAAAAAGGTCAATTAATGTGGGATTTAGTGAGACATCCAAAGAAACTCTTAAACTATTCATAGCGAAGGAACTATTCATAGCTAAGGAGAAAATGAACAGATTGGTGAAGCACATCTCAACACAAAAAGACAGATCTGTGATATTTGTAGGGTCCTTTTGGAGTAGACAAATAATATAAAATAATAGAGAGGTGAAATATGCAAAATAGTCAGAAACACATAACAGAGAGAGACGAGGTTGGGTGAAGAAAAAGGCTAATTGAGTATAGAGTACTGACAGTATGAATAATGTATCTAGTTATGAGAATCTGATTGATCCGAAAATCTGGTTATCCCTCCTATTTATAGCACTCAGAGGAGCCATGTTGGAGTTCGGATAGAACTCTTTCAGGAGATCGAATCAGATCATGAGAAGCGACAACGAATAATCAAGAGATTCTATTCGATAATCAGCCAAGTAGTGTTCTACTCCAACTCAACTAGGTCGGACAACAGAAGCTCCACAGGCACCAAACCAGCTAGGGTTAAGTACCCGACCAACTCGGGTCGAGTGACTCGAGTGGAAGGGTCCGTATGACTCGACAAATCCTTTTCTTAGCCACCAAGCCACATGTCTCCCAACATCCCGTGCAGGATTATACTGCCATTGTCTTTATTGTTTCTGGAACAATTTTTTCATTCTCAGAGAAATTTATAATCATATAGTATGTGCTATATCTTGGTTGTTCAGTCTGTGCTGAGCCACATAGTCAATGCTATGTCATCATGATTAGGTAGTCAGAGCTACATTACAGTCTGTTCACGACCCGTGTCGTGGTAATAATACAGTCTGTGATGTCTTCTGTGCTGTCTTCACAACCCGTGTCGTGGTAATAATACAGTCTGTACTGTCTTCATGGTCTGTGCCATGGCAATAATACAGTCTGTGCTGTCT
>JAOTRH010000018.1:3179164-3187164 GCA_034768845.1 Heliamphora exappendiculata | reverse complement strand
ACCCTCGGTAGGCGGCGAATCATTCTTAAGGAAACTGCGATTGCAGGACTCGATTTGTAAATTTTATTTATGTTATTCCTGTTATTTCATTCTCTGTAATTTCAGATTATTGTAAATTGTTAAAAGTTTAATAAAAATATATTTTCTGAATCTCCGAACATGTATTTTATTTCGACGTTAAATATTCTCCCAACACAATCCACTCGAAAAGGGACCAAAGCAGCAGGCTAACAAAGCAAGGGAAGTGACGTAGATTGAGAAACTTCTCTATACAAGTTCTCGGATTTCATCTCATAGTCCTAAAACCTAATAAAAATTGAAAAAGTCACAAACAACTAAACTCTCTTCTTGCTCGGAACAACATTAATCTATGGTCAATACTTTAATTTGCTCCTCCAAAGATATGTTTGAAGATGGAATAAAGCTCTTGCAATAGAGATTTAGAGTCTTCAACCACAATTCTTTTTTCTTTCCTTTTCCCTTAAATGAATTAAGGCTTAAAGAAAGATATAAGAAACTCTCTTTTTGATCAAGTGTACAACAGCGTCTAAAGAATTTGTACCAACTTCAACATTCAATATTCATCCTTCATTTTTTTCATGGATTATGGTCAACTTGCTCCAGAGATTAGGGCAATTAAAAATAATTTAGTCAAATATTTCCCAAAATTTTGAACTTTTAGAAAATTATTTAAAACATATGGACTTCAGGCGCTGAAGGGAATCTTAATAAAAATTGCCCTCTCTCTCTCTCTCTCTCTCTCTCTCGAAAAATTAAGAAAAATTGTCCTCTTTCTCTCTCACCGTGCTCAAATCGTTCCTCAAATTAGGAAATCAAATGGAATGTAGACAAAGAGATCCCAAGTTGTTGAAACTTTTGTTGGCTTATGTGATGGAAATGCTTTGAACAATTACAATACCAAAAGTGTCTAAACATGGCAAACTAAGAGAATAACTAATATCACGTTTTCAAAAATATTATAAAATTAGTTATTCAATGCATACATAAATCTCCCACTTGTTCCATTCAAACAAATAAAATACAATCACGAAGGATATGCAATTTAATTCTACATTTAATTCGATCAATTAAACAGGTCAAAAAAACAAATACATATGCAGATAAATACACACACATATATATGTTTCACTTCATGCTCCAAACCACCCACTCCTGAGAACTAGTACAAAAGAAGTCACCAGCCCAAAAATTAATGGCCATCAAGAATGTTTTTATTTAGTGTCCATAATAATCAATGTAAAGCATTTGAATTTTCCAATTTAGCTTATCTCTATTGAGTTGCGAAATAAAGTTACGGAAACTCGCAAGGGTCTATTTCCATTCAAAAACTCGTAAAATAACTTTTCCGAAATCCATGACTCACATTTCAAGCAGAGGCTGAGGCCAGCAAGAGACCTTTGTGCCTGAGTAGTGCCTCCGGAGAAGGTTCACGCCCTCGGAATTCTACAAACACCTGGACAAATCATAAGAGTGAGTTATAAACAATAATTCCATTCACCAAATATATATAATAGTTCATAAAGAAAAAAAATTAACTTTTGGCATTATCATATCTAACCTCTAATGGTGATTTTCCACCTCCAAGAGCAAGTATAGTTTCCCGGAACTTGTGCCCTGTTTCTTTCACAGCCTGTTGAAAGGCGCACAATTTGTTCTTAATAAAACTAACTATATATAAACAAGAAAATTTAAGTATTTTGTCGTCTCCTAGCCTTCATATGAGAATTAGATATCATATGTTAAAACTGTTTTTATACAATGGTAATTCAAAACTTGAAAAACAAGTGACCGGCAATATAATGAAATTCATATAATGTTCCCAGAACAAATCATTGAAGTATCAGCAAATTTGAAATGTGAACACATTGCCAGCAAAAACTGAAGAAAGCGCCGCTCCTAGCATCTTGAAGGATTAAAACTTAAAAGACAACAAAGCACCAACTTTCTTTTTCCACAAACACAAATCTCCGCATGTATGTTCCTCTAATATAATAAGTTTATATCACAGGAAAGACTTGGTGGTTACCTACTGAATGTCGTTTGCTCCTCTCACACTAAGCTCCACACAAGGCCTTGAAATCTCAGCACACCACCTCAATTTCACACTCACGATCCAAACTCAAACAAACATCCCAAATTACCATCAGTCACTGCGTTGTCTTTAACACTAGTAATTCCAATTAAAAGAAGGAAAGTGCATCCTAGCCTAGCACCATCACCTAACATCATGCCAGATCTTCACCCTTCAGTCATCCCCAACAAGTGGGCTCACCGCCAAATCATCCCACCTTCTTCAAATGCTGTCCACAACCAGCACCCCATAATACAATACTGCATCCATTGTGATCCAAATACTCCAAACACGTCCGCATTTAGAAGCCAGCACTCACCTCCAAACTTTCCTCTTGTAAGAAAATATACACAACCATTACCCAATAAAATATATATTAAGTCATCTAATCTCCAATATCTCCAATGATTTTGTTGGATAGCTCAATATACATTATTAGGCCCATTTCTTAACAATTTAAACTTTTAAGACAATTGGTGACTTACTCTGCTATTAGAGCATTAGATCCTAACCAAAGAGTGTCGAGCATCATTTGGAGTTGCTGGCGTCAATAATCTGGCATTGACGTTTGACACAAGCAATGCACAGGGATCTTGATTTTCAGATCTTGATCGACTGGTTCATCTGAGCATTATTATGATTTTTTCACAATTTTTTAAGGCAATATGATGAGAATTTCGATTTTTTGAAACTTTTTAGTTGTAGGGGATTTTTTTTTTTTTTTGATATGTGGATTTTGGAGTTCTTGCTTCAAATAGGCAATTCCAATCTCATCTATTGGGATCGAAATATATTTTAAGTGCCGATTTGCATTGATTTGCTCAAATTTTGGCATTCTAGTTGATTTAGGCCCCTTCGACCATGCGCAAGATGAGTTCTTGTGCTCTGCGACTTCTGGTTCTTGTGTTGTGCAACAACTATCTTAGTAGGTGCCCTTTGCATTCATTTGGCGATTGTGGACGAGTTTTTTTTAGGGCTTACTGCTGTTTGGGTATATCATGGTAACCTTACCTAAGGTTAATTTTGGTTGTCCCGCTTATTGCTTTTTCCTATTTCGGTTATAGGTTGCTTGTTATGGCTAAATACAAAGTCTACTTACTTCGGGATGATGATGTGCTTAATATATTACCTCTACAAAATTTAATGGCTTTAATTACTTAACTTGGGCGCGTGCAGTAAAAAAAATTTGTGGGGGAAGCGCAAATTGAAGTTTATGATTATAACCCTTTGCCTAAAACAGATCCAAATATGAAAATTAGATGTGTGATGATTCGATTATTATCAACTGGTTGTGGCATAGCATAGAACCTACTATTGTCGCGAGCATTGAATTTTGTGACATCTCTAAGAAGATTTGGGACTCAGTTGCCGACTCATTCTCCTATCAGAGTAATGTTTCTCATGTTTTTGAGATGTTTGAAAAAACTTTCACCATGAAGTAGTCAGAGAAGCCCTTGTCTGAGTATTATAGTATTCTTAAGAATTTTTTGGACCAATTGTTGCAGTTACGACAACAGCATCACCATTGGAAGGACTTTATAATTGCTTTCTTGTTATCTAGTTTTAACCATGAGTTATGCAAGTTCAAATATCAGACTCTTGCCAGTGAGACCTTACCCACTACCGCTATTGCATATTCTCGACTTTTGCGCCGCTCCTTGGGCCAGGCTTCATCTATGGCTCGTCCTGCCTCTTCTACTTTGAAGTTCTCAACTTTAGTTTCTACTGGTGGTCATAGTGACTCACGCAGTGGATGCAGTGGACATAGTCGTCGTAGTGGTGGTCGAACAAGTGGCCGAACAGGTGGTTGAGATGGCTGGAAATGTGATCCTTGTGAGGGTACTAATTCCTAACAGCTTAAACGTTTGGGACAATTGGTGACTTAATAGATTTAACTGAGCATAACTTGTGCTAATTCAACGAATAAAACTTATGATCTAGATAACCATCCATACAAGTATAACGATATATTATAGAGTTCACAGCTTATAATATGAATCACAACCAAGTCAATATGCATATTTTTTTTTCTTTATGATAGTTAAACAAGCTTATATATATATATATATATATATATATGTTAACGGAAGAACCGGCTCTTGGGATCCACCCCAGAGGGATAAACTTTCAAATACCTGCAATCACCCGCATATATGCATGAAGTATTTCCCAGTATAATTATACACTCCCATTCCATTTGTGTTCCCAATGACCACGACCACTGCCATCTTAAAATGTGTGCGTTGCATGCTAGACTTGCTTGGCCATATGCATCACATTTTCTTTCTCTTTCTTTTTTTCTTTTCTTTTCTTTTTTTTTTTTTTTGGATTGTGCTAAGTTTCTAGAACTAAATAACTAATCACTTCAACTGGTAAAGTTAACGGCCTAGGGGATTTGTTGAGGTTATTAACTACAGGGTAGTTACAAAATGTGCAGTAGACAGCTACTGAAATCGAGAGTTGAGGTCAGCTTAGTATTGTACAAGACCTAACTTGTGATATTTGCACAACCCTAAAAATTTTATATGCATTCTCAAATTTGGTAGCCTGCATAACATTGGGGCCTAGCCCGTAGAGAAATGGAATGCCATACTCCACACAATATCTTGTTAATAGAGTAATATTTTGATCTTAAAATTAATATTGGAGAACTTAATAAAACTAGTTAGGGATTTTCCTAGAAAATCTATCAAACATTGTTTTCCCGTTATCTTTCTCTTTACAATTGCGGTAAAAGGACTCAAAACACAATAACAAAAATATGAAACTCACAACACCATAACAAATCAACCAAGACGACTAGCAGGATGTTCACCTTCGCACTAGCAGATATGGCACATAATTAAGGACGGAGGCACACAAGGACGGGTGGAGGAAAATTCCCCCACTAACTTTGAAATGTTTTTTTTTATCTATATAAATTTTACAAATTTACAAACATGCCCCCAATAAATTTTGTCTCACCCACTGACCCACACCCACTTATCCCATTCGGCATTCACAGTACAATCACAGGGTTCACGCCGCTCCTTCTTCTAGGGTTCACACCGCTCCTTTTATCTCCGTCGTTGTAGTCGTTGGCGTCGTCGCGGACTCGCAAACTAAGCGCCGTCGCGTCGCCGCCGTTTGCCTCCTTCCCCGGTCGCCGCCGTTCGCCCCCTTTCTTGGTCGGCGTGGTCGCCGCCGTTCACATCACCAAGCTGGCAAGCCCCCGCTCTCACTGCCTCGCGTCGCTGCCGCAGCGCTGTTGCGCTCTCCAGGAGGTATTCACTGATCTGAGAATCAGAGATCTTTGATTTTATTCTCTGTTTGGGTTTGGCTGTTTACTGATTAATATATATGATATATCTATATATAATATATCTATGTATCCATAATAATCATATTGATCAATGATATTGAGGTTTCAATGGGTTTTGATTTATTAGTCCTGAGCAATACATGTACTGGTGTTTAAATGCATTGAATACGTTCCGTTGAATACGTTGGTCCACTCTCCAATAAAATAAAAGCATTAAGTTATTTTTTGTCTCTTTTTTTATATTTTCTTGGTTTATTTATTTTTTAATTTTTTTTAAAATTTATCTCGTTGAGAGAAGTTAAAAAAATAATATTTATTGACCAAAATATAACACAAGTTTACTAAAAATAAAAATGAACAAAAAAAATTATGATTTATTCAAGGACGGAGGCACAGTGAATATTTGATTTTATTCCCTGTTTAGTGTTTACTGATTATATATTTGTGGGATTTTTGTTGAGTTTTTTATGATTATTAATTATGCATTTTTTGTTTACATTAGATTTAAAATTATGGAGAAATATTTTGAAAGACAGTCAAAATATGAAAAATCGTCGTGATCAGTTATAAGTTCAAATTTTATAATATAAATGGATATGAACCTTTTGAGTAGCATTTTAATTTATTTTTTCTTTCTCATTATATTTATAGTTTTAAAAATATATCTACAATTTTAAAATATGCCCCCACTGAACAATAATCTTGGCTCCATCCCTGCACGTAATGAACCAATAACTGTTCCTTTAACCCATTATAGGCAACCCCGTGCTAAATTTCATGATGCCACTCAACAAGTAAACAGTACACAGCTAACAAGTACTATACAAAATGGAGACTCGATAACAATAACACCTTGAGCTATTGAGAATTTGCATGTCTAAATAGTTGACATAAAAAAATATGCATCATGAAATGTCCTTTTCAATCACAATGAAGCAGTTGCAAAACCGTTTACAATGAAATTATTGCTGAATTGAACAATCAGCATTTCAATGTAAAATGAAAAATGCCCAATAAACTTTGCTAGCATCTATTTAGAATAAAAATAGACTTGATTTCATAAACAATTTAATCAGTCACTTCCTGTAGACACTTAAAGGTAGAACAAGAAAGAAAATGGAGATTCAATAAAGAGATGCCTTCATCAGAAAAGAAAAATAAAGGGGGGAAAAAAAAAAGCAATTACTTAAAACACGTCAGAAAAACATACACTCATGCAATTCTACAACTCAACAAAGCCGCAAATGCAAAAAATCCTTTCTGACCATTTAGTACTGCAAGTATGCATGGATATATGTGTGAGTGTGTGAGATTGTCGATATTGTCTATCTTTGTTATTTTGTTATAATTAAGGGGTAGTTTAGTATTTATTACATAATTAGGGTTTTTGGTTTTCTTTTATATATACTATGTAATTTATCATTAGTTGTAAGTCTTTACTTAATATGCAATAATAGTATTTTTTACTCTGTTTGCTAACAATATGCACACACCCAAAGAAGCCATTCAAATTGTAACACAAGACAATGGATAATTGAACACCTAAAAATCCCATTATTTAAAATAGCATAGGTCTATGTTGTTTCAAATAATTTCAACTATAACTCTCCGTGGTAATTTTGAGTTATCCATTTCCAAAGATGGAATTGTCTAACTTAGATGCAAGGCACACTGATCAAATACTTCAGAAGGTGTACAAATGACAGCCATTTTATCAGTAGATTCTTGTGGTTCAGAAATCAGTACCAGAATTTCTCTCTAAAAGTTTACTTTACATGACAAGTTTGAATGAATAAGAAACTAATTGAAAACAAAATGCTGTAAAAAAACCCTGCTTGTCAACAGCTATAAACAAATGTAAATGAAAAATAAATCGTTTGAAAAATCAAGTGAATAAAAAGAAATAATTTGAACAGCCTTCCCCATCATACCTTATCGTCGTTTAATCCAGCATCCTCAAATGCTGAGAAAGCATCCGCAGACAACACCTCTGCCCACTGTAAAATTTGAAAATTTGATATCATAAACTATCACCAGAACAGAAGCCTCATCCCAATGTATATCTTAGGCAAAGAAAGGTCACATGTCATCACAAAGTCTACCTCTATGAGCAACCAAAAACCAGGTTTAATTTGATTCTCATAAGAAAATAGATATAAATAACATAACTTAAAGAGTGGCCATGCAAAGTGAAAGTCACAAAAGAAAGGGAGGGAGGGGCCATAAATGAAATCTAAGTAAACAAAATATCTGGCACCCTCTTCCATCCTCCACCAACCCCCCCACCCAAAAATAATAAAAATAATAATAATAAAATAATATAAAAAAAGAACAAAAAAGGAACCCAAAAAATAAAAATAAAATGACTGAGAAACAAGTACCATGTAACTGTAGTATCCAGAGGCATATCCACCTGATGAAGGACACCCAAGCTCCAAAGGGACAAGTTAGAAAAAATAAAATGGGCATTTAAATATAATAAGCAGATTGAAGCTAAAAAAGTGGATTGAAAGTATTAGGAAGAGGAAACCTGCAAATATATGGCTAAAACTGCAAAGAAATCGGTCCTCTGGCAATGGAGGGATCACTTGTGTTCTTTTACTAACC
>JAOTRH010000018.1:3171664-3176664 GCA_034768845.1 Heliamphora exappendiculata | reverse complement strand
GAGAGTGTTCGCTTGAGAAGGGTGTGATACCACCACCTATCAAGCCCAACGAGCAGTTCACTTTGCCGCCTATTAAGAGAATAGGTCCCATTCAAGCGTCCCACCTTTATTTAAGATATGGGTTAGCCGAGACAAGAATTAAGAGTTAATCGCTTCTCATTTCCTACCATTTGGGAAGTCTGGCCTAAACCAAAACCCATTTGAATCCAGGCTCAATCAAGTGACTGAAGTACATTCAGTTTAAGATATGGGTTAGCCGAGGTATACCAATCAGATCCTACCACTTGAAGTACATTCAATTTTAGATATGCGTTAGCCGAGGCCTACCAATCAGATCCTACCACTTCTCACTTGTTCTAGCGACCATCTTCATAAGCAAATACTGCCTCTCTAAATTGAAACTGTTTTGGACAACATATAACACAAACTCCATATGATTAACATCATCTGGCGTACAATACCAGATATTGAGCCAATCAGGGATTCAGGACTGGAGAGGTAGAAACTTCTCTTTGAGCTACATATGCAATTGGATGTAATAAATATGTGCACATTAACCCATGGCCATCTAATTGAAGCCCTGGACAAGACTTCTGCTAAACAGTTTCAGCTGTTGCTTGCTATTCCTAATAGTTTGCATTTCCAGTCACTTTAAGAACCCAAAATTCCAGTGACTTCAGCTAGAAGCCTAGAAGCTACCATGCTTACCTCACGGAATGTCATAAGGCTTGGTTTGTCCGCGACTGGTGGTATTTGATTGCACACCATGTGAGCAACAGGCAACCTAGGAGAGCCATCGTCTCGCGAAAATACTCGACTTCGAGCAACAACCTCATCCATCCATGCACCTCCCCGTTTTTCAGATGGACGAGAGTATGGATCAAAATAGAAGTATGCGATTGGACTGCCTGAAGAATCTTTGACACGGTAGAATCTCACATCCTTGTTCCAAACCTAAAAATCGATAGCATTGTAAAATCAGATTATGAAACCATCTTTTATATTACAAGTAGCAAACAAGAAAAAGAAAGAAACTGATATATATTACCGGAGCTAAACCATCAGCTGGTTCAATATCAATCCCAAAAAGCATTTTTGCAAGGTGGAAAAGTCCATCCATAACTTTAGGCAATGAGAAATACGGCCGTAACTCTTCCTAAATAATTTTAGCCAGAAAATCATAAGTTCTTCCATGCAACAGTTAGAGCTCCTACATGCGAGGAGGAAAAATAAAACCTGCACAATATTTAAGATTTAAACACATATAGCAACACATGCCAACAATTGATGAAAGACTTACCAGTTCTTTCACTTAGTAATAGTCAGAAAAAATTCAAGCACATCTACTGTGGTTCGTTTAAACAAAAGCCAGACAAAGAAGGGTTGAATTAGTTCAAGCTGAAGGCAAACACAAAGGAGTGGTGTTGGATTGACCATAATGGCATTTAAGGAAGATTCAAATCGTGAGCCAAATAGGTTTAGAAGGTGATTGAATTTGTCATAGGGCAATCAAAGGTTAGTGGGCAGACACAAGGATTGCAGCTTTTACTTTTACCTCTTTTATTTAGCAAAGAGGTTCAGCACTGTTTGCTTGTTTAAAGTGCACTCTAGTACACTACACATGTACTTGGATTGAAATCCACAATGCTTTTACAGTGTTGATTCTTTTGTTTAGCAAAATCGGGCATGAATGTGTGCAACCCATTTTAGCTGCATTGACTCGGTTAACAGTTATTCTTTTCTATTTGTTTTATTTCCTTAAGGGCACTCTTGTACTTATCTTTGACCTAATAATATATAAGTATGTGTAGATGAAGGAGGCTAATTAACTTCTCCTGAACTCTTTTTTTTTATCTATTTTTTTTCGTATCTCTTCTTCTTTCTTCTTCAAATCCTAAGTCCATATTCTACTATTCAACTTGGTATCAGAGCATTTGATCTAACCATAGAAGAGTTGTAAAGCTTCAGCCTTTGTCACGCAGAGAAAATGACGTGCTAACGTCATCTTCCGTACGATGACGTCAACACCTGTACGGCCAGCGGTGAACGCCACTCCTCTGTTTAGATCGCCTCGATCTACTGGTCCTTGTTGTGATTTTTTCTTAATTTTTTGAAGAAGATTGGCGTGTCCCATGATTTTTCAAAACTTTTAGATTTTCAGAATCTTAGGGCTCTGATCTATACTTTGCGACTTCAATCTTGGTTTCTGATGGTCGAGATCCATTTTATAGGTGTCAAATCTCCATCATGTCAGATCTATGCTTGTTTGGTGATTATGGAATGTTTTTAGTTGAATTTTGGCTCCTTTGAAGGTCGGCGACTGTTTTTTCGACTTCGCTTGTTGCGATTCTCTTTGTTTCGACTTTGGCCCTTCGGTTCTTGCTCTTTGGGTGATTCTTGTGCTGATCTTCAATTGGTCTTCTTGGTGATCGGCCCGTCGATACTCCTATGGACTCTACTATTAAACTTAATGCTGAACAGGGCAATATTTTTTATGACACTGGTCGATATCGGCGTCTTGTTAGCAAGTTAATCTATCTCATTGTTACTCGTCCGGACATTACTCATGCAGTTGTTGTGAGTCAGTTTATGTATGCTCCTCGTCAATCACAGTTTGAGGCTATCTGTCGTACCTTACGCTATTTGAAGAGTGCCCCAAGTCGTGGCCTGCTTTATTAAGCATCTAATTCTTTGATTGTCACCAGGTCTAGTGATACTGATTGGGTTGATAGCCACTCTAATACGTGATCTACGTCTGGCTATTGTACGCTAATTGGTAGCAATTTGGTTACTTGACGCAGTAAAAAACAAAGTGTTGTGGCATGTTCCAGTGCTAAGGCCGAATATTGGGCTATGGCTCACACCTCCTCTGAAATGTTGTGGATTCGTTCTCTTCTTTGGGATTTTGGCGTTTCTACTCCACTTCCTATGCGAATGTTTTGTAATAATCAAGCCGCTATTTTTATTGCTAATAATTCGGTGTTCCATGAGCGCACTAAGCATATTGAAATTAATTGTCACTTCATTCGGAATTTGTTATTGCATAAACAGATTGTCACTCCTTATATCCGTTTGGAAGACCAATTATGTGATATTCTTACAAAGCCGTTGTTGTGTTCTTCTACCTTTTATCGCTTGCTTATTAAGCTGGGCATATTTAATATTTATACTCCAGCTTGAGAAAGAGTATTAAAAATGATTTTTTTCTATTTGTTTTATTTACTTAAGAGCATTCTTGTACTTATCTTTGACCTAATAATATATATGTGGGTAAAAGAAGCTAATTAACTTCTCCTAAACTCTTTCTTTTCATTTCTTTTCTTTTTTCCTATTTCTTTTTCTTCTTTCTTCAAATCCTAAATCTATTTTCTACTATTCAACTGACTCGCTAACACATTCCATAGTTTTGGGATGTTGAAGGCACATTGGTTACGTGTGCAAGCTTGTTAAAGCAAATATGACATGAACACATTCCCCTCTAGAAGTGCTGACACTACATAGGATGGGTTAAACATTAACAGGTGATTAAAAAACTTGCTTTGATTGAGATTCAATAGAGAATATGAAGAATTTAACTGTCATGCAAAAACAAACAGTATATACCTCTACCAGGGTTCAATAACCATTAACAGTTTTACTAAATGAGAAGCAATGGAGAATACGAAGAATTTAGCTGCCATGCAGAAACGCACATTATATACCTCTATTAGGGCTCAATAATCATTAACAATTTTACTAAGTGAACAGGTTAACCATAGCAGCACTTGTTTCATTCTTCTCCTTTCCATTGGACCATGATGCAACTGAAGCCATAACAGCAATCTTAGCACCAACTGACAGTTCCTTAAATAATCATAAGATAAAATAGAAAAGTTGGAAGGAAGGTTCTGACCAACCAAAATGACTTTTGGTTCTCCTATAAGACAAAGTTCCTTTCTAGATGATTTTTTTAAAAAGAATTTGTGAGTTTATAAAGCCTCCTTGACACAACCCTAAGGTTGATAAATATCATGTTAGTAGCTTATTATTATTATATAACTATTATGTTATTATTATCCGGCGTGTGTAGGTGTATGATTGTAATAGTATTCTCTAAATTGATTATAAATAAGAGATCGCCTACCCATTAGGGTACGACTTTCCATTATTCTTAACATGTGGTATCAGAGCCACCGTAAAATCCTAGCCTCCACGAAACCTCCACGAAACCCTAACCCTAGCCTCCCTCTTCCAGCCACAGCCACCAGCCACGCCACAACCACCAACCACCAGCCACAACCACCAACCACCAGCCACCAGCCACAACCACCAACCACCAGCCACCAGCCACCAGCCACAACCACCAGCCACGCCACAGCCACCAGCTACGCCAACAACAGTCACCAGCCATGCCATAGCCACCAACCACGAAACTGAACCAGGCCGAAACCCTAGCCACAGCCACCTCCGACCACTTTCACCCTTGTTCGAACCCCGACGACCTCCCAAAACCCTAGTGGCACCTTCGACTGTCCCCACAAGGCACTGTCGCACCTCCCAAACCAGTACCGACGACCAACGAAGCAAAGACGACCCTGTTTCTCCCACTTTCCAGCGCCGGCGACCCTTCTCTAGCACCGACGATCCTGTTTCTCCCACCGACGACCCTTCTCCAGCACCGGCGACCCTGTTTCTCCCACTTTCCAGCGCCGGCAACCTCCGCTCTATGCCGACGACCATTGTTCTACCTATTTCCAGCGTCTCTTGTCCTTGCTCAGTACCTATAACACCTTCAGTCGCTTTTCCGGCGACCTGCGAATTTTCTGGCGACTTTTCCGGCGGCCGGTAACTGTTCCGGCAACTATGTGCTTATCAGTTTGAAGGTCTTTCACCGACTGCTGGTTTGAGGGTCTAAGGGCCACTGCAGTATTTCTTATTTTATACAGATAAGTTGACAGTGTGATTCGCGGTCCATTTATGACTGATTGAAGGTGTGGGTGAGTCCTTTTGCTTGTTAGTTT
>JAOTRH010000018.1:3147447-3166925 GCA_034768845.1 Heliamphora exappendiculata | reverse complement strand
GTTGAAAGTTTAATAAAGATGTATTTTCTGGATCCCCGAGCATGTATTTTATGTCGGCGTTAGAAATTCTCCCAACATTTTATAGTTGGATGCCGGAGCATTTGGCATAATAGAAACCTGGTCTCTATGGGGAGTAAGAGAAAAATTGCAAAAGAGAGTGCCAATTTTGTAGTGGAGTATATTACAGAGTATCGGCAAGGTCAAATATGTCTACATGGACTCCAGTCAAATAAGCTTCTAGCTAGAAAGTGGGAACCTCTGGGGAGTGCGTGGGTCAGGCAAATTTTGACAGTGCATGGAGCAAAGAGGGAAAAGCCAGCTTTGATGTGATTCTTAGATGTGACATAGGGAAAATTTGGGCGCCCTATGTGGATAGCTTACAGGTGACTTTGGACAGTGACCACGCGGAAATTCTGGAGGCTCTAGCGACAGTAGAACTTGCACAAAGGCTACAAGTTCGCAAGCTTCATCTTGAGAGGGACTCTCTTGGCGTGATCAATGCAATTAATTCTGTAACGGAGAATCTATCTAGCATAGGGGTGATTGTTAATGAAATTCAAGCACAACTACGTGGCTTCCAAGAGACGATTTGCTCTCATATTACAAGGAATGGGAATTCTATGGCACATGCGCTGTTAAAGCTGGCAATATCAATAGGGAAACCACAGACATGGATGCACGATGTTGATGGTCATGCGTCTTTTCGATCTCTAGTTGAAGTTGACTTTGTATCTTAAGTTCGAATCCTCTTTCATTGAATGATTGTTGATAAAAAAAAGTGATCAGTTAAGTGGTTCAGAATGTTACATAAAATTACGTAAAATATCTTTTTAGGTTGATAAAAATTAGGTAAAATATTTTTTTAGTAAAATATTTTACATTTAAATAAACGAATCCTAAGTGAGTTATATTTGTTTTTCACATATCTAACAATATTGATCCGTAATTAAATAAAATCAATACATATAGACAACCTTATACCATAATTTAAGAGTATTAAATAAAATCAATATATAGACAACCTTACATCTTACTTTAAGGCTACTAATGGAGTGTTCAGAAAATGTTTCATTATTGCTTTCAACATTCTGCTATTAATTTTATTTGTAAATTATAATCTATTTTAAATACTTATAACTGTTAAGATTTGAACACTAATTTCGAAATGCGAACGAAAATAAAACCACACACAAAAATAAAAAATAATTAACACCGATGATTTACGTAGTTCGACCCACACCAGCCTACGTTCACAAGCGAGGGAGAAAAATATCTTACTAGCATCGAATGTGAAACCCTAAAAAATAATTAACACCGATGATTTACGTAGTTCGGCACCCGTTTCTCTTCTCTCTACCAGCTAACTTCACAATTTTCTAACTCACGACTTTTTAACCCTAAGGCTCTACTACTGTCATATTTATAGGCACACACGTAAAAATTCTAAAAAATTCTAGTCAGCCCATATTACTATAATCCTTATACATAACAAATTCTAGTAGACTCCTAATTCCATCCCAACTCAATTACATATAGACCAGTAATATAATAAACATGGGCCTAGTAAAATACAAGACACACAGCCCGATAATCTCCACTTTGGCTTGAATTCTGCAAACCACCTTAAAGATAACTAGCATTGCTGTCGATTCTGCCATCGTCGTCGTCGTCGATCTACAACACCCAAACAGCATGGCCCACACCTCTATACCGAGGTGCTCGTACCCCAACCCGGGTGCCCTACAAAGTTCACTACTTTGTAGAAGAGCATGGCCCCATCTCTCCCCCTTTGTGCATATAACTAGAGAGATCACCGCCACTAACCAAATCAAGAGCAAATAAGACTCGCTTCTATCGAAGTGTACACTTGTCTATCACGTTTGTCGTATTAGTCTCATTACCCGGAGCTTTCCTGTGAATATCCAACAACTGTTGCTCTTGCATCTTGCCGGCATCCTGTACACCATCTGATTTGCTCACCTATGCACTTGTTCTACCTCGTATTTCGTGTGCTTTTTCACAACTGTTGTTCACCCTGATCACCCTTATACTTTTTTCATATATGTCGTCTACTGATACTGTTCATCTGATGTCTGGTAGTAGCTTCACCTGTCACAACATTCTCTACGAGCCTGTATAGATTGTCAATCATCTGTCCGTACAGTATATCTCTGTTTTCCTTTGAAACCCAAAGAACTCTACTTCTAGATGAGAACCCGCAACCTTTCGAATCCAGTATCCTTAAAGAAATTAAATTCTTCCTTAGATTCGGCACATGTCTAACCCCAGTCAAGATCAAAACGGTCCCATTAAGCCTGCAAAATCGCAATATCCCTATAACGATAACTCTGCTCATTATATTGTTTGCTATCTTGGCAGTACCTCTATCGCATGCCTGATACATATCAAAATACTCTCTGATTGCACACATGTAGAATAAACATCTAGAATCTAATATCCAATCTGATTTGCTCATACCTGAAGTAACTGTGAGCACCTCTAATTCTTCATAATCGGAGTCCTTTGTAACTGATGTTTCTGATAATTGTTCTTTTTCCTTGTTCGCCTAATACTTTAAACAATTCCTCTTCAGATGACCTTCTTTGTCACAATAGTATCGCTTTTCTTTTTAACCTCTCGACTTGGAATAACCTTTCTTCTTGGACCCCTCCTGCTTCACTGTCGCCCTGCCTCTAACTTCCCTATTGCCTGATACAACCATAATGCCCTCTCCCTGTGATCTATCACTCCCCTTCTTCTTTAACATCTCATGAGATATGAGAGCAGTAACAATCTCACCTAACCCAAGGGCATCTTTTCCAAACACCAGTGTAGTCCTAGATGCTCGTATGATAAAGGTAAGAAAATCAATAGGAGAATTGTTTTATCCTCATCTTCGATCTTCGCGCTGATAAAATTCAATTCCGTCAATATCCTATTGAACTCGTTCAAGTGCTCCATAAAGTTCGCTTTCTCTGTCATCTGAAGTGCATATAACTATTTTTTTAAAGATAACCGATTCATCAATGTTTTGAACTTGTACCTGCTCTCCAACTTAACCTGGAGTTTCTTTAGATTGCTTTCGTTGATGACTTCTCGAAGAGTGCTACTCGCGAGATACAACTGGATCGTACTGTTCGCCAAGTCCCACATCTCTTCCCACTCTACATCTTTTATTATTTTTGATTTTTCTGATTTATTCTTGAGAGCCTTGATCAGTTTTTCACGCGTCAAAAAATTCATCACCCTTTGTTGCCATAAGGTAAAATCGTTGTGGTCATTAAAAGGTTCAATCACGAAACCCGAACTCTTCAATGCCATTAGATTTGTGTATGACAATCCTCACAATCTAAACTCGTCACAATATCAAATATATGTAAGCCTTTGTCCTATGCAGTCCAAATCAATTCTGATTGTACCCGATCGCTCCTGATTGTACACGATCACACCCAATTAATTCCAATCTATGCCGATCTGTCCAATCCAAATAAATGGTGCAGAAATTAAAAAATCTAACCGTACCGATGAATTCTCAGCGCCAAAAAATCTTAAGAAATACCTCCTCATTTAATTATTTTATTATATATACGAGTCGATATAATAAAATAAATATGAACCGTTGATTTCAGCACACAACCACACAGGATTATTGCCCTTGAATCAAATCTTATCAATTCCGTTGCTTGATGATTGAAAACACGAAAACTGCTCCTGTTCCGTTTCCAAAAAGTAAAATTCCTGTTGCTTGGTTTTAAAATTTTTGTGCCACACAGAATAAAAACCCAATCCTTTATCAATCAAAATTTCCAAACCAATAGAAGACCAGTGAGTTCGTCTAAACAAAATCCTATCCCACTGAGAACTGTTGCGCCGTATGAGGAAAAAAATTTTGCTGCTGTTTTCAAAAAAGAAAACCGTGATTTCTTACTAAAAAAACCCAGATTTTGTGCGCCGCCGCCCTTGATGTTCTTCATTTTTTTTGTGCGAATTAAAAAATTTTGATTTATACGATACAAAATCAAAAAAATATACATTGTTCTGATTATCCACTACAGTTTCGAATCTTCAACTGTCGGCTCTGATACCACTTGTTGAAATTTGAGCACCAATTCCCGAACGCAAACGAAAGCAAAATCACACACAAAAAACAAAAAATAATTAACACCGAGGATTTACGCGGTTCAGCTCACATCGGCCTACGTCCACGAGCGAGAGATAAAAATATTTCACTAACGTCGAATGTGAAAGAGTACAGTACCCGTCTACTTTATCTCTACCAGCTAACCTCATAATTTTCTGACTCACGACATTTTAACCCTAAGATTCTACTAGTGTTCCATTTATAGGTACATACGTAGAAATCCTAAAGAATTCAAATCAACCCATATCACTATAATTCCATATATAAAGAATTCTAACAGATTCTTAATTTCATCCCAACTCAATTACATATAAACTAATAATATAATAAATATAGACCTGGTAAAATACATGATACACAGCCAACAATAACTTCTACTCTAAACTATAATTAATTTTTCTTTTATTTTAACTATAAGTTACAACTTTTACTAAACACCAATAATTTCTGTTACAAACTATAATTTATAAACTATTAATTTTATCAAAAAGCAAACGCTAACAGCCCCCTAGTGAAAGTCTTTTTGAATTTGTTTTTTAACATGCACATATATATTTTACATATTTAAATGCCTCATAAATGGGATGAGGCATCCGTGTTTATGGGATGAACTTTATTTGTGAGACATTTGTGTTTGGATTAATTGTGGAATGTATTTGAGCAAATATCATTTTTGAGCTTTTTTCCATTTTTATTTTTGGTTCAAAGAGGTTTTCAAATAGAAAAAAGTAATATATTATACTTTGGAAAAGGCATATCTCGGGTACACAGTAACACAGAGGGAAGTAAAAAATGGCCTTGGGCTCGTGGGCCAGCCCAAAACCCGCTCAGTCAAACTCAATCCTAGCCCAAGTTAGGCCCTGAGCCAACCCAAGCTTCTTGGGCTGGGCATGAGCCTGAACTAAGCATTGAAGCCCGTGAACCCAATCCCCTCGCCGAGCTCAAAATATTCTCAAAAATGAAAAAGAAACCCGGCCCACTAAGCTCGCCCAAGGACCCAGCCCTTGAAGCCCACCTCATTTCAGTCCAACCACACCACAACCTTGACCTTCGGAGTGGGCCACTCATGTTCTACTGGGTTCGGGCCAGTCCAACCAAATCGTGGAGGTGGCCCAATACGAGTTGAATCAAAGCCCAAACTAGTTTCCTCAAATCTCAAACTTTCCAAAACCGAAACCGACCACGAATATGTATATATACACGCTAATAGGTGAATGAAAAAGCGCTTCTTCCGAGTTGCTTTCATCGACTTTACGAGTATCGAAGTGTTTCGTTTCTTAACGATCCCGTCTCGTTCCCAACCATCTTTTGCCGCCATGGAATCCGACCTCGTCTTCACTCAATCTTACTTGTGCTTGTCCTACTCTCACGCCGATCGGCCGTTGTCGGAGGACGGAGACAAGATCATAATGCCGCCGTCGGCCCTCGACCGCCTCGCGAGTCTCATGATCGATTTCCCGATGCTATTCGAAATCCAAAACCCTAGCGTTGGCCGGATCTCGCACTGCGGAGTCCTGGAGTTCACCGCCGAGGAAGGCATCATCTTGGTGCCTCGGTGGATGATGGAGAACATGCGACTCGAAGAAGGAGATCTCGCTGAACTGAAGAGCGCGAGCCTTCGGAGGGGAAGCTACGTGAAGTTACAGCCCCACACGAAGGAGTTCATCGAGCTTTCTAATCCTAAAGCTGTTCTGGAAGCGAAACTTAGGAATTTCTCCTGCTTGAGCACCGGAGACACGATCATGATCAGCCACGGCAACAAGAAATTCTACATTGACATAGTCGAAACCAAGCCATCTTCGGCGATAAGCATTATCGAGACCGATTGCGAGGTTGATTTTGCGCCTCCTTTAGATTACGTAGAGCCTGAAAAGCCAGCGGAATCGATTACTTCCAAGCGTGCTGCAACTACTGCTATGGAGGAGTCGAGGGAGGAAGAACCGAAGTTTAGGCCATTCGGAGGCGCCGCGAGACGCTTGGACGGCCGAGCTCCAACGACGGGGATGAGCACCACCGCCGGCAACTCTACAAGCAAAGACGCTCCGTCGACGGTAGGTTCGCGGAAGAACTCGGGAAAGCTTGTGTTTGGTTCTGAAAGAGCACAGATTAATCCAGGGAGAACGGAGAAGGTCAGAAAAGATGATCCTGAAGATGAAACGCCGGAGAAGAAATTCGAACCATTCACAGGCAAGAAGTATACATTGGCAGGGTGATCTTTTTCTTCTTTTTTTTTTTTTTTTGGGTTCTATTTTTTTTCTAGTAGTCAGATAGACTTAAGATTTATTGTTCTTATATAATTGAAAACCCTAGAGTAGATAAGGTGAGGAAACTTCTACTATTTATACCATTGGGTTTTGTGGTAAACTTTCTTCAGTTTTTCAACATTTAGCTTTAATAGTGAATTTAAATTTTTAATAGCATGGGGTGTGCTCGAGACAATGTGTTATAGGGCTGTTTGGGAATGTTACTCTGCATGAAATGGATTGAATAAAAATTGAATGGATTGAATAAAAAAGTAAGAAGCCTGAGTTACTTGATTGCAAGTTAATTATATTTTTTTAAATCGTTATTAATTTAATTTAATTTATCTATAGTATATTTTAATTATTATGTTTTTACATTCAACAAATCACAATTTTATATACATATTTATAGAAATAAATTAAAATATTTATAATTTTAATTACTAATTTATATATTGTGAATATTTTTTCAACAAGTATACAATGTAAATAATATTGTTAGAAATATTTACTTACGTTATTATTATAATTATTAATCTTTAGCTTGACGTCTTATATATGAATTTTGTTAAAAAAAACTATTATATGTTTTTAATTTTTTAGAAATAAATTTTAAGAGAATAATTACAAATTTTTATAACTTTTCAACTCGCTAAACTGCACCGTGAATTGAAATTATCAAAAAATATCATTCAACTTATTGATTTTGATAATCGGTGGATTGGCATTGAGTTAAAAAACGAACACTCGCTAAATGTGGATTGGTTAAAAATTTTTTGCTCCACCCATCCCAACCCAATCCAACCCGCGCACACTCTTACTATTACTAATAGTTTTTAGTTTTCTGTTATTAATTTTAATTATAAGTTATAAATTTTTTCAAGCACTCATAATTTTTGCTATAACTTATAATTACTTTTTCTTTTATTTCAGCTACAAGTTACAATTTTTATCAAATATTCATAACTTTTACTATAAGCTACAATCTATATGCTACTAGTAGTAGTTTTGCCAAATATCACCATAATTAAACCTTTTGGTGTAATTAAATAATGAAGACATAAATTTTTTTAAACACAATATTTATACATAATAATGAGTGTATGGCTGAGCTTAAATTTTGACTTTTAGCATATAATTCAGCTAAAAGTTAAAATTATTTAAATAAATCTGATTATAGTTTTTTTTTTGGTTGTAAGTTCTTATTTAAGATCACTAAACACAAATCTAAGTACTTTAAGTTAAAAGTTTTCACTTTTAACAAATAATTGTAACTTTTACTTAAAAGTCAAAGTCTTCTACGAGCTAAATTTGAGATATTTTGCTTATTTTTTTATTTTTTTATTTTTTTATTTTTTAACTAAATTTTTTTACTTTTTCACATTATTTTCATGAAATGAACTAAAAAAGTAAAAAAATTTAATGAAAAGATATGAAATTTTTTTTACTAAAGATGAAGATAAACAACATTAAATTTGTCTTATTAACTTATTTTGACTTTTTTTTATTTTTTTTAAAAATTTTTAAATATTTTGATCAAAATTTTTTATTTTTTTCGACTCATTTTGATAAAAAGAGTCAAAAATAATAATAATTTAACTAAATAATTAAAAATTTTATTAAAAATAAAAATAAATAAAATAAAATAAACAAATAAACATTTATCTGAAAGGAAGCCATAATCATATTTTATTAACTATCATTTATAAGTACATATGTTCAGTTATATCATACACCAAACAACATCATTGATTATGCCATTTTGTATTTTCTTCACTTTAAATCAAGGTATCCATCTTTTAGGGGTGTCCAAGGTTCAATTGGTTACATTTTAAGTTAAATCAAGATCTAATTCGTTCTAAACACTTCTAAAAATTTACAAATTAAAATTAAATTTATGTATTATAAAACTAAGCCAAGCCAAAGCAAATTAATAAATAACAGTTCGGTACCGATTTAGAGAATAAATATTTATTGTCTATTTTATATTTTTAAAAACATATGCATTTATTCGTTTACTTTTTTTATTAAATTTTTATTTTTATTTATATTATTTTAATTTATATTTTATTTTAACAATTATTTTATATTCTTACAAAGAGATATTCTCGTTTTTATAAATTATGAATTATATTTTATTAATTTTTTTATTTTTAATTAATAGTTTATAAAATATATAATATCATGATGTTATGAGAAAAAATAAAAATAAATAAATAATGAAAAAGAAGAAATAAAAAAAAGATGTAAAATAAAATAAATAGTTTTTAAAGTTTTTTAATAGGGAATACATCACATAAATGATTCTAATAAGTAACGGATCGATTCGATTATATACGATTTTTTTATGTTTAATTTGTTAACCGAACCAAAAGAACGGTTCTTAACTATTTTGAACCGAAATCAAATATTTTATAGAAAAAATCAAATTAAATCATATAATCAATCCAAACGATTTATCCATTTTAACCATTTTTTTGAACACCTCTACGATCATTTGAGACACAGGATTTCATAAATGTCACAATCAACATTTTTTAAAAGTGTGTTCATTTGCAAATTCTTTTCCATATTTTAGATTTTCATTTGAGATTTCTCTACTTTGTTTTTTAGAAAGATAAGAACTTGATTCCATAAAAGAAAGAAGTTCAACGAGGTCCATTTAAAGTAGAACAGATAAAAAGAAAGCAAATTAATACAAAATTAGATTTAGATAATCTGCAGGGAGGATAAACAACAAATTAATACTTAGCGCTCCTTTGAGAATCGGCTTAAAATTAGATTTTTTATCTTTTTATTTAAAGTCTTAAAATTTAAAAAGTTTTATTTGAAAATTTAAAGGCTTTTAACTTTTTTTGATTTTTTGGTATTTTGATTTTTTACATAAAATAGTTTTATACATTTTCTAAAAATATCATAATTTTTATTATACATATCCGTTTTTATAAAAATTATATTTTTAAAATTTATTTATCCTACTCATCAAAATCTACTAAACAAGATTTATATTGAATATAAATTTATATACAAATAAATTTTACAAAATTATAATAACTTTTTTTTGATTTAAAGCTCTTTTGGCTCAAAGTTACTTTAAAGCCCTAATTGGCAACCTCTGCTTTTTGGCTTTTTGATTTTTGGCTAAAAACATTAAAAAGCTAAGGTTGTCCGTTTGATAAAAAAATAAAAAAAATAAATAGTTAAAAAGTCAAATCAAAATACAAACTCCGAAAATATTCTATTAAAACTCCCACCAATTTTAAAATACAATAATGCCATTATTCATAACTTATTTACTATCACGACCAACTAAATATAATTATTAATATCAAATACATAGAATGATAAAATTGTCCACTTTGAACAAAAACTTAAAAAGTTAGCTTTTTAGTCAAATAACAAATTTTAAAAAAAAACTAGCTTAAAAACTAAGTTATCAAACAATCTGCTTTGAATTCAATTTAAATTTTTAGCTAAAAAGACAAAAAATCAAAGAAACTAGCTTTTAAGTTAGTTTTCAATTGAATCAAGTTAAATTTTTTGATTTATTGCCTTTTGGCCAAATGGTGTTTGGCATTGCTAAAAATACAGTTAATATATTGATGTGTCGTGTTTAATATGTGTGTGTGTGTTTTTTTTATACATCTTTTAATATAAGATTATATATGTTAATGTACAATAATTGTTGTCTATCTAATGAAATGTTATTATTTTAAATTATGAATATATATTGAGCACATTAAAAAATAATAACAGTTTAATCAATCTTCATCGTGGAATGCAAATAATAAAGAATTAACCACAATACTTCAATACTACAACACATAATCTTTTTACGTAAAAAATTTTAATCTAGCTAAAAATTACAGAATTAATTCAAGTTTAAGTAATTAAGCATTAAAAATTAAACTGTTACAAAACACATTCTTAAAATTTTTAATCAAATCTTCAATCTAAACATGCTAATCTTGGTTGAAGAGACATGAAGAGATATTTTCCTATTTTGTACAAAAACTTAGATGAAGCTCCCATTCTTAATCACTGGTTTGATGGTGGTGCATGGGAAAAGTTGGGCATGGATCAACTTTCTGATGGTGGGATCATTATTGTTGCCTTGAGATTTTGCCTTGGGATTAGGCAAGTAGCAGTGGGGTGCTAATTCCCTTTGCAAGTAGCAGTGGCTTGGAATTGGAGTTATGATTTGGTGTGATTACAAAATTCATCTTGATAGTCTGAAATTATTTTGTTATATGATTAATTTATATACATGATAAAACAATTAAAGAAAAAAAAGTGTCTCTTAAGGTTTTCAATCATCAATGTAACTAGAATTTTTAAATTCTAAATGGCTAAATAAGATTAAACAAATTCAACATAAATGGGAATTGATCGAGAGTGATTGGGTTTGATCGCAGATGGTCATAAATAATTTAGTTCAATCAATAACAAATAATTAATCATCAATTGATGCAAATGGGGTTTTAGTTGCGTTAAGTCAGATGGTGGTTTTATAATTTAATAGATGATTAGTAACCAATACACCTTAGCAAATAGATAAGTGACGATGGATAATTCAACGAATAAGTGTTGGACATCTCATTGTAGAAGTACGGGTCATGTTAATTTGTGTGTGCAGATTAATTACAATTGCAAAATTGACATTGACACTTGGACCGCATTTTAATTGCTTGTATCCGTTTCTTAATCATCTCATTTGCTTGATAAAACATTCGCTTTCAAGCCAATATCTTCATCTATTAGGCAAGTTCATAATTGAGCGTTATTTTCAAAATAATTTACAGAATTCAAAACACAATAAAGATTATTAAGTAGGTGTTTTGTACTCTGCAAGACTCATATAATTATATGTTTACTTATAAATATTTGAATTGGAATAAAATTATAAGTATTTTCTATCTACTAAATAACTTCTCGTCCAGTCCAACTAGTTCCAGGCAAAGTGAAAACTTCCTCTCATGACCCTCTTAAGATCGCTCAAGACCTTGTTTTACGAACATAAAGTAGGGTCACAACGATGATTAAAATCGTTCATTCATTGTGTGTCCCGTAAAGAAGAATATTTTTATAAAAATTTAATTTGATTAAATATCGTATATGAAAGAATCATTTTTTATTTTACTTAGTGTATAATTTAAACTTTAATAACCAATTTAAACAAAAACAGTCTATTTTATTAAAAAAATGTGATTCATTTATGTATTTTGAACGTTCAATCAAATTAATATTTTATAAACCTATCTTAAAATCATAAAATTGAGTCTTAAGAGGTTGAGTGACTTGTGTTGAGGAGAGCTTAACCACAAGGCAAACAATCATATGTAATAGCTCATTAATACTTTTACTTTTTGTTTTCAAAAAAATTCTTAATTAATAAATAATTTTTAAAATTTACTTTTCAATTTATGTTAAAGTGTATTCACGGTTTGATTGAAAGTGTTTTTAATAAATACATTTTTATTAATATTAAGAAGAATAAAATATATAAAATAAGAAACTAAAAAAATAAGTAATATTAAAATAAAAACGTGATTGATAAACATTCTTAAAGTGGTTGTTCGCTATTTTCTGAAACAGAAATGATAGAGTCCCAAAAATGCAGTCCACGAAATTGTCCCATAATTTAAAATTGATAAATTAGATTATTTAGATATATAAATCTCAAATACCTAAACAAATTTGTGCCATTCATTTTAAATTCTAAAAAAAAAATTGAAATTATTTTTTTAGTTACTGTATTTAAAAATATTCTTAGCAATCACATTTGTACGTTGCGATTCAGGATTTAAAAATGCTCTTAGCAATCACATTTTTACGTTGCGATTGAGGCACGATTTGTGATAGTTTTTTATATGTTTTTTTTTTAAATTTTTAGTAAATTTTTTTTTACATTAGTTCAAATGGTGATGTTTTTTTAATTTCCCTCGTTATAAAAAACTAACCAAAAATACAAAAAGTTCATACAATTAAAAGCCACTTTAAGGCAATTTAAGGTTTTTTAAGGCTTTTTTTTTGGTTTTATTGAATTTTTTTTAACTCGAGCCAAAATAGTTATATTTTTAGATTTGTTTTATTCTAACAAAACAAAAACATTATTCAAACAAAACAAAAAAGTAAAAGATCTAAACCAAAATATAAAAAAATTCAAAAAAAAAAAAAACTTTCCCAAAGAGTTCCTGAATATTTCAGCAAACTCCTCCAATGTGAATGTAAGAGGAGAAGAACCTATTTGTATATATTATGCCCACATAACCACTATTTAGGCACAATATATAAATATTTAAATGCTTGTGGTAATTGTAATTAGAAATAACTTGTGTGCAGCAGAATTGGTCTTGGACTTAGGCCATTAAAGTTATGACTTTAAGTTCTTAATTTTATACAAAAATTTAGGGTCTCAAAATTTTAAGTATTTATGTTTATTTTATATAAATTTTTACATATAATTCAACTCAATTAATAAATAAAAAATCTAATATATATTTTCTCTCAAATCCGATTAGAAAATAAAACTCACTGCTGCAACTAATTCTCATCCAATTTAAATTGTCCAATTCCTAACTAATTCTCACTTAATCGCCGCTGCTTGTCTTTATTTCAATTTTAGCCTTTTAGGGGTAAATTTTTATGAGTAAGCTCTTTTTTCAAATAATCTTATAAGAATATAAATTCTTTATGCTTGAATGATAATTTTTTGTGTGTAATAATTTTGAAATTTAATTTTTTTTGTGTGAATATTTTTATATTTAATATTTACGTGTGCTGAATACTGAATACATATCTTGATAATTGGTATTCATATTTGTAACTTGTAAAATATGTTGAATACATAAATATTATTTTAATTGATAATTGTAATTTTTTCAAATTAATTGAGTTTTTGTTAGTGATAATTTTTTGTGCAGTGATTTTGAAATTTTTTGAGTAGTAAATTATCTAAATTTGTGAGGAGTAAATTATTTATATTTTTGAGATTTTGAGATTTCTTGAAAATTATTGCGACAAGTTTACTTGTGTTTGGGTTAGTTTTTTTCAAGATTTTTTTAGTTTAAAAGTAAAAAAAAAAAATTAATTTGGCTTAATGCGGTTTTTTTGGTTTTTTTACATATTTTTACATCTATTTTTATAAAAAAAATTAAAAAATCAAAAAATTTGAAAGCTTAAAAAAAAATAGTCTAAACATAAGCTAAGACTTTCTTAGAATATGAGGGAAATTTCAATAATATTGAAGAAAAAAATTTATTTTTGAAATTAAAAGTGTTAAAAAATTTTATACTAAAAGAAATATAAAAAATTACTTGATTTGCTCAACTATTTAAAAGTAATGAAAAATTATTTTCTGAATACATAAATTGTTTATAAATTTTTTTTGAATATATTGATTACAATTGCATATAAATTTTTTTTTTAAAATTAAAATTAATCTATCAATAATATTACAAGAAAAATTAAATAGATTAATCATATTATTTATTGAGAATAATATAATAAAAAGTTAAATTACATCAATTTAGTTTGTACTTTAATAATAAAAATATTATATTTAAATTATAATTTTGAGTTTTTATAACTAGTTTTACTAATTTTTATACTTCTATGATTTTATCTCTCTCTAAAAAAACACACACAAATTTATGATTTTCTCTCTCTCTCTCTCACACACACACACACACACACACACACACACACACGAATTTGAGCGAGCGGCTACAAATCAGAAACAGAAGCAACCCACAAATTGATCACACATCCAGAAAATAAAGAAATCTCTGGAGATCAGGATCATCGATCGACGAAATCGGAACATTCGTGATTCATCACGGCTTTTTTTGGAATAGGATCCGTCCGGTGGAGCCTCCACCACCGTCGCCACCGCCACCACCACAACAAAACCCTAATTCCGCGGCAGAGTCAAGCGGTGGAGTCTAATCGCACGCTTCACAAACACCGGACCCCTTCTCCCCACGGAGGCAGGGGCGCCCTCCCTTCCGAAGGCGGTTGCCCTTCCGATCTCCTCTTCCTCGCCGGCGGCGGCTACCTCCACCGTCTTCCCCCTCCTTTCCTTTCAAACTAACATTTTTGATTTTTCTCCTCTTTCTGCTTTTCATTAAACACACAAAACGTATATATATATATATATATATATATATATATACACAAATACCTACAGATGTTGAACGAAAGAAAGATGATGACCATAAAAAGGGTACCAACAGTTGTTTCCAACTACCAGGAGGACGACGTTTCAGTGGATACCGAGATTCCATCCCAGGCCCAAACCCTTGGTTGTGGCCGCAATTGCCTCGGCAAGTGCTGCTTGCCCGGTGCGTTTCTCTTTATTCCTTCCTAATATGTTTATATTTCTCTTCCATTAAAATGTGGAGAAAAAAAAAACAAATTTATTTTTCAACCCTCTGCTTGGTTGCTGAGAAAGTTGTGCGGTTGCAAAGATTACGATATTTGGAGATTTACATTTTGTGTTGTGATTCGCAAACAGAGAAAATAAAATAAACAGTTCGTTTACGTACACAGAATCAATCATAGAATTAACCTATATAAAATTATCTCCAATATTCATATACATGTTAGACGTAGTGCATATAAATGACTGAGTTGATTATGTGGTTAAATTCCATGTACTAGACTTTTTCCAGAACAAATAGTTCTTCTACAAAGAATAAAGAAAAATGCTGATTGCACAGAGTGTTTGTCCTATTGTCTTGTCTGTGTTTGGTCGGTCATCCGTAGTTTATGCATGCACGTAGTATTACTCTTCCACAAATGGCCCCCATTATTTTTTAGTTGATTATGCCGTTAAATTCTGTGTACTAGACTTTTTCCAGAACAAATAGTTTTTTAGAACTAATCTAAAAAAATAATCTTGATCAGAACTAACCACAAAAAATGATATCGATCATCCATGTACACATAGAACCCACACCAAGGTAAAAACCAAACTAAAGAAGCACCACGATTTCTTGTCACGATAAATCCCTGTTTTTCTTTCTCTTTCCCCCTTTTTCTTTACTGAATATCATACTGATTGAACTGATTAGCATTTTCAGATACTAAGTTCCCTCTGTACGCCTTCAAGAAAGATGAAGATAAGTCGATTGATGAATACAATGGTAGTTCTTCAGATGAAAGGCGTCCAATAGCCTTCCTGAACAATTTGTTGCTGGGGCAGTGGGAAAAACGGATGGCCCAAGGGCTCTTTAGGTACGATGTGACCACCTGCGAGACAAAGATTATTCCTGGGAACTACGGTTTCATTGCACAGCTCAACGAGGGACGCCACCTTAAAAAGAGGCCAACTGAGTTTCAGGTCGATCAGGTCCTTCAACCTTTCGACGAGAATAAGTTCAACTTCACCAGAATCGGCCATGAAGAAGTGCTTTTCATATTTGATCAGAGCAATGATAACCGGACCCATTTCCTTGCCAGTTCACAAGTCAATAATGCCGATTCAAGTTCGCCAAATGTTGTTGCCATTAATGTAAGCTAGTTTGATAGCTTTCCCCTGGTTTTCTTGTTGCTCTGGGGCTTTTATGTTTTTTTTTTCCTTTTATTATTAGGTGAGCCCAATTGAGTACGGACACGTGCTTTTGATACCCCGTGTTCTTGACTGCTTGCCTCAGAGGATTGACCATGAAAGCTTCTTGGTTGCCCTACACATGGCTAAAGAGGCTTCAGAACCCTTCTTCAGATTAGGTTACAACAGCTTGGGTGCCTTTGCAACCATTAATCATCTCCACTTTCAGGTAAGGGCTCACCTGAGTCTTGAAAATGAGCTGGCTGTTTTAGCATTCTCATTATTTGTTAGTTACTCATTTTAATTTTGTACAAATGGAAGGCATATTACTTGTCGGTGCCCTTCCCAGTTGAGAAAGCCCAAACTCAAAGAATAATGACAGGCAAGGAGCTTCCTGTTAATGGAGTGATGGTCTCACAGTTGTCGAATTATCCCGTCCGTGGTCTTGTTTTTGAGGGTGGACTTAAATTGTGTGACCTATCCAATGCTGTTGCTAATTCTTGCATTAACCTTCAAAACAAGAACATTCCTTTTAATGTTCTCATTGCTGATTGTGGGAAAAGAATTTTCCTGTTCCCTCAGGTAAACTACTGGCCTTGCATTATGATTTCTAGTGATGGAGCTTTATATGCTTAGGTATACTTTGAGTTTTACTTGTGATCATAATGTAAGGAGATTTTTTAAGGTTGCAGTGTAGTTAAGTATAGTTTGTCAAACCAAACCTTGCCGTAGAATGACACGTTCAGTTAAGATATTTTATCTTGCCTTGAATTAATCGGTTTTATACTGGTTAATGATTTAATTTGACTGCCAGAAACAATGGTGAAGTGTTTTCTTAGGGTCCATTGCTTAATATTCGTTATCCCTTGCTAGCATACGAAGATTAATTAAGTCCTTGATGAATTCTCAGTGTTATGCCAAGAAACAAGCAATTGGAGAAGTGAGCGAGGAGCTTCTGGACACTCAAGTGAACCCTGCCGTGTGGGAAATCAGTGGTCACATGGTATTGAAGAGAAGGAAGGACTATGATGAGGCATCCGAGGAGAATGCCTGGAGACTTCTTGCTGAGGTGTCTCTGCCAGAAGAGAGGTTTGAAGAGGTGAAGACCCACGTCCTCGAAGCAGTTGGTTTGCTTGAGGCAGGATCAGAGGAGAATAGCATGAACGAGGAAGAAGCTCTACAAAAGCCCCACGAACCATACGTTACCTCACAGTTGCCTCAAGATTGTATGGTTCTGCAATGAAGGATTTTCTTTTTGGTGCAAGGTCTTGCAATAGTAAGTGCCCTTTTTTTTTTTCTGTTTTCTATTGTAATAGATAATAGTTCCATTTTGATTCAGTAATTTTAGTTCCCACAAGAAACCACTTGTGTGATTCAGATGAGATTTCTGCAATTAGCCAGATCTATTTTGCAGGGCAGTGACCATTGTTGTAATATATTTCCTTTGACTGAAATTGGTATATTCTAATCTGGACATGCATGACTTGTATCAGCATCGGGCTTTTACTCTTAAGATTTTGTATGTTTTGTTTGGTTCTTGGTATTTTACTCGTCTGATGGCTTTAAATTCCTTCGAATTGGAATGAGATCTGCCCTCTTATGTTGCTTAGAAGTTACATTGTAATAGCTTTAAGCCTTTAACACATGGGTGCTGTATGCACATGTTGGGGACCAGGACAGGAGAATTTGTTTTTATCTCCCATTGTCTGCTAGAGCTTCCATAGGCATTCTGTTCTGCCCTCTTACTGAATTCACCAGTGGCTTTACCATTCCCATAATTCGGATTCTCGGAACCTCTTAATTAACAGAAACTGCACCCAACCCTTTTCAGAGATGGTTCTAGACTTACAAAGTACCAGAAGTTCGTGGATTAACCTGTATCTTTTGTCCTTACTCTTTCTAGTTCTTGGAAAAATAGAAACTTAAATTGTATTCCAATTGTCTCGCAACAAGGTAGTGTTTTTTCCGAGTCTCGATTTGCTCACATTTTAATCATTTCCAAAGTTCTCTCACAACTCCATCTGTGAGCGACCACCCCGCTTGAGTCCATCTATGAGTGCGGCCCAACATGTCAACAACACAAGAAAAGTGTTCCTTTCTAGACCTAAGATTATAAACATCAATCATCCTCCTAAAAACCCATTGTCCTGAACACCAACTGAGCTTCTGTTAAGCTGCCACACTTGGAATACGTATCTTTTAGAACATTGCCAACTGAAAGATCCAAACCAAAGAATGACTTGACAGTCCTAGCATGAATTTGTCTCCCATATCCCAGGTTTGCCAAATTACTATACACCGAGAGGATACTAAAAAACCGAAATAATTCTCTTTCACTCTAATCTAACCATATTCTGAAATTGTTCTCTTTCACGCCCAATTTAGGTGTTCTGATATTTTTGGGAGCCAGACGATTACCCTTAAAATAATAAATAATTTTTCCATCCCAAGTAATTGACCGGAAAATCTAATAGAGATATTACTGTGGAGATTCATTCTCTCTTTTAGGCCTTGGACTACATTATCGCCCATTGTGTTCGTATTTGTATTTGAATTTGTACATCAAGTTAAAACTCATTAATAATTGCCAATTGGGATCTTATTTTGTGGTGTTCCAAAAACTTTTAGATTGTAATGTTAGATAATTTGTTTTCCAAGTATTGAGATAGGAAGGATTTTTAAAAAAAAATTAAACACCTGCTATTTTATTTTAAAGAATCTAGAAGTTCATTGAAAGTATACTTTAATAGTCCTTCACTCTTTGTAAAAAGGGTGTGGTAATACCTCTTTTATTTTAGCCTTTGTTTGGATGGAAAGTTTTAAAGGGGAAGTGAAGGCTTTGGAAGGGAAAAGGTTATTATAGTAGTGTTTGGATTATTTTTAAAAAGGGGAGGAGAAGTAGATGCAAGGCTAGTGAGGGAAAAAAAAAACTTAGTTTTGATAGGTTTTACTCCCCTCCAAAATTGGGAGGATTTGGAGGGAAAGTGAGCTGATGAATATAATTAGTTTTTGTAATATTAATCTAAATTATTTTAATATATATATATATAGTAATAATCCGTGGAAGATATGATTTATATTTTATGATTTATAAAATATTCATATCAAATCATAAAAGAAAATTAATAGATACATACTAACAATCAAAGAAAAAAAAAAGAACATATACTAGAACCTATTTTTAATAAAAATCCTAACTCTAAAAAAAGCATATTAGATAAATATTTTTCATTTTGTATAGTGGCTCTATTAATAGATTAACATATAAATTGGGTTGACATTATTATTTGATAAGGTATTTTAGATATATATATATATGTACACACACACATACTAACAATCAAAGAAAAAAAAACAGTATATATTAGAACCTATTTTTAATAAAAATTCTAACTCTAAAATAAACATATTAGATAAATATTTCTTATTTTGTACAGTGGTTCTATTAATAGATTAACATATAAAATTGGGCTGAAGTCATTGTTTGATAAAGTTATATATATATATATATATATATATATATATATGTAGTATAGTAATGGTA
>JAOTRH010000018.1:3130956-3147347 GCA_034768845.1 Heliamphora exappendiculata | reverse complement strand
ACCATGATCACTTCGGATACTTGAGATTTGAAACCCTTTTTCGTTTTGAACTCTCCGAGACAGTTTTGAAAAAGAGGCAAAGGCTTCATCCTTATGAGCTAAGAACAGCACCCAAGTGAATCTTGTGAAGTCATCAACAACAACAAGGGAAAATCTCTTGCCACCAAGGCTTAGAGTCCTTGTTGGACCAAAAAGATCCATATGTAATAGTTGTAAAGGCCTAGAAGTTGAAAATTTATTTTTGGAATGAAAAAAGCTTCTATCCACCATTGTTGGTTACTATTATCGCCACTACTTCTATCCACCACCCACTTACGACTACTATCTCCACCCATTACCTCCACTCTACCGGTGGCCATCAACACCCACCACCTCTCTCCACTGTCCATTACCTTCACTCACCAACTGCCTTCGCTGTCCAATATACATCCTCCCATCACCTCTCACTATCGATTGTTACCTTCAACCACCATTACTGGAAAACATAATCGTCATCACTTTTTACTGTCATTTTTGGTAATTTTTTCTACTTCTATTTGCCATCTCTAAAGTCATTAATCATCTTTACTAACTTTGCCTCCTTTTGAGTGCTCTAACCTCCACCACCATTGGCTATTATCGCCAAAGAAATTATTACAACCATTGTCTTTATCTTCTTTTGTTTATGACCACCATCATTTATCATCACCACTGGCCATCATATACATTCACGTCTTCAATAATGCTCTTAGATGATTTTTCTCCCACTCACATCTTCATAATTGTTTGTACTTATCAAATGAGGCATTGGCATCACGGTTTTTTTTAAAAAAAATACTTTTCAGCTAACTTGCAAGTTGTTCTGCGATTTATGCTTGGTATTGTGATTAATGATAAATTTGAAGGTCATATATTTGACTTTGCTAGTGACACTTAGTCTGCAAATCTTGTCTTGCAAGTGAATTGTGACATGCATTGTACATACCATGCATTCTTCATATAAATTATCGTTGAGATGAAACTATCAGTGCATATGATTTGTTAACCAGTTATTGTGATTATTTATTCCAATTGTATTTTATTATTTTTTATCTTGAGATTGTATATTCACTGAGCAAATTGATAGCTCACACCCCTATAATAAATTTTTCAGGGTTTACAAGTGATACAGTAATTCACTGATGAGTCTTGATTCATATTATGGAGTTTTTATATTTTTTTTGCTTTTGGAATTATGTGAGTAAATTCTGTATAACTTGAGACAGTTAGGTACATTTAAATTTGTAAATTTTAGTGTTACATGTATATATATGTTTATACTTGTGAAATACTTTACATACATAAATATACAATATTATATTATTTGGGATGGGGTGTGACAGATATGATGGTTGAGATTTTCACAAAAAGAGAGAAAATATTTGTGTAGTCTTTCCCCAGCTTGTGTTGAAACCCCTTGGCTACCCATTTGTTCTGTAGAGTTGACTTACCCTTAGGTAACTGTATCAAATCCCAAGTGTGATTTGATGATAGGGATCCATCTCGTCATCCATAGCACATTCCCATTCCTCACTAGTATATATCAACTTGAAATGCTTCTTCAAAACACTCTAGTTCAACACAATTTGTTAATAACAAATAATTAAATGAGGATGAATAACACATTACAGGTTACTAACTCTAGCAAATCTCATGGGATGAGGAGTCTGAATCTTTGTCTCTATCTGTGGAGTTGACTGTATGTTCTCATTTCGAGCTTTCAATACTTTATCAAGTGTCCCTTCAAACTCAAGAAAGTCTGATCCATCTGTAGTTATTTCCTTTCAATTCTCTCTTTAAAAAAAATGGCTCGTTGAACGCAACATCAATACTCCTAACTATTTTTCTATTTTCATAATTCCAAAGTCTCTATCCGTAGTTATCAGTCCAGAAACCAACAAAGACATAATTTCTAGACTTAGGGTTAAGCTTACATGTCTTATCATGCTCTACATGAACATAAAAATTACAATAAAAATACGCAGATAAGATAAACTTACCTCTTTTCGTGTCCATGCTTCCTCTAGCAATCCACCATCCAAATGTCCTCAAGGCCCTATGTTGATTAAATAAGCAGTTGTGTCCACTGCATTAACCTATAACTTTTTTGGCAATTCGGCATGCAACCTCATACTCCTGGAATGTTACATGATTATTTTGTTCATACGTTGTACCACCCTATTCTGCCTTGAATTTGTCGGAACATTCATTATCCCATTAGCAGCATAATAATTCTCAAACTTACTACTGCATTACTCACTGCCATTATCTAATTTCAAACATTTACAGCTTCAACCATATTTCATACTCATTTAGGGCTTTTCAATTTTTGAATATCCTAAAATATCAAATTTATTTTTACAAAAATAAACCAAAAGCTTCCTCATTGCATTATCAATAAATGTAACAAAATAACGAGAATCCCCTAAAGAGGGTACTTAAGATGGCCCACATATGTCTGTATGGACCAATTCTAATTGTTCTAATTGTAGTATCCTTATTGTCCTTATGAAGCTGAATTTCCTCTACTTTTAGAAGACACAATCTTCACATAAATCTAAGTTCACTAACTACAACCCTGGTAATTTTTCATTTGAAATCATCATTTTCATCATCTTTTCGCTCATGTAACTGAGTCTTCTGTGCCAAGAACTAGCATCAACCTCAATCGATGCCACTAATATACAAATGTACAAACCTAAAGACACGTACAAAGTGCCCTCTAGTTTTTTCGAGCTTCATCCATGAATCAATCATGAAAAATGTCAGACCCCAAATTCTGACAACTAACCTAGAAAAATTAAATTTATTGTTAGACTATGTACACATCTAACGTTTTTTAGGTTTAGAACTTATTGATCTGTTTGAGTAATCTGAATGTCACCCTTCTTGATGACACTGCAAGTTTTGTCAATCCCGAGATGCACTTTACCAAAATTTCCTTGCATTTAGTTACTTAGAATATCCACGCGTGAAGTAGCAGAAAATGAGGCTTCTAAGTCTACAATCTAAGACTCACTACGGGAGTCCATGGCACAAATCAAGGCATTTGTGCAGTCATCGTCGGCAAGGTTTATAATATTCTTACTCCCTGTTTTGTATCATTCTGCTGCTTCCTTGGAGCCTTGCAATCTTTTTAAAGTGCCTCTTTTAAGTGCAATTCTAATAGCCACTAGATTTTTTATTGTCAGCCTGCGATTGTGATCTTTCACATGACTTCGATTTATAATTTCTCCACCTTTCTAATTTCTTCTATTGTTCATTCTCCCATTATTCTTCTATATACGTGACTCCTCCCCCAAAATAAATGCGCTAGCATCCTTCAGCTTAAACTTCAATGATCCCGAGAAATTACTATATGCCACTACCAAGTCATTCCAACTTTTTGGCAAATTAAATAAGAGGAGTTGATCTATGATTTCATCAGCAAATCAATACCCATTGATTCAGCTGATTTGCAATAGTATTGAATTCGTTAAGATACTCAACAACAATAGCATCATCTACCGTCTTCAAATTGAATAGTTTTTTCATCAAATATACCTTATTTGATCTCAAGGGCTTTTCAAACATCTTTTCCAATGTCTTCAACAAATCTATCATCGTCTTCTCCTTTGTGATGTTGGATATCATCGACGATGCAAGACTTAATTGTACGATCCATAAGGCTTTATGATATCCAATTGGTTTGGGATAGACCGATAAATCAATCATAAATTCTGATCAATCTATGAATCGATCCGTCTTTAACACCTTGTAGTATTTTGATAAATCGAACGATCAATTCGTCTATCTCCAAGATGAATTCTCTTCAATTTATAGCACTCCGTCGTTATACCTTAAAAATAATATTGAAAAATCTCAATATCGTGGGTGGTGGTATTTGGCTTAGCTAGTTGAAAATAGTGTTTTTTTTTGTTTTTAATTTTTTTTTTATATTTTGGTATAATTTTTTATTTTTGTTGCAAAGTCTATAAAATATTTTTTTTATTAAAGTTACAAAAAATTTATTAGAGACGAAAAAAGTTATTTTCGGTTGAAAATAACCATTTTGGTTTTTGAAAATTTTAAAAAAATTTAGTTAAAATTTTTTATTTTTTAAATTCCTTGTAACATGAGTAATCTAAATCTAAAAAGTATAAAAAGAGTAAAGTTATAAAAAAACATTTATTAAATATAAAATTTTAGATTAAAATTATTTTGAAAAACAATTTAAAAATTGTTATTTCTTATAAATTTGACAAATACGAAAAGAAAAATTAGGTGCAAATATCATATTATTCGACAAATATTCTATCTTCACGTAAAAATTACTTAAAAAAAGAGTTGTGCTTTAAACTCTTTTTTATTTGTTTGTCCGTGTTTAATCGATCATAAGTAATGGTACAAATATAATTTTTCAGAAATAAAAATTAATTATGGACAGCCACGAGGGCCCCAGCGCCATGCGCCAGCGAATCTTTTTTCCGAGGGAGAGATGCTCCCAGAAGACTGAGAAGTGGTTGGCTAGTGGCTACCAAAAACTGCCAGACACTTGGCATCCGGAGGACAAACTACAATCTGCGACTCTTCTCTCTTTGCTTTCTCCGCTGCTCTTTCTTCCCCCAATTGTTGACAAAACTAAGAAATTAGGGTTCGTTTCTTTCGATCCTAACGATCATTCCAAACCCGTATTCGTTTCCCGTCTCAATCTCTCCATTTTAAAGCTTCATCCAACAGAAAACCAAAGAATTAGGCGAATATCAGGACGCCTTCTTTGTGTTCGATCAATTGTCGTTGACACACACACACACACACACACACACACTTATATACCATATGTAAATTTTGTTTATGGCTCTGCATTCAGCTGCTCTGTGCTTCAGTGGCGTCCCTTCGAATAGTCGAACTTCTTTCTCGCCGCATCGGTTCGTGGGTTCAGCTGTTTTCAGGGATTGTGCCGTCAGCGTATCTGCCTTTTCTTCTTTGCCCCTTATTTCCCGTCCCCGATGTGAATTGAAAGGTACTATTTCTTGAACTGAAAGGTACTATTTCTTTTCTGCTTCTTCTTCTTCTTCTTCTTCTTATTCTTCTTCAGCTGAAATGACTTTGATATCTTGAGTTCTGTGGGTGTCTTTAGTAGACTTGTGTTTGTTTGTGTTGTTGCTCTGTTGGTACTCTTCTTCATGTTTAGGAGCAACCAAATCTTCATTGAATGTTCATTGGAGTTGTCCCCCCCTCCCTTTTTACTGTTAGTTTTTCCAACTAATAGGGCTATATCATTTTCTCTGCTCATTTCATGATTTTCGTGATTTATAAATCTCAATTATGGCACTAATCGATTTTGTTGACTAATAAAAAATAAAGAAAATTGCTAACAACAGCCTAATGGGTGGTGGTTAATTGGTAAAAAGTGCATTGATATTTAACATTTTTGTGAAGTTGTTACCTTAACATATAGATAAAAAGTGCCCTTAACATACCAGAATGGCAGAAAATGATTCATGTGGCCGACTCTAATTGATTGGGACAAATGCTTAGTTTGGTTTGGTTTGGTTTGATTTGGTTTGTGAAGTTGGTACCTCCAAAAGTTTATTGACATTGGAACTTTTTTTTTTTTTCTCCATTAGGCTATTAACCAAATCCCATTAGGTTTTCTTTAGCAAGACCCAAAAATAAATTTTTTTTCAAAAGGACGCATATATTTGCAAACGCAATCCTACACATATATTTGTAATAGCTGCCATATTTGCGTGAAATATTGACTACAATTATACACTTGACCAATTCCTGGTATCCTCATGACTTAACACCATACATTGGGGCCTGCCAGGAAAGTTATTGCAGAAACATTTGACTTCATGTTAGTAGTTGATCGTTTACATAACTCAAATCAGTTGTCTTGGAGATGCCAGAACACATTTGGAAACTTTCATTTTATTAGGAGAGAATTTTATTCTATGTTTGTCGCTCTTTATTTATTTTAAAGTTGCTGAAATCTTGCATGTACATGTATTCTCTTCCGAGGGTTCTACTTCTACTCCATATTTGTCACTTCCAATTGAGATGTTGTGATTTGCTTGAAGTTTAGGTACAAAACTATGATTCAATTAATAAGATCCATAATAATTGCTTGTTAACTTAGAAGTCCGTCAATGCTAGGAGTAGAAATTTGGAAATTCAACGAAAATCATTCAAATTACCTTAAGCAGGCCATTTGGGTGGGCTATTATCCACGGTAAATTTATTGAATCATGAAGAGATGTATTTGATTAGTTGCAAACAACTAAGATGATGGATTTAATGTTCAAAGTTCTATTTCAGCAGGAGAATTTTATTTTGTTTAAAATATGTCACAATGCACAAGACAAAACGTAATAAAAATGAAGAACCCTACAATTCAAAGCTTTTTCACTGAGGTAATAATTTTATTTATTGACTGGAATGGCTGTAATTCAAACTTGAGAAACTTTAAGGAACAGTCAATAACTGAAACAAAACTCATTTAGAGGAAAAGATATGTTTCAGATAATGTTAATAGAATGCATGATGGTGTAAAACTAAAAATGAAAATTGTATTTGGTACAATCCAAAATTTTATGTTTCGATTCCATAGTGGATAATTTCTTTGTCAACTTCATTTTTTTCATAGGAAAGGCATTTCCACGTGAAGACGGGGTACCTCAAACAAATGAATCCTCCCTTGTGGTTTGCTTTGGGGAGATGCTAATCGATTTTGTTCCAACCATAAGTGGGCTCTCATTGGCCAATGCACCTGCATTCCAAAAAGCTCCCGGAGGGGCTCCTGCTAATGTTGCTGTTGGTATTGCTCGTCTTGGAGGTTCATCTGCTTTCATAGGGAAGGTAGTATTTGGAATATGTTATTTTTTGTCTTTTGTTGTTCATGCCACGCAAAATTTGAGAAAGCAGTAGTATTATTTAAAGAATTCTGTAAATTTGGCTTATCAACAAAGAGGGATCGCCATTTATTTATGTTAGTGGAAAAGATTTACAGAGGGATGAAGAATCTATAATATAGGAAAGAAATAAAATGAAATAAAATCGAAGGTATCAATAAAATCCTAATTTTCTGATAGATATTATTTTTAATACTCCCTATCAAGTTGGGACAAAGATATCAATTAAATCCAGCTTGAAGATTGAAGACTTGAGCAGAGATGGTCCCGTTTGCTTAGTGAATATATTTGCAGTCTAATCAGATGAAAAGACAAAAGACGGGGTCACAATACGTGCTCAAACATTTTCTTGAATAAAATGAATGTCCACTTTTATATATTTAGTCTGTTCATAAAGTACTAAATCTAAGCAAGCATAATAGAATACTTGTTGTCACCTCTGAAGCACGGACACGTCGGAATAAGTGTCGTAGCCATGTCGGGCATGCCAAACACATCGGACACACAGACACATCGGGGGCATGCCAAGACACGTGTCGGACACGCCATATGGCGTATCCTATTTTTCTATAAAAAAAATATAGCTGGACACGTTGAGAGACACGCAAGGGACATGCATATCCAATTTCGAGCATGCTAAACCCTATGATAAAATAAAAAACTTTAAGAGCCTCAGTGCATAGCTTGAAAAAAATACTCGGTCTCTCCTCTTTGTTACCCACCGCGACCTTCACCAGTGAACTCGACGACCACCAATGACCTCAATCTCACCAGCGACAATCACTAACGACCTTCAATTGGCTTCTAAGTAAGCACTCTCTTTTTCTTCCTTTTATTTTTTGGCAGCTTCTCTCTCTATTTTTTGTTCTGCTCGTCTGCGTCTTGTTCTCTCTCTTCTTCTCTCCTTTTTTTTTATTTTATGATTTTTTCTTCCTTCGAGTCTTTGAATGATTCAACAACAATTGCCTATTTAGTTGTTTCTTGATTTTTCTCTTTACCATTTTAGTTTTTTTCTTTACCTTTTTAATCATTTTTTGTTTTTTACTTTACCTTTTTGGTCTTTTTGTAACCTTTTTTTTGGAGGTTATTTTTGAATGTTTTATTTATGAACATAGGGTAAGTTTATAAATAAAAATATATATTTTTTCGTATCTTAACTGTGTCTATGTCCTAATTTTTTTGAAATTGCTGTGTCCGCGTATGTGTCTATATTCGTGTCCGTATTTGTGCTTCATAGGTTCTCACAAAATAATATAGATGATCCATTTTCCTCAAAGCCCAGCTTAGCAAGAATAGATCGAAGCCAAAGTATTTCACAAGTGTTCCGTGCCATAACTCGATACTCTGCTTCAGCTGAAGATCATGAGATAACTACCTTTTTTTACTTTCCCATGATATATGATAATGACTATAAAAAGTACATAAATCAGATGTAAAGTGTCGGTCAATTTTACAGCCAACATAATATGCATCAGTAAAACATGAAAATCCAGATTGATTACCAGCAGAAAAAAATAAACCAAGATCGGGACAGGTCTTGAGGTACCTTAAGATATGAAAGACTGTATCCAGATGAGCCTTACAAGGGGCATGCATAAACTAACTAACTACACTTATTGCAAAAGTCAAGTCTGGTCTAGTATTAGCGAGGTAAATCAGTCGGCCAATCAGACATTGATACATAGATGGATTAGGAAATAACTTTCTAGATTCAATGGAAAGCTTTCATTCGGATCTTTTGGAGTAGATGCCGGTCTACACCCTAATATACCAATGTCTTAAAGGAGATCAAGAGTGTACTTTCTCTATGAAAGAGGTATTCCACAATGAGAACGGGCAACCTCAATACTAAGAAAGTACTTGAGGGGGCCCAAATCTTTAATATCAAAAACTCTATCAGGGCCCTGCTTTACCTGAGCAATGCCTGATGTATCATCTCAAGTAAGAGTAATGTCATCAACATATACTAATAAAATGATACAGTGACCATCAGGGCATTTACGAATAAAACATGTCCGGTTAGAGTGACATTAGGTAAAGTCCATAAACAAGATAACATTACTGAACCGACTAAACCATGCCCTGGGTGACTATTTCAATCCATAAAGAGACTTACGGAGGCGACATACCTTCCCAGAATACTCCCTCTCAGCCCAAAAACTCGGCGGAGGATCCACATAGATGGTTTCAAGTAAGTTACTGTGAAGAAAAGAATTCTTGACATCCTATTGATGAAGAGATCAACAATGAGAAGCGGCCAAGGATACAAGAAGACAAACATATGTCAATTTTGCAACAGGGGCAAAAGTAACCTCAAAATCTTTATAAGAAATCTGGGTAAAGCCTTTAGCTATGAGACGAGCCTTAAACCGATCGACAGAACTATTAGCTAAATATTTCACACTGAAGACCCACTTACACCCACAATCTTTTCACCAGTCGGTATAGGCACAATTTCCCAAGTACAATTAGTTTACATCCATCTCTGTTTTCATGACGGTGACCCACTGGGATTTTGGAGAGCTTCAGACATCGACCAAGGAATTGGCATAGAAGCAATCTTTCTATGAAATGTAGGGTAGATAACTGAAAGACCATCATAAGAAAAAAATTGGAAAATAGAATGGTTAGTACTGTTAAGCCAACCATAATAGGAATAGCGTTTGCAAGTACGAGGAGGATAACAAGGAAAATGAGAGACAATACATGAACCTGTGTCTAAAGAGATCTCTGGCAAAAAAGGCTGAGAGCGAGGGCAGCAAGAGTACATCTGCAAAGGGGTAGGAAGCCCTTGTACTGAGGGAGATGTGGGTTCTGTCACCGAAGGGGAGTCAAAAATGGGAACTGGATGAGCACTCGGAAAGAGGTCCACCATAGAAGTAGAAGGGGTAGAGTCCTGTAAAGTGGACAGAGGGCTATAAAAAGGAATATCCTCACAAAAAGTGACATCAAGAGAGTGAAACATGTGGCGAGACACGAAATCATAACAACGATAATATTTAGACATAGCAGAATCGCCCAAAAAGATATATGTAACCAGATTTATTATCCAATTTAGTACGAGTTGGATTTTAATTATAAACAAAACAAGTACATCCAAACACTCTAGGGAGAAGAAGAAATAAGTATGATCGAGCTAGAAAACATAAAGAGGAGCCAAACTATGTAAAGTTTGACTAGAAGTGCGGTTAATGAGATAAACCGTGGTAAGAACAGCCATAAACCCGTAAGACTTAGGTACATTGATCGATAAAAGTCACATAATAACGATGTCTAAACAAAGCAGCAACCGGGGAGGGTCCTCATACATCCGAATGAATAAGATCAAAAATACCAGACATACAATGCATGCGGGAAATATAAGTAGTATGAGTATGTTTAGAAAGTTTACACACCACACAATGAAATTTATAGTCCTTGCATGCTTTTTGAGATGATAGAAATAACAAACTTAAATATTGAAAATTTGCATGTCCTAAACGGGTGTAGTCAGGAGATAACGATACAACCCCCTGTGATGAATAGTCGAGGTGGAGCCATCAGCAAGACACATAGTACTATTCGCTGAAAGGACAGGTGTAGAAAATAAATACAATTCACCAGTTATATGATCATTGGCTCTAGAATTTAGAACTCAAGTAGATTTGTCAGACCGAACATGTAAAGCAGTGGGAATACCTTAGCTAAAAGTAGCAGTGGGAGTGAAGATGTCCTGAGCTCGAGCAGTGAGGGAGCCAAGGTGCTCCTGAAGCTGACCAATTTGAGTTTGGAGTCGACTAAAATCAGGCGGGATAGGAAGTGCAGAATTGGCAACATTCTCGGCAATGGCAGCCGTGTGAGAGGATTTAGAACCAAAAATACGGTTCCGAGTGAAGTGTTGCTTTAATTCGGTGTGAAATTTGAAGCAACGGGCCTTAATGTGTTCCACTTCGCCACAATGATAATAAACAACTTTTTCAGTTGAGGCACAAGATCTGAAACTAGCAACAAGAGCCATTTGATCAAGCATAACTGGAGGTGCAGAGGCGGGGGAGGAGCAAATTTGAGTAATTGACGTCGACGCTCCTCACCATCAATTGTAGCAAAGGCCTCATATAAAGAAAGCATAGGTGAGGTATTCAAAATCTGAATGTAGAGAGACTCAAATTGAGGTTTCAAATCCATCAAGAACTGATATGTACGCTGACAAGAAAGAGACGAAGAGATCGGCTCCAAGTAGCGAAATTTTTGCAATTCGATAATACCCTAGTAATACGATGAGCTGATTCATGTTAAGAAAGAGAAAAAACCGAGGGAGATGTCCTAGAAACAGCTTTGTCATTGGATTCGGCCATATCGTCGAGTAAGCCGATGTTAACCAACCAAAGAAAAGATAGAAAACCGGAGAATCAACTAACCCAAGAGAACTGCTACCGAACAAAAACCAGCAACCCAAAGCAAATATAACAAACAAAGGGGATGGATTTACCACATGAGTAAATCAAAGAGAGCCCAAAGTGATCGGTAAACCAAGAGATTTTGATCCAAGATTACAAAAGGGGCCAGGAAGGTTGCGAACTGGGGAGGCGTGAACTAGGAAGGCACGCAAAAGGAGGCGATGCCGGCTAGGGTCTGCTTGAACCAGAGGATGGACAAATCATTGATGGCGTGACTAGGGTTTGCGCGAACCAGAGGGGCACATGAAGAGAGGAGCGAACCAAGGAGGCAATGGCGGCTAGAGTTTGCTCGACTAGGGTTACAAGTGTTACGAACCGAAGGCGGCAAGGCTAGGGTTGCACACTGGGGTTGGTCGAACCAGAGGGGAGAGGTAGGGTGGGCAGGGGTGTTGGCGGCAAGGAAGAACTAGAAAGATTAGAATGTCGACGGAGCAAAGAGGGTCGACGAGGCTAGTGGCGGCAAGGAGGGACGCTGGTGGCAAAGAGGGACATCGACCAGGAGGCTAAGGTCCCGACGAGGCTCGTGATGAAGGATCTGTGGCAGGAAAGGGGGATAGCGGCGGGTCTAAGGTTTGGGATTTTTTCTTTTTTGGATTTTGGCTCCGATACCAAAAAGAATTCTGTAAATTTGACTTTCCTACAAAGGGGGATTGCCATCTATTTATATTAGTGGAGATTTACAAAAGAATGAATAATCTATAATATAGGAAAGAAATAAAATGAAATAAAATCAAAGATATCTAAGAAATCCTCCTAATATATATTATTTCCAATATTATTTTATTCCTACTTGATAATGTTATCCAAAGGTGGCATGTGCTCACTAACTGGCATTGCCTGTGTAAGAAAGCGGGAAAATTCGTTGCTCATCTCCTTATTCATTGTGACTTTTTGAGGGATTTATAGGGATCATTTGGTTCCTTTTTGGAGATTGATTGGGTATTTAAGGAGGTAGCTTGTGTTTTTAGGGGGTGGAGAGAAGGGAAAGTGTCATGGTGTAGGAGGAGGGCTTGGTGGGTGGCTCTCGTGAATTGTTTTGCTTAAATAATGTATCATCAATCATATCGAATCGTGAATCGTAAGATTCACTTCATTTTATAATATCGTGTTTGGTATTTTGGGTGAGATTGGATAAAATAGAAATAATAAGTAATACTGTGGGTACCACATGTTTTTTTTAATACCAGGGGATTATGGAATGGATTATATATACAGTGAGAAATTTGATTCATGTTTAGTTATGGTGGGATAAAAAATGGGATAAAAGTTGTAGAGTTATTTTTAACCGTTAGATAAGGAGGAAAGATAATGTAGAGCCTGATACTAATAATACAATGGGGGCTTCGTATTATTAATACAATGAATTGGGTATTAGTAATTCAATATTCACCGGATTATTAGTCTTAGTCCCGTAATACAAACGTGGTATAAGGAGAGTCCCAAGAGACGAAATCTAAACATGTGAGTTCCATATGTTTTTTATCCAATTCAATCCACCCCTTGTCCGGCGAACCAAACAAGGCCATAATGTACAATTATACATATGTATATAATTATAAAACCATTATGTTGCGCATAATTTGTTTGTTCTTCTTTAATTGATAGCAATAGTTGTACAATTGTATTTTTTATGAATGAATTGTATATGTATACTTAGTTGTAGATTATTATAAACTCATTTATGTGGCAATACATACATATATGTATTTATAAATAAATTCCATACATCAAGGTCAAGAATTTAGAATTTCAAAGCTTAAAGTTTAAGGGCTAAAAAAAACATGAAGGACTGCTATATATTAAATTATCCAAAACCAACAACAATGAGTAAATCCAAATGACCAAACACAAGAACACTGAATCTTTTTTAACGGGTGGATAAAAGTGCACGATACCTTCCTAAAAGAGGGGTATTATGATGGGAAAAAGAAAAAATGTATTGGGTTATCATCATTGCCTTAAACGGCATCAATTTAAGCTTTTTTTCAAAAAAAAAAAAAGATTGACCTGAATCGCAGGAATTGTATGAATCGAATCGTGACATGGATTAATCGAATCGTGAATTGTACGCTTCAATGTGACTTTCGATTCCAAGTAACTAATCGTATTGTGTAGTTTGAAACTCCTATCGAATCATATGAACCGAATTGTAAATCATACAATTCCTAACAACCCATGGCTCCCCTATGTTTTATGGGTTGATTTAGGCGGAATGTAATAAAAGATCTTTTGATGGGGTTCAGTCTCCATTGTATATGTCGAGTGGTACTCTCCTCATTAATTTGTATAGCTAGTTATTTGAAAGAGAAATGCAATCTATTTTTGATTGATACATTAGATTTTAGTGAGTCCCATTCTTTGAGTTGACCCAATTTTGTAGAGGTTTTTCTACTAAACCTCCTTTTGTGAAGCTCATGTACACGAGTGGCATTCTCTTAATGCCTTTTTTAATCTAACCTTATTTACTTATTAAAAAAGTATATTTTAAATTGTTCATAACCGGTATATCTCAGTGGTGGTCACAAGTAACCAAAAATTAAACAAAATAAAATAGGAACTCATTATACTTGTAAAGAAAAATTAATAATAACTCATATAGCCTTTGTGCCAAGTACTTGTTGGTTACAGGAGTCCTGTTTCACCTCAGCTTGACCAAGTGTAATAACTTTAGATGAACAAAAAGTCCAAATGTGTCTTTCCTTAATTGTCTTTAACTCCCATTTCATTTTATTTCTTCCTCAACCTCTAGGATCTTGTTGATACCTTCTCTATTGTTGGTTTACTTCTCTCTAAAAGGATTTTCATATATGAATACACATAGATACATATTAGCTGCAGTGATATAGTGGTATGCCAATTCTAGCGTCTGATATACCTTCATAGCACAAAGCCACTTAGCTAATTCAATAATATTAAGTTCTGTCCATCAACAATGATTAAAATAGAATATATCACCTTACTTGATCTGACTTTTTATTACATTTTCTTTTACTCATTCTTTGTTTAAGCTGTTCTGCTAAGTGTCTAGTGTTTATGCAACTTGCGAGATTCATTGCGAGTATTCTTAGATTCACTTATCTAAACCAGCCCAGGCCATACTTGTTTGTGGTGGCCTCTCAAAATCTTCGGTGATTAAAAGCTGAATCTGAAATGCAGTTCACCAGGCAGACCTTTAAGCTGTTAACTGGTATATAAACTGTATTTTATTGAAATCTGTTTTTGTATAATTGAGAAACAGAATCTATAAACTTCTACAGGCTTCAAGCTAAATTCTGTGTTGAAATTGGTTTTCTGAGACAGCTTGTCTTTTAATAGAGAAAATTGGAAAAGAAAAACATTTGTTTCCCGTGCTGCTGAGATCATTCATGTTTTCTGCTCTGTGCACAGGTGGGAGAAGATGAGTTTGGATACATGCTGGCTGATATTTTAAAGGAGAATAATGTTAACAATGAAGGGATGCGCTTTGACCCTGGTGCCCGAACTGCTTTAGCATTTGTCACTCTGAGAAGTGATGGGGAACGTGAGTTCATGTTTTACCGCAATCCTAGTGCTGATATGCTGCTTCAAGAAGCTGAACTTGCTTACGATTTAATTAGGAAAGTAAGTAAATGGATATTTTACACACAAATGATTATAAAGATTACCACCTTTTGGCTACCCTTCTGAGCAGTGGTGGAGCCAGGATTTTTCTTTAGGAGGCAACCAGCAATGGTTGAATATCTTGAGTGTTAAAAAATAAATAAAGTAGCCAAAAGATGGGAAAAGCACTATCAGTGCATATTATTAATGATAATTTATCAAGAAATCACTTGAATGCTGTACTTTTAAAATTTTCTACTATTGTCACTCAACCAAAAGTAATAACTCAAAAACAAGTATTATAAAATAACTAAATACATACTTCTATAAATTTGTTTCCACAGAAAAGTACTACATTATTTCCTGCTATTTCGAGAAATTGATATACTTGGACTACTTAGCTCTTTTTTTTTTTTTTTGAATGAGTTTGAGCTTATTTCTGGACCATAGCTGCTTGGAGGTAATGCTTCTCTCTCGGTTGTTAGATTGTTAGACTTTGAGTTGTTTATCAATTTCTCCTTTTATGATCTTTCACTCTAGTTATGGGGAAAAGCTTGCTCACTCTAATCTCCCTACGATTAATACTTTATTCTAAAACGAAGCTCTTATCTGATTTTTGTTCACTAACTTGTCCACCTACTGGTGTATCCTCACTGTTGATGCATTTGATATGATTAAAATTTCTAGTTATCCTCCCTCTCAACTTAGGGAGGTTGTGTGCTCTATTTTCCTCATCCTCTGTTCCTAACTTATCATAAAGATCATCACAGCATTAAATTTAGTATATCTCCTTGTTTTCTTGGCTTTGTTCCTTAAGCATTTATATCTTCAAAACTTTCTGCATACCAATTTACCATATTTATGATAAGCCTGTTTTGTTTTTGCTACGTTTTGAACATTTTTATTCTTCCACCAGCTAGGTTGCACGGATACGGATACGTTACAATACGGATATGACGATACAACAAAATTCAAAAAAATAGAAAATGGATACAATTAGGATGCGTTTGTAAAAAATATTTTTTTTATAATTTTTAGTATTGTATTATTTATAAAAATAAAACCAAGTGAAATAGTAGATTCATTTTATTATTACAATCGTTTATTCAATACATGAAAATTAATTAGAACATTATAATGGAAAGTTGAAGCAACCAATAACCAAGGATAAATCACAACTTTATTATTGTAGGCGTGGGGTTCCGCGTGGACCGGAGTAATGAAATCTGGAAAGATGGAGTGCACCACGGTGGCTCGAGGACGCCAGAGGTGGAGGAGGAGCTTAGGGCAGCCTTAAAGAGAGAGGGTGGTAGTGGAGAGCAACCAGAGAAATTGAGGTTGTATGTTGTAGAGAGATGGTAAGGTTGGAGATGGTATGTTCTGGACAGGGTTCTAAATAACGTCCGTTACGTAACGGATCGGCCGTTACGTAACGGAATATTGGGAGGCCGATCCCGTTACT
>JAOTRH010000018.1:3102424-3130856 GCA_034768845.1 Heliamphora exappendiculata | reverse complement strand
TTTTTTAGTTTGAGATTACCTAAGATTTTACAATATTAAGCTCAATGATAAACCAAAAGAGCTAGACAGTAAAAATGTTCTAACAGTTGTCGACACTGAGAATGTTCTCACTGTTTTCTTATATTGAGAATATTTTTTGTATTTTTTATTTTGGATGCAATTAATTTATTATTTTGTTCTTTTTTATATATATTTTTATAATCAAAACTATTTATTATGTAATATTTATTAAGTAGATTATTTTTATAAAAAACTAAATTAATTAGACATTAATAGTTTTGCGAGCAGATCACATTTGTTGAAATATAAATGAATGGTAATATAATTTATGAGAAACATTCTCGGTGTAAAAAAGAATGAGAACATTATCACTAGTAAAAAATTGTGAGAACATTCTCAGCGTAAAAAAGAGTAAGAACATTCTCACTGGTGTGTGTATATATATCTATAGTTTATTAATTAAAAATTAAAACCAATAACATTTTCATATATAATATTTAATTTTTAAAAAAACAAACATACAAATATATAAAGAATAACTAAGTTGATTGAAATAGTGGCATGTATCTATTTAATATTAACACTCATTATGTTTTTTAATAATTTTAATTTTTTTATATATTTTATGATTGAAACTATTTATTTTGTAGTCTTTATTAAGTAGATCATTTATGTAAAAAAATTATATTAATCAGATATTGATAGTTTTATAAATAGATCACATTTATTGAAAAATAATTAAAAGGTAAATATAATTTTATAAAAAATAATGTTAAATAAATATAATCAGACTATATAGTTATAAATATTTAATTAATTTAATTTTTTATACAAGTAATAATATTAATAAATAATATAAAATAAATAATTTATATTACAAAAATATGTTTAAAAAATAAATAATTCAATAAATAACAACATAGTACGTGTTTAAATATATTTTATTTTATAATTTTTTATCAATCAATTGATGACTTTCGGTTGTTTTTTTCGGGAGACTGTTTGGGGAAGGATACTGTTTCCGAAAACCAAAAAGCCAGATATAAAAAGCTTGTTTTGTCCACTGTTGGACGGTTTGACGAAATATATCTTCATCAAATGGAGAAGCAAAATTAAGGGGCAAAATAGACTTTTAATCCGAAGGTGACATGAAATACCCACCAACTCCAGGTATTGCAAATTCGGTCATTTATAACTACTTCAAATATTATGGACCCAATTGACAATTTAGCTTTTTTTAGTTTTTTAGCTAAAGATGTATTAAAAAAAATTAATAATTTTTTTTGTTTGATAAAAAAATTAAATTAAAACACAAATTCTTAGAATATTCAAATCAAACTCTCACTACTTTTAAAATACAATAATACTCTTTATTCATAACTTATTTACTAGTGCTACTAACTACATATAATTGTTAATATTAAATATATAAAAATATAAAATTATTTATTTTGAATAAAAAGCAAAAAAATTTAATTTTTTACCCAAATAATCAATTTAAAAAAAACCATCTTAAAAACTAAATTACCAAATAATTCACTTTAAACTCAATTTAACTTTTTTACTAAAAATACAAAAAAAAATAAAAAAATTAACTTTTAAACTAATTAACAATTAGAACCTATATCCAAACTATATTTTCTCACCAAACACCTCCTATATAGGCCCACTAGATATTATATATATATATTGTTACCCACCAAATCCTCCAAACGAACGACACATAATTTGCGGTTCACTGTTTTCCATGCAAACGTGAGATCACAGCTAAGTGTTACGGTTCTCAATTTGGGATAAAACATTTTAGGGACTTTTTCTTTTTTGAGAATCCTTTATATAAAAATGGATAAGAAGTCTGATAGTATTAGTATTAAAAAATATAAATTTATTAAAATTAATTAAAAATATAATTTTTAATTGAACATAATAACAAAAAAAATTCTATAATGGAATTTAATTAGTTAAGATAAAATTTTAATTTCATTAATTGGTAGAAAACTAATAGCTCACATCATTATTTTTGTATTTTAGTGCCATATGCTGACGAGTTGATTGTGTCATCAAATTTGAAAGCACTTAGATTTTTAGTGACGTGGTGGGTTGTTATTTGTTTATTTTAAAATTTAATAATTTTTAATTTATTCATTTTTTTTATAAAATTAATTTTTTTAGAACTTATTCTTCAATGTCTATCAAATAAAATGTATATTTAATATTAGATGTTATAAAAAAATCAAAAAAATGTGTTTTAAAGTGGATAATTAACTTAAAAGTTAATTTTTATATATTTTTAATCAAAAAGTTAAATTAAGTTTAAAGTGGGTTGTTTGATAATTTAATTTTTAAATTAGTTTTTTTTAAGTTGACTATTTGGTAAAAAAATAATTTTTTTATTTTTTGTTTAAAGTAGATAATTTTATTCTTTTAATGTTAACAATTATATTTAGTTGGTAATGTAGTAAATAAATTATAAATAAGAGACATTATTATATTTTAAAAGTGGTAAAAATTTAAATAAATTATATTCTAAGAATTTATATTTATATTTAATTTTTAAAATTTTTAACTTTTTAATTTTTATATCAATCAAATAATTTTAATTTTTTAACATTTTAGCCTTAAAAGTCAAAAAAAAAAATATATCAATCAGGGGCTAAAGTCTATCATCTCACTCTCAGTTCCGTGAATATGTCTTTTTTCTCTTCTTTTAAATATATTTCTTTAAAACTAATATACGTTTATGTTTGGACTTGCTTTTTTTTTTTAAATTTTGCTTAAAATTTTTTTAAAAAGCCTACTTATTTGGTCTCAGTTAACTTTTTTTTATATATTTTTATATTTATTTTTTTACAAAAAAAAATTTAAAAACTTACAAAAAAAAAAATTAATCTAAACATAAGCTAAGTAATTTGAGGTTTTTAATCTCATTCTTAGAAGCCTAAGCTTGATTGACAATTTTGACTTTTTGATTTTTTGTTTAAAAACATTAAAAAGTTAAATCAAAACATAAGGTTTTAAAATATTTTATTTAAATTTTAACCACTTTTTAAATATAATAATACTTCTTATTCATAATTTATTTACTATCATATTAATTACATATAATTATTAATATCATATATATATATATATAAGGAAAAATGTCCAATTTAAATAAAAAATAAAAAAACTAATTTTTTACCCAAAAATTAAATTTTTTAAAAAATAATTTTAATTTAATTTAATTTTTTAACTAAAAATACTATTAAAAAAATAAGTTATAAATTAGTTGTCAATCCGGCTTTTATGCGCCCAATGCATATTCCATGAATTTGCCTCATCTGACGTCGTTATGAAACCAGTAAAATTATGTATTTAAAATTTACTGGTCGAAATTTAAATATATTTAAATTATGTATTTAAAATTTACTCGTTAAAATTTATTAAATATAATCTATATTAAATATAAAATTATATAAAAAAATTTAAAAATTCACAACTTTTTTCTTAATTTTGACTGAAATGTTTTTATCTTATTACTTTATTGTCTTTTAATTCGAAAAGACAATAAATTTATATATATTTAAAATAATAAAATAAATGATTTAGATCCTGAAAATGAATCATTTTGAACCCAAAAAAACTAAAACTAAACCTCTCTAATCCATCATTGAACTGAAAAAATGCCATCATCATAAATAAGTTAGGAATAAGAAATTTATTATATTTTAAAAGTGATTAGGGTTTTGATTGAATATTTTAAGAGTTAATGTTTTGATTTGACTTTTTTATTTTTTTTTATTTTTTGCTAAATAAATAATGTTAATTTTTTTATATTTCTAACCAAAAAATAAAAAAAATTAGAATTTCCAAAGGGTCCCTTAATATGTAATTCAATACAAAGCATAACATCAGTAGCAAATATTTGAATGAATTGCGTGTATTAGTTGAATTTTTATATTTTTGCATTTTGTGAAAGTCAAACATGAGAAGCATGTTAGTTTGCGTCTTTTGGGAAAAAAATGATTTTTAAAAAAATAGTTTTAAAAAAAATAGAAAAATATTTGATCAATGTTTTTTTTTACTTTTAATTTAAAGTTTTCAAGATATTTAAAAAATAATTATTACTTTTAATTTAAAGTACTTAATTGACCAATATCATATTATTTGTTTTAAAATTTTATTAATTACTAAATTAAATAAAATAATTATTTAAATAATACCCACTAAAAAGAATATCACTCTATAAAATGAACTCAAGAAATCTCTGAGAATTGTCCTATAAAACAGGGTAGATATTATATTAGGTCATACTAATTATTGCGTAATAAATAATAATAAATTCTAATTAATTAAATTTAAATTTTTTTAATCAAAATTAAATTCTTAAATGTTAAAATTTAAACTCTTAGCATCAAAGTTTAACTATTCATCACCTACTGAGTAGTAATCAGCATTTTCTATAATATAAAAAATATTATATTAAAAAAAAAAACAAACAAACAAACAAACAAAATGTACACATAAAATATTTAGGCTTCGTTTAATTTCTAGCTTAAAACCAACTTGAATTAGAGTTCAAAAAAGTCATATTCTCTATGTTTGGCAACTTAAGTTTTTGGTGTTTTTACTTATTAGCTTTTAGTATTTTTATCTTTTTTTGTATCAATTAAAAATATGTTTGCATATTTTTAAAAATATCATAATTTTTATTATAAACATCTATTTTTTATTTAAATTATGTATTTAAAATTTACTCGTCGAAATCTATCAAACATGATCTATATTGAATACAAAATTATATAAAAAAATTTAAAAATTCACAACTTTTTTCTTAATTTTGACTGAAATGTTTTTACCTTATTACTTTATTGTCTTTTAATTCGAAAAGGCTTTTAGTCATTAAATCACTTATCATTTTTGTTAAATTATATTTTACTTTTAAATTTAAAACGACATTAAACAAAAAGAATTAAACCGAGTTACCAAACAATAGCTTAGGCCCTAATTTATGTTTTTCAACACAAGTGAAGCCAAGAAATCGAGAAAAATGGACTAATAGTGAATTCGACACATTACCAAATTAATGTAGAAGTTATACCTTTTCAATTTCTTTTATTTTTTTTAATTTTTTAATAGCACCAATTGTCTTAAACTTAAATAATCATATGGCTTTGAATAGAATCAACTGGAGAAACAAGGAATTAGAACACAATTTGTTGAACTAAGTTAGGTAAGGTATTTTTTTTAATTTGATTCTCTAATATAAAATAAGATTTGATTGGTCAAAAGATATAGAATTTTTATTGAAGTGGTTTAAGATTCAAATATTAAAGGGTAGATTAATGGTAAATTCTTATTATTTAACTTTTCTCGATGTTATCTCTACGATTTAGTACATGTTTGGGATGTTTAAAAAAGTTGGCATATAAGAGATTTAATTTTTCTTTTTAAAAAATTAAATTATTTAAAATAATTTTTTATAGTAAGTTTTTTTGTTTTTTTACTTTTTATTAAAATGTCGAATGTACCTTTACTTTTTGCGTTTAAGTTGTAATATTTAGAATATTAGCACGATTTTTTAGTTTTTATTAGAATGATTGACTTTTTTTAATTGAAAGTATTATAACAATTTTATTTTAAAAAGTTAAGAAATTTGGAATGTGTGTAGATTTTTTTTTTTTTAAAAAATAGATTAAAAAAAAGTTTGTTTGCTTTTTTAAGAAATCAAACGGTGTAGCTTAAAAACTGACTTTGTTATAAAAAAAATCAATTTTTAAGTGACCCCAAACAGTTCGATAATTTTATTTACATAACGAGAAACTCTACGTAATAGTGTTAACTTTCTAAATAAGAGGTGAAGAGTTCAAATCTTGTTAAATGCAAAATATAAAAAGTAGTAAGTCTGTGAGTATTTAATTATTTATTGATTAAAAATAAGTGTGTGTGCTTAAAAAAATTATTTCTTATAAAACATGGTACATCCTGGAAAAATTAAAAAATAATGGAGCAAATACTTCATATGTGGGACCACATTGATATGGCACAGACTTGTGGCAAATGGTCCTAAAAGCTACAGCATCTGGTGGGACCTTACTATCCACTTTAAAGTAGGTTTAAAGCTGGTTGGGTTCGGTTTAGAATAATGTCTTATTAGTTTTTTTTTATTGATTTTTATTATTTTATTTTGTTTTTGTTTTTCTGGAGTTCTTTTACTTAGATGAATTAAAAAGGTAAATTCTTTTAACTAGAAAATAAAAAATAAAAGAAACAAAAAAAAAATCAACACAAGCCAATATATATGCTAGATTTTTTTTCTTATTTTCCATTTTATGAACATTTTCATCATTTTGGTAAAAATTTGTATTTTTTTGATTCTTCACATTAAGAAAAATCAAAAAAACTTACGAATACCTAAAAAAAGGTCTAAAAACAAAAAAAAACAAGTCAAATGGCCACAAAATAACCACAAAGCAAGCCTAAACTAATTTTTTTTTAAATGGCCAACACTAAAGTCTATATTTGGCATTTATAAAATTTTAATTTTAGCTGGATGGGCGCAAGATACCCTTGCTATTTATTTATTTTTATCAAGAAAAATGCACTAGGCCTAACTATATTTTTTATGGACAACAAATCAATCAAAATAGTATATCGACATAAATAAAATAACTCTAAAAAAGAGTAAAGAACCCTCACTATTTATTCTATTTTTGCAATTATAAACCCCTTTTTTGTTCCTCACTATTTATTCTATTTTTGGCATTTATAAAAAAAAAAATAGGTTGGGTTGGGTTGGGTTGGGTTGGGGAGAAGATGCCTTCACTATTTATTCTATTTTTGGCAAATACAAACTTTTTTTTGGGTGGGGTGAGGACAAGATACTCAGGATGCCTACTGGGGTAAAGGTATCTTGTTACATAAGTTCAATAGTAAAGCTCCAATTGGACCATTTGGACAACATTAAAGGTTTTTTCTTTGTACTTTTTTTTTTTCTTGGGCAAAGAAGATGAAAAGCACCAATGCTTAGATATTCCTAAATCATCACCATATTCCATATTCCATATTCCATATAGCTTGTCCAACTCCTTTTATTCTAGCTACTACTTTCACTTCCTACCAAGTTCTCAACTTTGTTCATGTACACACAATGGCTGGACACCCAAGAAAATGTGATTATCATCCAACACTAGAATTTTAGGGGTGAAAAAAGCTCAAAATATAGCTTTAAAAAAAGCTTTAAAAAATGGGTTTTCAGTATTCATTTGGAGGGCAACTCGATGGAGTGATTATAGGTATTCGAGCACCATCTCTTAATCTATCTATTGTCGCTCAGATTATCAACCAGGTGAGGGAGGAGCTATCAAATTCCATTCTTGGACTTCCTCCCATGTGCAAAGGGGAAAAAAAAAAATAGTGGCTCATTGTCTTGCTAAGTTAGCAGTTGAGGCAACTTCGAAACTTTTCTGAGTAAAAGTAATGTCTTCTTCTATTTCGCCTATATTGGTTGTTGAAGCTATTATTTAGTTATTGCTTAGGTTATATATATATATTCAGACCTGAAGAATCTCCTTTGTAGACTGATTTTCAATAATTAATTTTCTTAAATAAGCTAAACGCTGCAAATAAGTTTAAACTAACCAAACACACAACTAAAAAATAAAACAATTACAAACGCACACGAGACGGTGATTTTTACGTGAAAAATCCAAATCAGGTAAAAACCGCGAGACCACTCCGAGTCTAAAAATCAAACACTAAATTAAACATTAGTTACAAAAAAATCTTACAACCCCAACGTTACACCCACAACCAATAGTAATAAATCTATTTTTGCCTAATTCATGTGCACCAACTCCTGTACTTGACCGCCACTAGAATCTACTACCGGACTTTAATGCTGACAATGTCCTCTACCATACTTCAACACTTGAGAATCTTCTCAAGCGACTCCACGAATCAGAACTGATTGTTGAAACTTTGATTGACTTAATGATTGGCTTGAATGAGTGAAAGCTAAAGAATCGTCAAGTTGTTGTAAATTAGCTTGCGAGTATGTAGACTAGTTTGCGAATATGAATGAATAATATCAAAAACTTTCTGTGGCGACTAGGTCTGCATAATATAATAAGGTGGCTCTCTTAAAAGAAAAACCTAATAGCCTATTTATAAAAAATAGCCAAAACCCTAACAACAACACTTAAAATCTTGGCCAAGAACACAGGATTGATCGATCGGTTTTTTGAACCTCGCAGTAATTTGTTTCAGAACTGTTGAAATCGAGAGCTGTTGAAAATCGTTTGATGAACCGATCGATCGGTCTATTGAGCGATCTGACACTGCATGTAGATTTTCGTCATTTTTCTGTTCTTTTTTTGTTGCGCTGTAACATCAAATAACAACTCCAAAAGAATAAGTGTTAAAATATCAACGAATAAAATAAATAATATGAATAATTATTTATCACAAATTTACCAAACTAAAAACGAATTAAACCAAAATCAAAATTTGTAACAAGAACTAACCAGTGGGATTAGTCCATTGGCTCTATCTTCCCCATACTAAAACATATCATTAATCAACTCTTCTAATTTACATGTGAGTCTTTTCTTTTTGTATTTTATTTGAAACAACCTTGGGATTGTTAGGTTATATATGTGTTGTTTAGCATATAAGTACACTAAAAATAGTTCGACATGCATTGAAATTCTTGTATTTCGAAATTATTATAAGATTTAGCAATTTTTAGTGTATTTCAATGTTCAAGCTTGATCCAACAAATTTCATATCGAGAAATAAAAATTGTTTAGAACTAACCATTGGAATTAGTTCATTGACCTTATCTTAACCTTATTAAAATTGACCATTAATTCAACTCTTCATATTTATGTGAGTCTTTTCTTTTTGTATTTTGTTTGAAAACAATCATCTTATGATTATTAGATTAGATATACGTGTTATTTAACATGTATGTACAATAAAAACAGTTAGGCATATCTTGAAATTCTAATGTTTCAAAATTTCTACATAATCTAACGATTTTTTAGTGTATTTCAGTTTTTGGTCATTGATCCTACAATTTTCAGATATAAAACTACAATTAATTTTCGTTTGCTCTTCATTTCTCAACCAAAAATTCAGGCTTGAAGTCCCCTCCCTCCTTATCTGTCTAGTTTGGGTTTAAGCTTGTGTTTGAACTAAATTTTTTTTTAAAATTTTTTAAATATTTTTATAAAAAAACAAATATAAAAAAAAATTAACTTAAACCAAATTAATGAATTTTTTAAAAGACTCTTAAACAAAAAAATCTTTAAAAAAAAACTAGGACAAACATAACCTAAATTGCGTTTGGGTACTAGTCTTGGGCTCATGCCCAGCCCATCGAGTACTTATGGGTCTGGCCCGAAAAACAAAAAATCGCTAGAAGGAGGGCTTGAACCTCCGACCTTGTGGTTAACAGCCACACGCTCTAGCCAACTGAGCTATTCCAGCTTTGATGTCATCCGTTACGAACTTCTCCTATTATTTATAACACTAAATCCATAAAGAGAAAATAATCCTAGGAGGGGGAGGGATTATTAATCCAATAAAATTCAAATTCATAATCTCTTGTTTGTCCAATTCATAGTCTTATCCAATCAACGAAATGTGAGAGACAAATAATTGGAGCAAACAAACGCTAAAATAGTGATCCCTACAACCTCATTCGATTTTTAAATTGGATTCGATAAAAAGTGAAATTGAATGGTATTAGTTATACAATGAGATTAAATTGTATTAATTAAATTACATTAGTTATAAATTGAATTATGAGATATAATTATTTCTAATCATGGTATGAAGTAAATTTTGTCCAAAAATTTTAATTTCCCCTCAATTCCATAATTTTTATGATATTAGTTATTATTTATTTAGGCTCCGTTTATTTCGACTTAAAATATTTTACATGTAAAATAATTTTATAAAAATTAATTTTTTTTACTTGTAATTTCTAGTGTTTAGTTAAAATTTGAAAAATGAGAATAAGATATAGGAGTGACCAAAGGCAAAAATAAATCAAGTGAAGAATTTCGAAAAGGGTCATATAGGAAGGATCTACCATTCATTCTCTCTTTTTTATTTGTTTTGAGAATGACTAAATGTGATAAGGATTAGATGAAAGTTTCGAATGTACATTTCAAAATTAATTTATAAGTTAATTTTTTGTAAATTAAATTTGATATAATAAGATAAAATATTTTACTTATATATTATCAACCAAATAATGAAAAATAAGTAAAAAACTAATGTAATTTATGTCAAAACAAACATAATCTTAATACCTTCTATACCATATACCTTATTCAACAGTCTAATAGGATTAGTCAACCAAATGAAAACTGCAATGTAAAAAAAAAGTTGTCAGGAAAAACAAATCACCGAACTGTATTTCACTAAGTTTTAGTTGAAAAAACTAACAAAGAATTAGATTGCAATATAATTTTTAGCGCAATACAATCACCAGTAATCAAAAAATCAAACGAGACCTACATAATTTTTAGTCCAATCTTATCCCCCCTGGTCCTTCAAAATAACAATCAATTCACAAAGCTCCAGCTTAATTGATAGCCCCTATTTGGGCAAAATTTTTAAAAAATTGCTTGTATTTTGTCTTTTTCTTAATATTTTTTTTATCTTTTAACAAGAATTTTTACTTTTCCAAATTTTCTTGATGAGATAAATTGAAGAAATTTAAAACATAATAATAAAAATATTCACTAAAGACAAAAATAAACAATGTAAAATTTGATTTGTTAACTTATTGTCTTGTTTTTGTCTTTTTGAGTTTTTTTTTTATCTTTTGGTCAAAAAAATACTTTTCCAACTCATCTCGGTACAAAGAATTGAAAAGTATAATAATTTATCTAAATAATAAATTTTACTTTATTAAAAATAAAAATAAACAAATAAACAATTGTCCTAAACAGGGCATCATCGCTCCATTTCTTTTAAGTTGTAAAGTTAAGTTCCTGCAACTCCAGGTATATTCCTTTCACAAAGGAGCATCACCTATAAAGATATGACTGATGATCAAGCACTCCAGTTTGATCATTCAGTTTTAGAACAGAAAATCAAACTCCATGTTGACATTGATAAGGTAGATTATGGCTACAATACATATTTGTAGAGAGATTTATAGAGAAAAATGAAAAATATGGCAAAAGATAAGCAGAAATGACACGTTAATTTAATTTCTTCGGTTTTTCCTATTATATTCATTTCCCAATGTAAATCCAAATACAAATTCATGATTATCATTTTCATTTCCCATTGTAAATCCAAATACAAATTCGTGATCGAAAATAGATTCTGCATGATGATTGTTCAAGTAAGAAAAAAGGGGTATAAAATAAGGCACAGAATTGATATGACTACACAAATAACCATATGCAAGTAACAATATACTGCAAGCATTTCTATCAAAACAAAATCTAAACAAACTCCGGACTTCAATTCGTTTACCTCTCTCTTGTTTTCTGAATCAGAATCAGAAAGATTACTTTTTTATTTTAAAAAAATTAGTCACACTCCCAACATCAACAGACAAGCTTTCAAGTATTCCAGTCTGTATTGTCCATCAACTGCATTCACAATGTGCACTATTGCTCCATTCTACATGCTTGCCAAAAGTGGAAAATTTATCACAAGAAAACCTTGGGTTATGACTCGGGAAGTGCAAGCCATCATCCGCTGATTTCAGCCTGACATCAAGGAAACATTCTACACGACTGAATCAGTGGTTCGAGCATCATATGATGAGTCAAGTTTCTGAATCATGTCCCTCAAACAAGGGCATGGCAAAGGATCAAACCCAAATATTGAATCATGTTAAAGGTATAAAGCCAACTATAGAAGCTTATGAATATGGGAAAGATTAGTACAAAAAAAGGTTATGATGAAGATTGAATATGAGGTTCAATTCAATTGTCACAAGCAGAAAGGAAATGAAACAAACAGAAGCATTCGGAAGAATACATATTGAAAATTCGAATTATAAAAGAAAAATAACAGAATATAGAGAAGATGGGATTCATTTGTTGCAAGGAACAATACCGCATTGCTCCAATGCACCACAACAAACTGCTGAAGAATGAATTCCCATAAGGACTTACTTCTTTGGACCAAAACAGTATACTAATCTCCTCCAATTCCATCAAAATTAACTTCAGGACTTTAAAATAAAGGAATGCTCCATCTGAAACATCATTAGATACCATAAACAAAGTAAGCTAAAGACAAATTCAAGAAATGTAGATGTTTAAAAACTTAACCTCCCGACCTTTGAAGCACGGATACAAGCGCGGATATGAACACGGACACAGACATAAACACGGCACACAGAGATTTCAGAAAAATCAGGATATGAACACGGCGACGATACAACAGAAAATATATTGTTATTTATATATTTACTCCGTATTTACAAATAAAACATTCAAAAACCACCTTCAAAAAAAGTTAAAGAATAAACTTAAAAATTAAAAGAAAAAACCAAGAGAAAAAACTAAAAAGGTAAAGAAAATACTAAAACGGAAAACAAAAAAAACATGGGACAAACTATACAGGCCATCGTCATCGAATCATTCAAAGACTCGAAAGAAGAAAAAACCAGAAAATGAAAAAAGAGGAGAAAAGAAGAAGAGAGAGGAGAAGATGCATACAAGTAGAATAAAAAAAAGAGAGAGAAACCGCCAAAAAATAGAAATTGAGAGTGCTTACTTAGAGGACAGCTGCAAGCCGTCAATGACTGTCGCTGGTGAGATTGAGGTTACCGGTGGTCGTCAAACTCGTTGGTGAAGGTCGCGGTGGGTAACGAAGACGAGAGGTCGAGCAATTTTTCAAACTATGCATTGAGACTCATGGGATTTTTTATTTTATCATTGGTTTTGGCGTGTCCAGGCGTGTTCGAAAATGGACACATGTGTTCCCTGCGTGTCCCTTAGCATGTCCGGTTGGAAAAAAATTAAAAAAATAATAGGACACACCATATGGTGTGTTTGACACGTGCCCTGGCATGTCTGGCACGTGTCCTAGCGTGTCCCCGACGTGTCCTCAACGTGTCCGACACGACTACAACACCTATTTAGACATGTACGTGCTTCTTAGCCCCCGAGGATAGGTAGGCTAGACTGAGACAGTTAGTAAATTGTGCACTGACATTTATTAGAGCAAAACATAAGATGGGTTTAACTTTTGTACCTTACAAGTTTGGAAAGTATTATGGTACACATAATAAGCAAAACGAAATGTACTCTTTAGTAGGGCTGTTCAACAACTCGCCCAACCGCCCCGCATCCGCCCGCCTCACACCGACCCATGCAAATTTAAAAGGACGAGAACGGTGGGTTGGGCGGGTTGTGGATGAAATTCAGCGGGTCGGTTGGTGAGTCGGTTTCAAATCATCTAACTCGCCTAGCAACCGACCCGTACCGCGCACGTTTTTTAGTTTTAAATTTTTTATCCTAGTACTTTCTTGAAAACAAAATAGTCAAAATACAAATAAATCAGTAAAATATTGCTATAATATTTATTTAATTTTTAAACTGAGACAGCATGGGTTATAAATTTCTTTAAACTGTTCATTTGTTTATTAATTTAAACTATTCATTTAAATATTGTTATTAAATATTTAATTTCACTACGTTATTTGTTTGCCTTGTGCAAACACTTTACTTTTAAATATTGTTGAAATTTGAACTGTGGCAGCGGGGTTGTGGGTTTCTTTGATAACCCACTTAAACAATAAATTTTAGAACTTCAATAGTCTATTTAATTTTTAAACCGTCAATCCGTCCAATCCACCCAATCCGCCATTGCAAAACCGCCCAAAAAATTAACTAATTCGTCGATTTTATAAAGTGAATGATTCGGCGGTAGATTGAAATTTTTTATACCGCCATAAAATGATTTGATTAATGAATTTTTACTCAATCCACACCGCACTAATCGGCGCACACCCCTACTCTTTAGATCATCCGGTGGGTCAACCAAATGATTGTCACAACAATTAAAAATTATCCTCATAAAATTGGCAAACAACTTAGGAGGAGAAGAACATATTGGAAAAGATGATTAACTTCTAAAACAACACACCTAAATTAAGGGCCAGATTTTTGTCCTATATCAGAAAAGGCAAATTTGGATCTCACAAAAATGAGCACCAGTAATAAATTTAGTAGTTCCAATCCTAGATGGCATGTTGTCACAAGCTAGTGGGCACTGTCACGTGGCGTATCTTTCTAGTTGGTTGGATATTGCTGAGTGACACCAGACTGGTCCCATTCCTTGACTGCCTTATGTGCCCGATCAAGATGTCCTACGTACTGGCGGTAATGCATAGGATTCCCTATTTACTATGCAGAACAAGAGGATCCACCACTATGACTACGTTTCTAGCTATATTATTCTTGATAAGTAACTATGTTTTTAATATAAGAAGGGATGAAGCAACCACGAGACCTAAAAGCTGACTTTATCTTATTTAGTAACCCTCTCTTGAAGCGATCCTTCCTATTTAAGCACTTCTAATGACAATGTCCACGGAACAAAAAACCTCTGTGCACAAATTTTGGAAGCAAAGTTAAAAAATCCGACAATAGTGATTTTCCTGAAAATAACCGAACACGTGAAGGAGAAGAGAATAACCTATAGAATAAAAGACAGATGGATGGACATCCACCAAAAATAGATAAGATAACAATGAACATATCCTGATATATTTAATTTTGTTGCTAACACTCAACACAATATCCCTCCACTCACAAACTTTGGAAGCAAAGTTGAAAAATTCCACAAAAGTGATTTTCTTGACAATAATTGAACACGTGAAGGAGAAGAGAATAACCTGTAAAATAAAAGACAGATGAATGGACATCCACCCACAAAAAAGAAAATAAGATAACAACGAAAATATCCCGATATACTCAAGAAGCAAAAAAAAACTACAGGTTGCCTAAATTGAGAATAGATAGAAGGCGATAAATAGCAGTCAAAGGCTGGCTACAAAGTCATTGCAACACATGCAATGCAAAGAAGTTGACAGACAAGTCCTGCATGAGAAAAGAAAAAAAGCGCTAAACTGAACACATTTGTTAACATTCAATTTAGATAATCTCCAAATCCACACCTATCGAGTTTTCCACTTCCTCAAAAGTTCATCATAAACAAAACCCTTCCCTGCTTTGGCCAGGCTTTGTTTCAACTTTGACAATGTAGAAGAGTTCAACTTGATGCCTCGATCAATCATATCCTCAGCATACTTTACAGCTTCTGGGACCCTATTCATATCACGAAGCCCCGTTACCAAATGATTACCAGTTTCGTCCAAGTCAGACTTGAAATTCTCAGCCATGCATTTCCAAACCTTGATGGCCATATAAGGATCTCCATGATCCATGTACATCTTAACTGCTGAACTGCAGTTTGCATGGTCTGGGACGAACTCGTTTTTTACCATTTCAGTAAATATCGGCGAAGCCTCCCGAAACCTGTTTCTCTTAATCAAGAACTTCAACAATACATTATAAGTTTGGGAGTCGGGGAAAGCACCGCAATAAACCATCTCATCCAAGAACCGTTTAGCTACATCAATGTCATTAAGATAACAATGTAATGCAATCACTGAATTATACATATGAGTATCGGGTTTAAAGCCATTTATTTTTAGCATTGCATCCCACAGCAACCTAGCACTCCTCCCATCAGCTTTCCTCACACACTCTTCAAGTGCAACCTTAAAAAACTTCAGCCCCGGATAACACCCCCTATCCTTCATCGTTTCAAGGAACTTCAACGCCTCGAGCATCCCATCAGGAGCCTTAAGCAAATTAGTCAAAAACGAATCATAGGCCGGCACATTCTTTGGGTCCCAGCCGATGTCAACCATCATCTGGGCAAAAGTTTGTCTAGCACTGGCCACATCCCCTTCATTCTCCCACCCTTCCAACAAAATTGCATACGTATCCGCATCCGGCCTAATCATATCCCTTGCAATATACAAAAACTCTTTTGCCTTTTCCGTCTTACCGTCCCTACAAATGGCGCTCAAGAGCGAATTCAATGCCACGGTGTCCCGAGGACAACCGTACTGATCCATAACCTCGAATGTCATAATCGCTTCGTGCACGCGATCCGCACTAACATAACTGCTAAAAACCGAAGCAAATGTGGCCAAAGAAAGCAACCCTTCTTTCCTCATTGACTTAATCGCGTCCCACATCGCATCGAACAAGCAATTCTTGCCCAACAAATCAACAACCAGGTTCCAGGCATAGGGGCTATGCTTGTCATTGAGTTGAATCCCGGACCACCGGAAGAACTTCACGGCGGGGCCGGGGAACCCGTAGGACAATTTGAGGACTTCCTCAACATCCTCCGGAGAGACCCGAATTCCGGTGTCGTCGAGAACCTTCTCGACGCTTAAAGAATGGGTTTTGGCGATGATTTCACAGAGTAATTTCACCTTGGGAGTCAAATTTGGGGTTTCGAGGTATGAAACGAAGGTTGGATTCTTACCAGTTCTGTGATGAGAAGAAGTTGGAGGAGGGTTTGAGGTTGATGAAGAGTGGGGCTTCTTGTTGTGGTCGATTTTTGTGGACGACGACGAAGAGTCTTCGCGGTGAGATCGCTTTCTGTCCTTCGCCATGATTGGTCTCCACCAGTAGCGAAGAAATCACTGTAAAAACAAAAAAGGAGAGTTATGGACGCATCAAAACCCTAGCTTTATTTTCTTCTGCTTTTTTAACAAGATGAAAATATGGACGAGGTGAAGTCGAAGCAGCAGCTAAAACCCTGCGTGGGATAGCTTAAAAGTGTTTTTAATTTTTTATTTTTAAAATAATTTTTAAGTTATATTATTTGATATTTTTTAAAATTTAATTAATATTTTTTATTTTTTAAAAATATATATATATATTTACATTCTAAATATATATATATATTTTTTAAATTATAACGTTTAGAATTTGGCGTTACAATTATAGTCACTTTATTAAAATATTATAGACACTTTATTAAAATATAAAACGTATTGAATATTTTTATAAAAAATAAAAAAATTAATATAAAAAATTATCGAAGATAATCTGATTTTTTTAAGAAAGGGATAAGTCCTTTGAAATTCAAGTTTTTTACACACTTCAAAATGGGTGAAAATTCTTTTTTGTCGTCTGAAAAATATTAGTTTTTTTTATAAAATTAATTTTAAACTCATAGTATTTGACGTATTGTAAATTCTCGCTAATTTTTTAAACAAATCTATACACATTATAAGCATAATATTTTTTTTAAGTGTCTTTAGGACGTGCATAGGTTTATTTTTTGAAAAAAAATTTAAAAACAAGATTAATTAAGCTTTTAAATAAATCAAATATTATAGCTTAAAATTTGACTTTTTGTATTGAAAAAAAATAACATTTTAGATAGTTTAAATAGGAAAATTATTAGATACTCTCGAAATATTATATATGCGATGTCACGTATCAATTTTAGCAAATAAATAATTATAAATTATATTATGTGGGTTACTTTTTGTCTTCTAATCATTCAATAAATATAAGCCATCATATTCCTACTATAAATTTATCGCTATTATATTATATGAAAGTTTGATCACATCGCATCCATCTAAATCATCTCGTATAACTGTCTGATTGTCTTATATCACTCCTGATCATTTTGAATCCCTTCTAATTATTTCATATGATAATCTCATCATGTTAAAACAATGTTGATCTTATTGTAAGATGATACGATATTTTTGGAACATCTTGATCATCACTTGTATCAATTTGATCGTTTTAAACTACTCTCAATCATCTTGATCACATTAAATTCATCCAGATCATCTCATATGATGATCTGATCATTCTTGAACCTTCTCGATATTCTCATATGCCTATCAAATCTATGTTGACCAACCCTGATCATCTTGCATGACGATCTAACTCATTGATTGTCCCTAATGGCTCAAAATCCAATTTAACAAGCTTGAAAACTAATTTTTCACGCATCGCACAATATAACATTCATCATCATGTATGACCTCACTCGGGAATCCATCTTGGGATCCTCAATGTATACAATCCAAAATTCATAAAAGTCAAATGGTGGTTGATCCCTAAAAAGTATCCAAAAGCCCTTAAAATATAGTATCTAGTTCTTATAATCTTGAGACATTTTTTTTCAATATTGGAGACATTCATAAATCTCACCATCATCCCTCGATCATTCTTACCAATATTTTCAAAGAAATCCAAGCATGATCAACACTTAATCACATGCTTGCAAGAAAATCCTTCCTAACACATATGGTCGAGGGACTTTTTACCAATCCAACTTCGCCATTGCATTTAAAATGGGTTGAAACATCTAAGAACACTTAAAGAATTTTCGCATTCCAAAGCTTGAGCAATGGAACACTAATCCTACACAAAAAGCCAAAGTAAAAGGTTAAAGAAGTTACGGCCTTATAGTGTTGTAGGCGTCTCCTACGGCCTTGGAATTCTATAGGCATTGGGATCTCAGTGGTTCTAAAGTGGGCCACAAGGCCCTATTAAGAGCTAGACCCCACATGTCAAATACTATGTGATGTTAAGCATACCTACGGCATTGTACACCTGTGGGTAGCATGATACAACACTCGAAGTATCATAACCTAACTCCCCTTGCGGTCTATTAAATAGTAGCCCCCTATTATTCTAACATTTATTTGAAGTCATCTCTCAAGCTAATGAAAGTCATGTCTATCTTTCTCTAGAAAGTGTATTTGATGTGCGGTAATTCTAGCAAGTCCTCGATTCCCTTGTTCTGTTAGTTTCTTTCTAGAACATCTACTAAAAGTTGCAATATTTTTTTAAAACACAACCCTTTATTGCTTTAAACACATACATTTTAATAAACATATAGTTATTAATTCCATTCATAAAATAGAAATTCACCTATTCTTGTTTTACATTGTTACTCTGTTCAAATTATGGCTATTCATATTTAATTTCAAAATCACACTATTACTTTGCCTAAATTTTGGCTATCTATATAATATTTTAAAAACTTATCGTTACTCTACCCGAAATTTGGACATTTATATCTCTTTTCAAAATCACGCTGTTACATTGCCCAAATTTTTTAAATTGGCAAACTGCCTTTTGAAAGTTATGCAGTTACTTTACCAACATTGAAAACATTCATTTTGAATACAACACTGCTTGTATACTACTATTTTATAATTTATGTCATATAGTTGCTTTGTTTGCTAATATGCGCTTTATACATTAAGAATTTGCAAATGTTAATATATATATATATATATATAATTCATCACTTAAATGCAGTATGAGCTATTTAAAAAAATAACTTCTATACAAAAAGTTTCTTTTATGTTATATCTTTGATTTCTCTAAAAGATTTAACTTACTTTTTAATTTTATGTTTCAAGAAAAAAAAAAGTACTTGTGCTTGGGGTAAAAATTACTTGTACCAATATCTTAAACACTATAATTTAAAAATAAAAAATAAAAAATAAAAAATAAAAAGCATTTTACATATTTTAATAAAAATAAAAAAATACTCTAAACAAATATCCCACACACTTAAAAAAAGTTTAAATTTCCATCTACTGATGTTACAAGATAATACATGAGATAAATTTGTCTTTTAAACAAATTTATTAACAGTGTTAAATGTTAGAGAATGTCAAGTGTAATTTTCTCAAACGAGTGTGGCTGACTTTATTTAATTTATATATCAAGAAATTTTTTTGAAATTTATCTTTTTTTAAAAATAAAATTATTATAATATTCTCAATTATAAAATAAATTATCATAACAAAAATAAAGAAATTACGCCACCATCTAAAATATTACAACTTAAGAGTAAAAAATAAAAATATATTAAATATTTTAATAAAAAATAAAAAAAACTATTATAAAAAAGTAAAACAAATAATTTAATATTTGTTTTTTATTTTTTGTAAAAATTATTAGTTTTTTTAAAAACAAAATTTTTTAGATATATTCCAAACGTTAGGCCTATTTACATATTTTTGTTTAGATGGAGGGGTTCGTAACAAGAATAGAGGTGTATTAATAAAAAATTAAAAGCTTACAAATATACAGTACCTGGTTTTATTTGTTTATTTATTTATTATAAAATAAATAAAACTAAAAATAAGTAAATTTGTTTGATTACTTTAGTTTTTAAGTGATTTATTTATTTATTTTTATTTATTTAATTTATTTTTATTTATTTGTTTAAATAAATAATAATATTTAATTTAAATTTTACTTAAAAATTATTTATTTAACTTATTAATTAAATAATTTATTAATTAAAATTTTATTTATTTAACAAATTAAATTAAATTATTTATTTAACTTATTAATTAATTAATTTATTAATTAAAATTTTATTTATTTAACAAATTAAATTAAATTATTTATTTAATTACTTATAAACTAAATAATTCAATAATAAAGTTTTCAAACGGGACCAAGTTAAAAAATGAAAACGAAAAACCAGGCTGTACACTATCTAAACCGTCCACAGTAAATCCGAACTGGAACTAGCCAAACAGGAGCTGTACGAAGTTTGTTCACGAACTTCAAGATCAGCCAACCCAGCTGATCCATCAATATCTATCTATACAGGCGGAAGCCCCAACGGCACCCCAGCCGATCGATTGGTTGAGTAATCTCTGCTTCTCTTCTTCCCAATCATGTCTCTTCAAGCTACCGATTCGCAAGTTCTTCAACTCCCAATGCTTGAACCAGCTAAGATGGAACCTCAAGCAGCGCAATCCTCCATCGGTAAGTCTCCTAACTGTAACTTCCTTCTCTTTCTCGATTTGTTTGGTTGTCAAGGAAATGCCGCCGGAGTGATGCGAAGGAATCACGGATCTAATGTCCTAGGCTGTTTTTAGGGTGTCCTGAATCATGTCGGAGTTGAATCTACTTGATGCATATATTGTATTTGCTTGATTCAGCTAGATTTCATAACCGTTGCGAAAGTAATTCTGGCTAATGATTTATTTATTTATTTATAGTCATGTCATTTTTGAGAACATCAAAGTTCAAACTTTTGTTGCGGTTATAATATCCCTGCATTGATGTTACTGATCTTCGCTCAGTCTATATACGCCTATATTTATCCATCGAGATGTGTGTTTTAAAGCTTGAGAATTTTCCCATGGTAGAATGCAACTTCTTGTAATACATCTGCCAATGATTGATCATTTATCCCTTCTCAATATAATCACTTATCAAAAGGAAAAAAAATGATGATTGATTTTAGAACATCAATTATATGCAGACTAATCACTTTAATAAAGCGTTTATCAATTTTATGAGGTTTCATAATTAGTGCCTCATATTTCTTTTCACTTTCAATGCAAAAAACAGAAAACAAAATGTGCTGGCTGGCTTAGTTAAATGAACTTTCTTCATTCTGCAATTTGTGGAGGGAAAAAAATGGTCCACATGGTTGCTAGGCCTTGGCCTTTTACTTCAGAAGTGTTCCGCATGGTTGCCTGGCCTTGTACTTTGAATGTGTTTTAATTACTGTATCTTATACTTTTTGAAATTTGGATAGAGATGACTATTCTTGAAACAACCATTACCAATTTGATGATAGCGATGCATATGTTGCATTTAGAACTCTCAAATTGCATTTTTTGATAGTGTATTTGCATTTATTTCACTAGCTATCCCAGAACACTTACTATGCAAGAACCGACTGCAAGAGTACACGCAAAGATCCGGCATACCCCTACCGATATATCAAACAATTAATGAAGGAGTTCAGCATGCCCCAAGGTTTAGGTCTACCGTATTCGTGGATGGAGTGTACTTTACATCTCCAAACACATACCCAAATCGGAAGGCAGCAGAGCAAGACGTTGCCACTGTTGCGTTGGCTGGTATAGCCCAAAAGATAAAAGAAGAAGGATATTCTCTTATTCGCGAGGTATTGGCATGCATGAATCTCACTTTCAGCTTACTATGACTGGTTTTACTTTAATATATTGGCTTAACAACCAGAGATAGTGAGATGCAATAGTTTTACATTCCAAGTGTTACCTTGTTAAGTTTTGTTTGCTATTTTAAAAGGCTAATTGGCTTGGTAGCTAGAGGATTATCTTTTACAAAATGATATATATTTTTTAACTGACTTAGCTGTTAGTTATTGCTGCCTGAATGTTTAGATTGTTGGCCAAGTTCTGATTGAATTTTTGTTATTTCTAGTTTGTTTATTTGTAACACATCTTTCTTTTTTGGCCCCTTAGATCAAGGTCTCACAGTTCTTGTGAACTGCATAGGTTCTTCCCTTCCTATCGCATAGTGGTTGCAAAATGCTAAAAGCATAAATGGAAAATTGCAATCAGGTTCTTAGACCATGAGTCGGACCATATCTCTTAGTATGCCAGTTAATTTTAAGTTGATTGACATATCATTGTCTTTATCACATTACTGGAGCCTTGACTGGTACCCATTATGTTTTTTTTTTTGCTTTCCCAGCGTATAATTCGTCTAGGATTGAAGGAGAGATGGATGGGCTTTTCCAGAAATTTTTATTTATTGAGGTAAAATAGAGGCCAACCAAATTTGATTGTGGGTGCTTAAAAGGCTATAGCGCAAGTTCTTCTTCTTTTTTTCCTTTTCCTTCTTCTTTTTGGCACTTTTAGCCTTTTAAGCCCACACAACCAAATCTGATCTACCTTTATTTGACCTCTAAACTTTGTACACACCCATTGCATCCCTTTCTATTCCTACAATTACTGCATACAAATGAAGCCAAGAAATTAATGGTTTCTGTTAATATACTGTTTACAGACCTAGAGTAGCCCCGCACTTCAATTCTTTCTTGCTTAGTTACACCTCTTTCCATTTCCCTTCTAATATAGCCTTAGTGGAGCTTCTGTATAAAACAGAGGTGATTGTGTTATATAATTCTCTGGATTATATGTTGTTAATCTTTTAGGTATGTAATCATATGATTTATGGTTTTTACTCTCAAATATTTTCTCAGTGGATATAGGGCAAAAAATTCATGTACTCAGTGATAACGCTTCAACATAGAGATTTGTGGTCCCAAGATCCAACAAAAAGTCAATGTATATCAGGAATCCAAGTACACAAATTTATCAAGTGATTTACAGTTTTGGTAATAAATGTTCATAGATGCTGCTGTTTTTGTTCACTGAGAAACCAATTATATCAAGTGAAGTGGGGCATGGATCACGGTGCCTCCACCATTCCTATCAGGCATTCGGAAGATTCCTTCCAGCGTGAGAGTAGCAATATACTTTTCATATTTTCCCTAATGATTCTTTACAAAGTGCCATAGTGAAATGAACCCTTTTCCTTGGTAGTTTGCTGCCAATATTGATTACGAACATTAGAAAATCTCCTACTTCTGAGGCACGAAACTTACAAATGTTGAAGTTGGTGGCAACACTCACCTTAGTTTTGTTACTCAATGCTGAGTGTATACCATTAGTTTGGTCCTGCACTTTTTTTTGATCATCAAACTTCAATTATGAGTTGTGTTTGTATTACTTGTATTAGTTGATTTTGTAATTTTTAAATGGTAGTAATACATTGAATGAATGGAATTGGAGATGCATGTAACTTTCTATTTACTGATTGGTGGTAAGCAGGTTCAGTTTGTTTTCTTTATTTTCCATTTCTATGACATTCAAATTTCTTTCTCTTTCTTTTTTTGGCTAGCGACTGAGGCTTCCCCCCCCCCTTTCTTTCATTCACCCAGGATACAGTCTTTTGCAAGTCAATCCTCAATGAATATGCAGTCAAGATGAATCTAGAAAAACCCACTTATAATACGGTTCAGTCAGGGGCCTTGCTTCCAGTTTTTGTATCTTCTTTAGTATTCAACGGCTTCACTTATTCTGGTGAGCCGGGAAGAAACAAGAAAGAGGCTGAGCAGTTGGCAGCGAGGACTGTTATCCTATCAATTTTGGGTATCCTTTTTAAACCCTTATTTACAAGTTTACTGTTCAATCTATCCAAAAATAGATGGAGAATCTATCTGCGTGTTTGCCTTTCTCTATAGATATGTAATTATGAATATGTGGTTGTGCGCACGCGTATGGTATGTACTAAAATATGTTTCTATGCATAGGGTTGATGTCCTAGTTATTATTTTTTATGCATTATTTTTTTGTGTGTAAATAAAGTAAGTATATTTATAAAACACCCAAAAGGTCGTAGCCTTTATATTCCAGATGTACCCAATAAGGCTATATTTCCTCTCCATAAGAAAGTGCTCTAAGAAAATCTATAAGTTAAGCTTGGTTCATGTTTTTTCTAAAAAAAAAAAAATGCAAAAATGAAAAGTATGCACTAGATTAGTGTTTCAGGCTTTTGGCAGCTTTACTGACAACTTTTTCTCTGCAAATGTACGTCAATTCTAATATTATCACAAATATCACATCACGAATAAGAGATACCCTTCAGGGGTTTTGTCTGTCTTGGAGAGATACCCTTGGTCGCAAGTGACGAAACAAGTAGCCCAAGGTCAGCATTACCCAAACTACTACAATAATAGAATGGAATGGACTCCATGATTCTCTTGCCACCTCATAGTGAAGCAATAAGTGGTCGAACGATGATTCAGCTTTGCACCACATACAATGCGATTTAGGAAACAAAAGGCTTCTTTTTCCTTACTAGTGTCGTAGTTCAAACCAAAAATGACACTTTCAATGATACCCATGATATCCCTATTCTCCAAATTCTATCCCAATGAAAGTTCTTGCTAACTCCACCAATGAGGATAGAGTATATGGTTAGCCCAAAATCCTAATATGTGCTTTTAAAACTGTATCTTCATCCGTAGCCACCAAATTACCACTCTACTGCCTTAGACGCATCCATAGTCGATTATGTTTAATGAGAGTGCTACCAAAGTACCAATCTTATACACATCTCCTTAGGTGTGGCAGTTGGCTTGTACCAGTCAAGAAAGACTACATGGCCATCATACGCCCAATCCCTCACACAGCCAAAACTCTTTGAACCTCCTCCATTGACGTAACGAGAATAGAAAGTAAACCACTTTCGACTGTATCACGTTCAAACCCTTTGGCGGTTAACCCAAGTTGAAGCTCAGCTCTTTCTCATTTAAGGCGAACCCCACTGAGCAAATCAACCCTGCACAGCTCTTTGTAGAAGCACCACTATTCTTGTAGAAACACCACTTTACTACATTTGCACAACTCCTTTTATTTCTCGAGGTATCCAACTTTTGTAATTGTTTGACCTTTCATCCTTGAATAAAAATAGATAACAATGAACAATATAAAAGTAAACTATGGTAACACAAGGTCAATGAAGCTGATCAAAGGCCAGCATCAATATTTCATTTGGACTGGTTAGAGTTCCAAATACCCATACAAGTGATTTAATTGAGTCACAACAATCTGTTTGCACCGCACTTCAAAAAGACAAAAAATGATACAGTTAAGTGGATTGAGCGATAAGGTACCAGCATATGATCAGCTGTTCTAAAGCTGAAACCTAAAGCTAAATCACTTTTTAGAGAAGCTGCGATTTTTGTTAGTGTGGAAGTGATTGTGAAAGCCGTCTAGAAAAGTGGAATTTTTGTTGCTTGCTGTAAAAAATAAAGAAAACTGTCACTGCCTGGGCTTGTATTATGATTGAAATGAAGAATGCATTTTAGCTATTTAGTCTTTCCAATAGGGGTGGTTTAGTCCTTATTGTTAACCGAGATTTGATCTCATATTTTATGCGTGTAAAGTGTAAACTATGTTAATTATGTAAATGGGTTATGCAATAGCACATATTTATTTCTATCATGCATTGTAACTACTAACTTAGTTTCAGATATTTGGTTTTAGGAGGTCTTAGTTTGCTTCAAATCTTGTCATTGCTGCTTCAAATAAGGGAGATTATTACCCTGATATACATTGCTGAACTTATTTCTTAACTTTTAACTTTTAGGTAACTTTGGTTCTGCGTGATATCCTCTTTGTAAAAAGGAGCACATCAAGCTTGGTGTCTCTTAGATGTATGTATTTTCTTAGGGTATGACATTCATCGGAAAGACTATAGATACTATGATGTTGTATTCATAAGGTTGGATCTATGAAGTACGGATACTCCGAAAATGGTGCCGTATAAGTATCGGGTACGTACATATTGGATATCGATCCGTGTATGATACGCGGGGATACGTATTAGATACGTTTGAGAAGTATCCAAAAATGTTTTTTTTTTTTTCAATTTTGGATACGCTTGGGATACAGGAAAATACGCTTGGTATACGTTTTGGATAGATGGGATACTTTTTGGATACATTTTATTATTTATTATTTTTTTATTTTTTAAATAGTTATTTTTTATTTAGTTGATATTTTGGTTTTATTGTTATGAATGTATGTACTGCTATCTAGATATTTTTTTATGCTTAATGGGAATTCTTTTTTATTTATTACTTATTCAATTATTCTTGACTTAGATAGCTATTGAACGCTTTAAAATAAGAATAAAATAAATAACTCTTGCTATTGTATAAATAATACAATACTACAAACTATAAAAAAATAATTTGTTTACAAACATATCCTAACTGTTTTCGTATCCTTTTTTTTTTATTTTGTCGTATCATCGTATCTGTATCGTATCGTATCCGTGTCCTTGTCTATGTTTCCTAGGGTTGGATGTTTCTCCTCATGTTGTTTCCTTGAGTGCATTCGATACTCTATCTTTCCTCCCAAAGTTGCAATCTTCTCCAAATCAAGAATTCAAATTTCGTTTTGTTTCGTACAAAACAGTTAAGATTTTTTGGTTTCGGGATTGACCGGAATGAAACTAAAGACGTATTGTGAAATTCCATTGCTTTGCGTGTTGGTTGGTTTCGACAAAAACAATTATGTTTCATGTGAATCTAAGGGGAGTTTGACAAATTAGCACTGATTAATGATTGAACAAAAACAAAAAATTCAGTAGTTTTCAAAGAAGCATGAAGCATGGTTCGGAAGCATGAAATCAAGACAAAATGAAATCAGAACAAAAACAAAAAAATCAAATCTGTTTAGAGATTCCTGACAACGACCATCGGTTATGGTTTGAAAAATGAAACGAAGCCAAAATGGTTGGAAGGCTTTGCATTTTTTTCCCCAAAAAACCATTATATTAGGTTTGAAACCATTATATCCAAACAACCATTATATTAGGTTTGAGAGAGAAAGAGAGAGGCACCTGGTAAACCAAGAGATGCGGGCGTTCAATGCTGCCCAGTAACCCAAACCAAATCCTATTTTCCTTTGTTCCATCTTGTTTCTTCCGCTTGTTGGCAATCGAAGTACCAGTCAGCTCGATTTCACTTGCGCTTCGTAAGCTCCCTCTTCGGCAAGTTGTCTTCTCCCTCTCAAGTCGATTCTCGGTCAAGGACTAGGTTGATCAAAGAAGTGTATTCTAGAAGCCTCGACTCAACTCTTGATGACTTATTATTCGTCTTCCAAGTTTGTCTTCATCTTCGTTTGGGAATCCTTTTGTCTCTAGATTCATTGATTCTAGATTCTTCAATTCCTCATTTCAAAGATAGCCTCTAGATTTCAATGAAATTATGTTTGATGCTTACCTCTGATTTCACATTTATTTATTATTTTTTATCCCTCTTAAGAGAATACAACCCACTACACTCTTTTAGCACTTTTCTATTCCTTTTTATTATTTTTATTAGTAAGCTTAGATTTTCTTTAATTAATTTAATTTAGCAATTTAATTGTTCTTAATTTAATATAGTAAACTTCAAAATTATTATTGTGGTATAGTATTTTTTAAATTTATTTTTAGCTATTGGGTTATTATAGTTATTTTTTTTTAATTTTTATTTTATTATTAGCAATGTTTATTTTTTAATTAATAATGTTAGCAATTTAATTGTTCTTAAAGGAATGTCATCCAAAGTGAAGAAGGTTGCCTCACAGTAAGAGAAAAAAAGGATCATGTGATATTGGATGAAATTATGGGGAGCAAGTTGGGGATAATTACCAGCACATTTTGTTATAAAATAATGGAAGGAAGTAGTGTATCGTGCTTGAAGTAACCTTGGTAGGTGGATAGTCAAATGTGGAAAAACGTGACAAGTGTCCCTCGGAGGTTTCTAAAGCCATGAGAGAATACTTGAATCTTAACAAGGAGCATCAAGAGATTGTTGCACAAAGGTCAGAACTTCAAGATAATTTAGTTGGTGCACTTAGAAGGAGATGTGGGATAGAGATTGCAGGTTTTTATGATGATTCAAAAGATTTGATGTGGGTCCACAACATTTGGTTGATATACAGTAGCAAAGGAGCCGTCTATTCGTGATATACACATGTCTGATCAAGGTATTTGTTTTTTTTTTTTTTTTTGGGGGGGGGGGGGGGTTAAAT
>JAOTRH010000018.1:3083862-3102324 GCA_034768845.1 Heliamphora exappendiculata | reverse complement strand
CCCAAAATTGGAGTCTGGCGTCCTTGCTGTATTCTTCTTGTATCCATCACGTATTCGAGCTGTAATGCCCCAAGTTCGTAGCAATATAAACCCGTATGATTTTATGAAAAAAAGAGCCCAATTTAAGATATCCAAACCCAATGAGCTTGTAAAAAAATATTTTGTAAAAAGAGTCTAAACTTCCAATTTTCTCAACAAAGATAAGGGTAAAAGAACTTAATTACTTTTGTAAAATTCTCCCAAAAGACCAATTTATCCCAAAAGAATGCCCCAAAGATACAAACAAAACCTCCCCTTTTTAAACCAAAATTCCCAAAATTTCCCAACAGTGACTGTCTGCTCGAGCGGGTCCTTCCCCGCTCGAGCGGTGAGGTACCCGAGAGTTTTTTGGCCAAAATCGTAATTTTTTTTAAATGTTAGGAAGACACTTGATTTTCATAAGTTCTGAACATGTTTTACGATAGGCTCAAATTCTAAAGAAAACATACATTTAGTAAGGAAACATCTCTATCCAATTCGAGAATTCGAATTGTCCAAAATTTGAAATCACAATATTCCATCCCAAACTAAGGAATCCAATCATAAGACGAGTCCAACGTCCTCACATGCGTATAAAATATGAAATTGTGACTTTAGGGTCTTACAAAACGGGTTACTCAAACCCACAAACATCCATACAAAGTTTTAAAGAGAATTACATCTTTACAATTTCTATTCTCAAAAGGTATCATCAGGGTGTGTAATTCTACTAAGCTACACAAAAAGGGTTTCCAAGACCGTACTTCTTAGTTCATGACTTCCTTTCAGCTATCACCTGAAATGTTGTTAAACAACATGAGGCTCGGCTCGTAGGAAATTGATTAACAATAAACATATGCATGACATGCGAGGATAGTTATGCGAAATGCAACACATAAATTTATTAAAACCAAATTCCATTATTTATCGAAAACCTATTCACATAACCAATTTTTCTTATGCAAATTAGACCCAATTTCCCTCACAATCCATCATTTAGTCTTTTATCTCAATTTCATTATACCCATTTTAAATTATCAATTTTCACAACTCCCGTATACACATACACGTACACACACTTTACCCACTTCTATTCATATCTCAACCATGTCATGGTTTTACAATTTAACTCGATTCAAGGACTATTTTACGGTCTTTCACCGAGGGACGAATGCCTAACCTAATTCAATTCATGTACTTTTTACGGTATTTCACTGTGGGCTAAGCATCCAACCCAATTATGGTTTTAAAATTCTAAGAACCGACGCCGGACGAGCTTATAGACCCATGCATGGCTACTACTGATCGGGTCACGTGAGGCCCGCAAAGTGGTAAATGCGTTCTGTAACCCGTCATGACTAACGCCTCCTTCTCGGTTATTAACCAATGGACATGGTACCCAAATCTGCGCAGTTTTTCGGTCTTTCAACGAGGAACTGGACTAGCCCATAATTACGGTCCGTGGATCCCAAATCGGTTCATTCACATAATTATTTTTAACATCCCAAATGCGAGTCCAACCCAAACATGGTTTCTCTCATCAACACCCAACACACGCGAGGGTTACAATCATTATTAATCCCTGATATAGCACTCGTTTTACATTCGGGTTTTAATCAACTCGAAATCCCACCCAAACATTCCATGATTCTTCATATTTATCCAATTTCATATATTTGGGTTTAATTAATTTAAAATCCCAACCAACATCTTGTAGTTTCCAAAACCCAAAGACTTTACATGGTTTGTTCAAATCCCCAACCCATTATTATGTGAATTTCAAATATCATCAACTTCATAGATTTTATACATGTCAATAGACCCCCATAACAGAAAATTTACCAAATCATTAACCAATTTCACCATTGAGTTCATCAATCAAAAAACTCAATTTTTGAAGGGTTACCCCAAACTAGTCAAATCCTAATTCCTCATCATTCAAACTCAACCATATTCAACAACAACAAGAAGTTACAATTACCTTAAATCATCTACAAATAAAAGATTTAACATACTTTAACATTAAACTCTAACCTAGGGTTCCAAAAACATAGATTTATCATGATTTCGTGTGTAAATTCAAAATAATCGACCCATATCCAACAATGTTTATGAGAAGTCATAGATCCCATCTCTTAGATGCACAAGACACAAGTATGGAGTTCTAGCAAGCTCCAAACACGAAGACCTCCAATCGAGAGATAAGAAGAAAGCATCCAACACCAAGCTTGAGCTTCCAAAGGGTGTTCCACCAAGAGAGAAGCAAGAAATCACCACTAATGGAGCAAGGAAAACCCTAAAAAGCGCCAAGGGAAATTTTAGGGTTTCTAACACAAGTTTAGAGAGAGAAGGAAAAGAGGGAAAAAATGAAAGAAAAAGGCTTAACCCGCGATTTTATAAGTTTGCTCGTCGACAGTTTACTTGAGCGGACATGAGGCTGCTCGAGCAGTTCCCACTTATTCGTACTCTCTGCCACTAGTCTGCTCGAGCGGGTCCCTGGCCGCTCGAGCGGTCAACGTGGCGGAGATCTTGCATAAAAGATGTAAAAATGAATCAAATCATAAGACAAATACCTCACAACTCGCCAAAATCACCCACAACAATTGTTCTCATGCATTACCAAGCATACCATCATTGTTAGCAACGTTATCATGCTCAAATTTTAATTCTTTTCCACAATTAAACGTTCAATCACATGTCACCAAACTAACCATAACGAGTTTTAATAAATCCTTTTAAATTTCAAGGGACCGGGTTCCTACACGAGCTGTATCTGAAATTCAAAAAAATAAAAAAAATTGTTGAATACTTATTTGACATATCGGAGATGTATCTTGCTTCCGATACGTATCCAATACACGTACGGACCAATTGTGAAGTTTTTGTGCTTCGTAGAGTTTGGTGTTCTTGTTGATGTTTCTTGACTTCTGAATATTGAATTGGACATTTTGTTACATGCGTACCTGATCTTTGATGAATGGAATATATGTTTTCTCATACTTTATGAGAGAATATATAGGTTGCTGGATGAACCTTTGGGCTTTCAGCTAATAACTAACATCTAAAACCATATTAGACATTACCCTATAACCTTTATATGGTTTCTATATAGCCATATGCTTGTATATTTTGATCCTCTTGCAAGCTTATGTTAGATGGACTTGGATACGAGAGTCGGGTACGATTGGGCAAGTATGTGTCTAAGCATATTCATCAAATCCTTATATCAAGAATAAAAAAAGGGCACAATTAGAGTTCTTCATATTTCAAATAGTTTTTTTTTTTCAGGATAAGTTAGTGTTTTAAGAAGGTTGTACCTAGCTCACAAGGCTCACCCGTGCAATGGGGCCGGGGACAGGTAATAGGTATGTAACCTTTTACCTTTTTTTGATAGGTATTTCTCGTTACTCAAATTGGCGCCATAAGGAAAATGAATATTTTCACTGGCAGCAATAGGAAATATCCTAGTATAACATCTCTATGTTGAACCATAAGGATGACTTTCGCTGTTATATATAGAAAAGTTTCTTTTCCTATTTTTTTAACATATTAATAATCTAGTTTGTTTAATAGTCTGAATTAGAATTTGTTCAAAATGCACTCGAAAGTGTGTGTGCCCTAGTGTATTTTCTCGTCATTTCTCTGCGGAGTTATGCAAGTCCTTAAAAGAAGTTGGTGATGCGTGTTGCCTTGCAGCTCTAGCCTGTCTGGGGTTTGCATTGACACAATGATAGTGTGCATTGTACAATTTATTTGTGTATACATATGTATTATCTGTGGAGATATGCAAGTTTTAAACATTATTGCTGTAATAAAAGAAGTTGGTTTTGTGTTGTGCCTTGCAGCTGTAGACTGTGTGGGGTTTGGATTGACACAATGATGTGCACTGTCAAATTTATTTATGTCTTCAATTTTTTTTATATTTTATTTATGTATACATTTGTATATGGGACTGAGCTAACTTACATGCATTTTCTTCTAGGTTCATGATTTCGGCTTCTTTCGTTATGATCCTAGTTCCGTACAATTTCTGAGCTATGAAGAGATTCCTCTTGCTCCAGAGGCTGCTTGTGTTGGACTAGAAATAAGGGTGGTTGGCAATGATAGTGGAGAGAAGGTATATAGACACATTTGTTGTTTTGCTATATTTCATGGTGTTGTGATGCTAGTATAAGATTACCGTACTTGAGCTTGTAGAAGTTCATCCAGGCCAGAATCTTCTCTAGCCATATAACTTCTATGAAGTTTGGTACTGTGGTGTGAAACGCTTCACCTGGAAATTATTATCTTTTGGTTGAAAAGGAATAGAAAAGAAAAGACATATTCTTGATGAATCATCTCCCTTCAAGACATATTCTTTTTGTTGATTCAACAATATAAAATCATTTTCTTACAGCCGCTGTGGGCCCAGAAAAATATTGGATAGTCTGAAATCCTTTGTTTGCGTTATCTGGAAGTTTCTAGGCCAGTACTGTATTTGAGCTCCGCGCCTTGCGGAATAGGGATGGTTAGCCAGAGCATTATAACGGAATTAAAGTACCTGAATTTGTGCTTTCTTCTGTAGCCAAGGGAGGCTAGCCATTTTTTTTCTTTATATATAAAAATGCTTTAATTCATACTTTTTTCTTTTTCTTTCTTAAAGCAAACTGGTGTCTTTGTGTGTGCATCATTTGTGGTGAATGTGCTATGATATTAGTGTATTAAGATTTGGAAAAGTACACATTAAGACTTTCTTAAGCATAAACAGACAGTTAAAGATAAACAAGTTATTGTCATACAAAAAAATAATTTTATCTAATGGTGAAGGCAAATAAAAATGGAGTACAACTGAAGTTGCAATGACATCTGTAGAATTTTCACAAAGACAAAACAAAAGTATATATAAAGTTCCGAATGGTCTATCCAATTTATATAATATTAGTATCTAAAAATGAAAATGAAGATACAATAATCACATTTATTAAACAAATTTTAAATGACTATTTCAATAGCATTCTTGCTTATCCATACACACACAAGTATTATTATTATTTAAATCTCTTCCATATGTACAGAGAATCCCAATGTTTTTCATGAAGACCTTTTGGTTCTCATCATTGAAACTCATCACAAACTTTTTAGTCTGCCTCTTATCTTCTGTTAATTCTGTATATTCTCATCAGGAGGATCAATACATTATTTGTAATGCTCAAATCCCTAACTCCAAACAAAATTCTTGACTTAAATTACTGACCTTTTTGGTACTTTATTCTTATCAATGTGTCAAGATCACAAACTAATACTACTTCTTTGATCCCAATTTGATTGATGAAGTCTTCCCAATTTGATTGATGATAACATCCCATACTGTCAGAGATAGATGGGAGAATTTCAGCGCACTCTTGTTAACTGTTGTTTTCCTTGTTATATTATCAACCATTTTGTAACTAGTACACTTGTAACAACTATCCTAACACTGTCATAGATATTTGAATTTGTTTGTAATTGCCAACATATTTTTAATATCACCTGCTTGACTTTTGGATTTATCAAGGGGATAAAGGGAAATTAAATGAAAAGAAAACAAGAAAACTTAAATTTCATGCTTGGAAAAATGAGAAAGAAAAAGAATACATACTTTTCAAAATTCCATTTTTTTTATTACCCCTTCCCTCAGTCAATTTGATATCCAAATATACTGTTACTCTCCTATTTTAATGATGTTTTCATCACTCTTATTCTTCTCTTATCTCTACATTTCACTTTTTTATAATTTTTCTAGTGTTTTCTGTTTTAAATTTGAGTTCTCTTTGGACCGTATGTATTAATTATGTAAACGATAATATGACACAGATGTGACTGGTCGACTATTCAAAATATCCCTTTCTGTTGCGTACAAAAGAGGCTCAATGATCATGAAATATTATCATTTATGTCCATTAAAATCAATCTGCTTCCATTTTGCATTACCATTTATAGTTTTGTGTGCTCTATGTATGCATCATACATACATCCAAAGTTGTTGATTCAAATGCAGAGAGATCATTATTTGGGTAGGGGGTGCCTCGTTATATCTCTCCAACCTGATGATTTTGGCACAATGCTCCTCCCCAGCTGTTGGTTCATCATGTGAAGCATCAAATAGTGAAGTACAACTTGTCACCTCTTTACTCTCCACAATATCCCAATGTGTACTTTGTCCATGTTGCATTGGCTACTGCACCCTCAAGATACACCGTTGCAAATCTGGCCTCAAGAGAAAGCTTTCAACACGACCTTAAACACGTGCTGCTGGAGTGTTGTGATTGTTCGGTTTGGGCGGCATGATGGCTTGCAATAGGACCAATCCAAGTTATAAATACGCTTAAAGGGTAAAAACGGTAATCAATAGTTGAATTACTAGGGGAAAAACAGCTCAAGCCCGGCTCTTATAATATTAGATAGATTAGATCATAAGTATGGATGACAAGAATGAAGGACTGGGTAGGAATGTGAGATTTTTTTCCTTTTGTTTTACTTTTTCTGCCCCCTTTCTCCTGGGGTTGGGGTGTTTTTTTTGGGTGGGGGGTGGAGATTAGCAGGCAAGTGATTTCTAGTTTTCCCATCTCGTTCTGCCTTTATGAGTTGACTTCAATGTCTTGTCGTGTCTAAACACATCAATTGAAATAGACTAGGGAGCATGTTCCCATTCCACCTCTTGATTCAATCCATCCACATGGGCCTAAGGGGTCTTGTCAATGCTATCAAACAATGGGATAAAGTACGTTGTAGAAATGAGATTTTGGAATGAAGCCTAAAAGTATCCCAATCGGATTTATGCATTTCTAATTTTCTACACACTTATAAAAAACAGAAAAAAGAAGTTTATCCATCTCTACAGATATGGTAATGCACCTATTCAAGCAATGAGTACAACGGCAACTCTGTGCTTATGATCTTGCAATTATGCAATTAACTCCACTTGGTTTGAGTGGCTAGGGGAAATGTAGCTCTTGATTGTAATAATTTCTTCAACGTAGTTCGTTTAAATTTTTCATAATTGCTGATTAAATTGGTAGAGACCTTGACCCAGCTCTTAAATGGTATCAATGCCTCTTTCCTGTTGCTACCGATTTATTTGCTAATTTCCATGCTGAAAATGTCATTACTTTCTGGCTGCCAACTTGTTCACATGGTACCTATTATAATGTTCTGTTTTCTTTTGGGAAGTGTGTGGGTGTTAAGTGTCCTTTCCTGACTCTACTTTAAACATGCAGGTTTCTATTCTTGCTGGTACCATTGCTCGTTTGGATAGAGATGCTCCTCATTATAAAAAGTAGGTGTTAGCATTAATATGATTTTGTGTACTTCATTTTAGTTTTCCTACATCTCACTCAACTAGAATGCAAATATTAGTTAGACCTGATATCTCTTCGAGTGATGATTGATGACATTATGGGATGCTCAATTATCTGTTTTTTCATTTGATCCACTTGTTAGCAAGTTGCATGTCTGTTCTTATTAGATATTGAGATACCTAGCACTAAGAATCAACTAGGAAGCATAGATATCGAACCTGAGGGCAAGGAAAATGGCTATTTAGTGGAGGCAACAAGCAGAGATTATTCAACTAGCAAACTAAACTGTACCATAACCTTTGATAACTTCAAACATCCACCAAATGCAATAAAGCATGCCAAGGAAATATAGATATTGATTGCGAGTGGGTGATGTGGCATCCTAGTTTAGTCAATGCCTGTTGGGTTGTTTCACTCTAAACCATGGGAGTTGAGTGCTTTGCTGGTTATTCCTGAAAAATCGCCAACATTCACGCACCCTTTCTGTAGTCACTTTTTGCTCTTTTGCTATATTATTGCTACGCTGTAAGTGGATAAAACTCACAAAAGAAAGAAGAAATGTAATTTTATTTATCATGGAACTTCAAGTAGTTATTTCACTAGTGTGTGACCACTTGATTTGATGAGGAAGTTTCCCCGTTTATTAGTTCTCTCAAGGAAACTATATTCCACTCCGCTTTGCTTTTTCATAAATGCACTTCAAAATTTGTTTGTGTCCAAACCTCCACATGACAGGATTCCAAATGCACAGCTAGAATGCAAATTTTGGAGTACATTTATGAAGAAGTGGAGTGCAAATATCATTTCCCTTGTAAGTAGTAAATTGTATTCTGTTAATTTTTGGTGCATTTTATCTGATACCTCTGTTGCCCCCTCAAAGAACCTGCACATGTCATGTCTGTGCTCCCTTTCTAATTATCACCTATCACTATGTAATGCTCCACATTTTGTTGGCTGTAGTGGTCTTTACCTGAGTTCTGGCTCATTTGTGCATCCTGATTTTGCTGGTAACCAGCAAGTGTTATTCTTATGTTTAGTACAATTATCTAATGACATTTAGGATGTGTATGATATGCAACTATGATGCATTTGTGCCATTTGCTGAAGGCTTTCTTTCTTTCCGTCTTTCAAGAGATTCAATTAACCGAGATTCAGGAACATCCAGACAAATGCCTTCCTCATGAACTAATTCAACTCAGAAACACTTCACTGTTTCCTTTTATATTTTAAATTTTCCTTCAATACAAGCATCACAGTCAATGATGTTGCATGGGGAATAACTTTTCTACTGTTGAGTTCTGATGTTTTATTTTCTTTGGTGCCCTTAATTACACGGTAGTTGATTTAGATATAATTTTTTTGTCCTACTTATTTCTCCTGAAAATTTTATTGATTTTGTTTTTTTATTGTTATTTCTGCATCCCATAGGAAATGAAAAAAGAAAATTTTCCGGCCTCAGACACCTGTTATTTGCATAAGCTGGACTGCTTCCTTTTGTGGACATTACTGACATGTTTACAATGAGTGCCTTTTTTGGTGCAGGGATGGCTACAATGACTTCAACACATTCTACATGCAAGTAAGCATTGTGACATAAGAAGCTATTTCTTGAGCTCTATAAATTTCTGATTATATCAGCTTTGCTGGAGTTATTTTAAGAGTTCAGGTTGCTATGTAATGGTCTCTCAGTTGTTACTGATGGGTGGCTGGTGTTAACTGATTGTCAGCAAGTTTATTTTCCTTTGAGTAAATATTTGACGTTTGACTGCTGTAGCTATGGGTTGACTAGTTTGGTGTATATCTTTTTACATGGATGTGTTAAGGAAATGCCTTATGGATTATCTGAAGATTAGTTGGTTAAAAAGGAGAAATAGGAGAAAAAAGTGGCAAACAAATCTTCAGAAAGAAAAAAAGATGAGAAACATTGGGAGGGCTAGGGACTTAATTAGACACTAGAAGAACAGTTTATCTGTGAAACTACAACACAAGGAATGAACAATGAGAAAACATATACATACATACCAAACCAAACCAAACTAAGCCTTTGCCTCAATCAATTGAGAAAAACATATCCATCCATCCATCCACACACACACACACACACACAACATATGTAAAACATTTTTGCGACCATTGTCTATTTAAGGATCCATGCATTATTACTAAGGAAATTTATTGAAAATGTTATTTATGGAATCCAAAACCAGAATGCTGTGGCTTTTCCTGGTTGATGCGCCTTAGCCCTTACGTGCTTTTCACTAAAACATATTCCACGGGGCTCACGCACTGTTTTTGTAATTTTAACAATTTCCACCCTATTATTTGACCTCATTTTAGGAACTATAATTTCGTCAATACCAAATTACAAATAGTTATCGTAATTGTTAGTTTTTTTATTGATATTGTGCCTTCATGTGTTCGGATCTGGCGGTGGGTGGCCAATATTGATATGTTATGTGGCAGTGACGTATAGTGATGTTTCATAGAAAATTAACTGTAGGAATGAAAGTTGATAAATATGGGATGAAATTCTGTTTTCACATATATAAATAATATGTAAAATAATCAACAATTGAAGCCTAAAAATGCACTACGCATAGTTACATTCTTAGGATCTGTGTACAGTAGTGCCATAAATGTAAGATAACACAACTAGAAAAAATCATGTCACCATTATTTGAATTGTGGTATGTGAACAAAGCCACGAGCTAATCAGAAAGGGACAAGTGTCAATATTAAAGGAGTTCTTGTGCACCATATAATTACTTCCTTTTGTTTTGTTGGCAGAAAACTCTCCACTCCAACAACTACCTAGCAGATGACTTTGGTATTTCTTTAGCTTGTCTTCATCTTCACTCTCATGGAATTACACACAAATTGCACATTCGGGATACTTTTGATAATTTTTAAAATGTATTATAGTTTAAAGTTTTTCTAAATTTTCTTGTTTGTTGTTGAGATTTTGAATATAAACATTTGGATCATCACAAATTCAAAAATATTAATAGGAGTCTGACAAGTGTAATGCAAGTGCTTGCACTAGCTTCCACTAAAGTTGTTTATGGAGGTTAGGAGCACTGTGCAAAGTGGTTTTTTTTGGGTGGTGGTGACGTACGGGAAGATTCTGACCATCGATAACCTCATTCGTAAGAGGAGGGTATTCGTCAATTAACGTTGCATGTGATGGAGAGTCAGCCTCACATTTTCTTTTGCATTATTCGGTAGAGTTTGATCTTTTCTTTGTGTGGCTTGAATTGGGTTTTAAACAGAGATGTAGCAAGAAATTTAGAGAGTTGGAGAGGCGCTAAGGTTGCGAGTCTAAAAAAAAAGCCTTAGAGATTAGTGCCTTTGTGCCTCATGTGGATGATTTGGTTGGAGCACATCTTTTCATAGAATGGGGATGCTTATCTCTATTTTTAAGAGCAACTTTTTGTCTACTTTGTATAGTTGGGTGACGGTAGAGTGCACTCTAGTCTGGATTTGTTCATTGATTTTGTTGATTCTTTCCATTTGTAACTATTAGAGTCTTCATTTTTTTGTATTAAGGGTATTTGTGTCCTTGTGTCGGATAGTCATTTAATATAAATGGATGTCAGGGAAAGGCGATCGATTTTAGTTCCTAACCCAAATTTTTTTCTATCATCATCTCTCGTCTCTTTCTCCAAAAAATCTAAAGCTACTTTATTTATACTTTCACTGTAACAATGAGCCTTTTTGTGCGTTGGCCTTTCTTTTTGTCTTGTGTTTTGGCTAGTGCGGCCCCTCTTCTTGCTTCTTTTTGGGTTGCGTCCCCTTGATGCTTCTGTCTTCCATAAGTAGATCCGTCAAGGGAATCTCTCTCTTTCTCCACATATATTCACACATGATCATATGTACATTATATATGCATATGAGCACATCTATATAATGGTCTTAATGTACCCTAACGTACCTCGCTTGTACCTATTTATTTTTCGTGTGAGGAAGAGTTTCTTGTACCTTTGTTATTGTTGGTAGATTTGATGGGAGAGTTACACTTTCGGAACATGATATAGTTTTGTATTTTTGCACCTTGCCCCCCACTTGGGATGTCTCAAAAGCCAACTCTTTTTTTATTTTTTTTGAAAGAAGTTAGAGATAAACAATGAATAGTTTGGAATAATATGACCTTTTGATTGTTAAGATTATTTGATATGTCTGTTTTGCTTTTTTGCGTTTTGTCGAATTGTCTAATATGCTTTTTCAAGCTTGTTTGGGATATGTCTTTTTGAATTTTTTGCTTTTTGAGAAAAGAGTTGACTTTTTGTTGTGGGGTCATTATTGTCATTTTATGCAATGGCTTTAAAGTTTGTTTGGGATGAGAATAGGCCTTTTCTTTCCTTAAAAAAGGAGGGACAAAAAGTCAAATGAGCTTTTTTGTTATACCAAACAATGCAACTTAAAATAGAAAAAATGCCAAAGAAAATAGAGAAGCCAAACAGGGGTTTACATTAGTTTCATTTTCAATGATATGCAGGAGTGGGCACCTCTTGGTGTCCAATTAGTGCGGTTCATACTTATACAAGCACATCTATACGCTATATTTTGCCACTCCTTTTCCTCATTTCTCTTTTCCATTCTCTCCATGTTGATACATATATGCATGTGTGGGTGTGATTGATTGTCAGTGGAAGTAGTGAAAATAACGCATTTGTTTGGTCAGAAAATGCAGTAATATTCGTTAGTGTTGTAATCTTGTTAAACTGTTTCCCCCTAATTCTTTGATAATTATAGGTCACTTCTTAATTCTTTTTTTGAGGGACTCTTGAGAAGCAAGAATGCAGCTTGATACTAGTTTTTCCTGTGAAAAGCATGCTCTTAGTTTTTTTTTTTTCAGTTACTTTGTTGTTATTCCTTTTCCATGATGTTATTTACTAAAAGAAGTAAAGCATGTATGGGTGTGTGGTGTATGGGTGGAAATGGGTTATTGGTGATACCCATTATCCATTGGCGTGAATGTGCTGTAGTAGTGCAGTGTTGTAGTGTTAGTGTTGTTAACATTGCATGCCTGTATTTCCTTGTTATATGCATTTAAGGAGCTTCAAGTATTCATGCTTTTGTGGCCATGGCCTAGTAATAGCTTTGAGGCTCTAATCACTGAAGAATTGTTTGGAAAAAATGATAAATAAAGAGCCCCTATACTTTTGCAAGACATTATTGTTGATCCCATCTCTTGATTTTGCTGCTAACTTTCAATTCTTGTACATCCTTTGCATGTTTCTTTGGCACCTATGAAAGCATTGTTCGTAGTTTCTCAAGCCAAGTCTTTATTGTTATAACTCTTCCTCTTTCCCTTACTTACAGGCGGCATCTGGTACTAAAGGGGGTTCGAGTGGTTCCCCAGTAATTGATTGGCAAGGCAGGGCAGTGGCATTGAATGCTGGGAGCAAGTCATCGAGTGCTTCAGCATTTTTCTTACCTTTAGAAAGAGTGAGTTCTAACTGATTCTGTGGCTTATTGGAGATGCAACTGGGTTCAATTTTCTTGGCTCAACAACAGACCCGATTCAAATCGGGAGTTTGCAGCGCGGAGCTAACTTAACTTGAATTCACTGTATTGCAAATAACTAATCTCGTAAACAACTTTAGTTATATTTATGTTTTGGTTCAATTTGGTCGAGGCTTATAATATGTTTTGTTAATATGACAATATTAGGATTACTGAAAGCGTTAACCCTAATGGGGCACGTACTAGATTATTTATAGATAAACGAAGCCATACACTACGCTATGGTGTGCTCAACCACACTGGATAATAATCATAATAAAGCTAACACCCCCCTCAAGCTGGAGCATATATATCTTACATGCCTAACTTGTTACATATGTATCGAACCCGAGGACCTGGAACTGATTTAGTTAAAATATCCGTCAATTGCTCTCCAGTACGAACAGAGCTTAATACGATCACACCATTTTGATACTCGCGCCGAATGAAATGACAGTCCATCTCGATATGTTTCGTGCGCTTGTGAAATACTGGATTTATAGCAATATACACTGTAGATTTATTATCACACCAAAGCTTTGTTGAGCCAGGACAGGGATCACCCAACTCACTAAGCAACTGATGGAGCCATAAAATCTCAGATGTCACTAGAGCCATGGCCCAATATTCGGCTTCGGCACTCGATCGAGAAACCACGCCCTGCTTCTTACTCTTCCAAGAGTTAAGATTGCCATCAATAAATATAGAGAATCCAGAAGTGGACCTCCGATTAATGGGACATCCGGCCCAGTCTGCATCAGAATACTCTTCCATCATAGAGTGGCCATGATTACTGAAATGTAGCTCCTTACCAGGGTTATTGTGGAGATATCGTAAAATTCGAATCACGGCATTCCAATGTGGAACCCAAGGCGCAGTCATGAACTGGCTCACCACACTCACAGGAAAGGCGATGTCTGGTCTTGTCATTGTTGTCAGATAGTTCAATTTTTCAACCATTCTTCTATATTGGTCAGGATGAGAAAAAACATCACCCTCATCAGGGAGGAGTTTGACACTTGGGTCCATAGGTGACTCGACCCATTTTGCTCGCAGAAGCTCCGCATCAGCTAAAATATCCAGCACATATTTTCGCTGGAAAATAAAGATACCTTTCTTACCGCGTGCCACCTCAACGCCGAGAAAGTATTTCAATTCTCCCAAATCTTTAGTTTGAAACTGAGATTTCAAGAATTGCTTCAACTCAGAAATGCCTATGGTATCATCCCCTGTGATAATAATATCATCAACGTAGACGATTAATAGAATACAGCTAGCAGAGGAACGCCGGTAGAACACAGTGTGATCTTTTCTGGGCTGTAGAAGACCAAATTGGCACATAACCATGCTAAAGAGACCAAACCATACCCGCGGAGACTATTTCAAGCCATAAAGAGAGCGATAGAGACAACATATCTGCTGAGACCCCCCCCTGAGCAACAAAACCGGGAGGTTGCTCCATATAGACTTCCTCTTGCAAATCGTCGTGACGAAAAACATTCTTCACATCAAGCTGATACAAAGGCCAATGGCGAGTGGCAGCAAGAGACATAAATAGGCGAACAAAAGCCATCTTGGCAACATGAGAGAGGGTCTCAAAATAATCAATGGCATACGTATGAGTATATCCCTTGGCAACTAGACGAGCCTTCAAGCGGGCAAGAGAACCATTAGGATTGAGCTTGACTGTAAAGATCTATTTGCAGCCAATAGCCTGCTTACCTTTCAGAAGAGAAACAAGGGACCAAGTCGAGGTGGACTCAAGATCTTGCATCTCCGCCAACATAGCACCCCGCCAGCTAGGGTTGGCTAAGGCCTCGGTAACAGTACAAGGAACAACGGTCTGATCCAGGGTGGTAATACAAGCCTATAAGGAGGTGAAAAGACCCTTGTAGGAGGTAGTATAGAGAGGATGATCCCTGCAAGTCCGATAAGATTTTCGAGTAGCAATAGGAGCAGTATCGTCAGGAGGAGGAGCACTTAGCCGGGAAAGAGGATCCGCAGACGAGGAGACTGGCTTAGCAGAGGAGAGGTCCAATGAAGCTGAAGGAGGTGATGGAGAAGGCGGAGAAGTCCCCGCAGTAGGAGGAGCACCTGCAGAAGAAGATAAGGGCAAGCAAGATGCTAAAAAATCAAGATTGTGAATATCAGAACTCCCAACCCCTGACACAACTGAATCTGATGCAGAAAATAAAGGACTAAACTCCACAAAGACAACATCCCGGGAGACAAGGAACTTGTGTAGAGATGGACAAAAACAGCGGTACCCTTTCTGAGTCTTCGAATAACCAAGAAAAATATATTTGACAGCCCGAGCATCTAACTTCGTCCGCGGGGGTTGAGGAAGATCCATTAACCACAAGAACACCACGATGTCTAGAAGTCACCTGATAGTCAGATAAGATACCTGTAGAACCAGCCATATGGTAGGAGGCACCTGAATCAATCACTCAAGCAGACGGAGTAGTCGCCAAACAGGCACTAGGATTACCTGCAAAGGTAGCAGCGATAGGAGCGGGAGGATTAGCAACCCGAGATGGAATATTCTGCTCATATTCTGCTGTGGTCATCTCAACGAACTGTTTATGAGAAGAAGCGGATGAGTCTGTCTAAGAGTAATCAACAGTAGCATTGGCTACGGGGGACGGTCTTCCATGTAATTTATAACACTGACTGCGAATATGTTCTTGAATCCCACAGTAGTGGCAATAACGGGGATCACGTGCACCCCATTCGCGTCCCCCACCAGTTCGACCTCCATCAAGGCCCCTACCACGGCCCTGGCCCTGGCCCCGAGTTCCATTGCCACCATGAGAAGCAACGAGGGCAGATGGATCACTAGAATCAGGTGTAGACCGTGTGTCGTCACGATGTATCGAACGACTCACCCGACGAAAAATCTCAGATAAAGTAGGAATGTCTGTCCCAGCAAGAATTTGTGAACGGGCCGTGTTATATTTAGGATCCAAACTGGCTAAGAAACATACGACTAAATCTTCATCCGTTCTTGAAATTTACTGAGAGAACTGGTGAAGGGAAGAAGTTGATTGAACTTGTCAGCAAGCTCCTTAAAGCTTATAAAGTGCTCTTGAAGGGGATGACCAGCCTATTGCGAGCGGAAGAATCCTCGCATCACATCATACAGGCGCGATAAATCGTTTGTGGAGGAACAGATATCCTCCAGAGCCCCCCAGATTTCTTTCACTGTATCTGCACCGGTAACCAAAAGCTTGACACTGCAGTTCATGGAGTTTATAATCTGACTGAAGAGACGAGCATCATCTCGTACCCAGGTATGATAAATAGGAGAATTACGATCAGGGGCATCATCAAATAAGTGGGAATCCAGTTCCATGTCTTGCAAGGATTTCAACACATTCTTCTGCCACAAGGGATAAGCAAAAGTACCATCAAGTTTCTTATCGACAAATTCGAGTAGAGGAAGAGAACACCTTAGTTCTCATTGGTCCCCCGGTATCCGTCAGAGACTCAACAGTCCCAGAAGTCCAGGTAGCAGACCTATCGCCCTCCGATAACATTCCTGTTCAAATCCCAGAAAATTCACATCCAGACAACCCCTCACTGCATCGCCAAAAATCGGACAACACAGAAATTGTTGCTGAATGAAAAGCATGCCATTGCATGGATGAATGAAGGGACGCAGTGAGGGAGGAGAACAACAATGAAACTGCCGAGACCTCCGCGACTGTTCCGGCAATCGGCGACTTTTTTGGCGACTGTTTCGGTGACTTTTTTGGCGACTCGGCTAGGTTTCCGGTGACTGTTTAAGGGTCGGCAACTATTTTTGGGACACAATTGGTGGGTTTCGGCGACTGTTTGGTGGGTTTCGGTGGGTTTCGGTGACTGGTTGGTGGCGCCGACTAGGTTGGAACTGGTGTGGGATGTTTTCAGCGCTTGTGGAGGAGGCGGAGGTAGATGTTGGCGCTGGTAGTAGTGGCGTTAGGGGGTTTCGGCGACCATGGAGGAGGTTTGGGTGGATTTTGGCGCTGGTGGTGTGGGATGTTTTTTTCGGCGCTTGTGGAGGAGGCGGAGGTAGATGTTGGCGTTGGTAGTAGTGGCGTTAGTGGGTTTCGGCGACCATGGAGGAGGTTTGGGTGTAGGTTGGCACTTGTAGTAGTGGTTGTAGGGGGAGTCGGCGACTATGGAAGGGGTTAGGGTGGATGTCGGCACTGGTGGTGGTGATGTTGGTGGGTTTTGGCGCTGGTAAGGAGGAAGTGATGATTTCGGTGCTGATGGAGGTTGCTTGGGTGGTCGGCGGCTAGGGATGAAGCCAAGGAGGAGCTGCCGGTGATGGTGGCGGCTCTGATACTATGTTAATATGACAATATTAGGATTACTGAAAGCATTAACCCTAATGGGGCACGCACTAGATTATTTATAGATAAACGAAGTTATACACTACGCTATGGTGTGCTCAACTACACCGGATAATAATCATAATAATGCTAACTTTTTAGCAGTTGGGATTTTTGCTACTTTTGGAAATTACTTGAACAGGCTGCAAGAATGGGCTGTTTTGCTGATCCTTAGGTCTTGGTAATTGGGTATTAGTCTTATTATGTCCATTGAACTTATTTGTTATTAGATAGGTTTTAGAAGTCAAAAGATTTAGTAGTTTGACTAGTTTTCTTTTTTCCTTTTAGAAATCTGTGTTACACTGTTACTATGGGAAGTTTCCAAGCCTAAAAGAACTAATGTGATGCTTTACTTGGAGAAGATCAGTGAGAGAACTTTTTCAGGACTTTTGCAGTCTTTATGGGTTTGTATGATAAAACCTTAACCCTAGGTGTGATGCCTGCAACAGTTTCCCCTTGCCTTTTGTTGTGGTTTATAAATGATGAGCAGAACCATATTGACTGTTCGGTTTATGGGTCTTGGTAGGCATTTCAGGTTTACTTTGATAGTGCATTATTCCTCACTAGGCAGCCTTTGATGACTCAATCTTATAAGACTAGCCTCTCAGAAAACAAAAGACAACCAATCATCTGAAAAAACTGGCCGTTTTACTTCCATACTTCATTTAGCACACTTGTTACATTTTTTTAACATTAGTGGTTTCAAAAAGGACATGAGTTTTTTTAAGGCAGATGTTGTTTCTAAATAATGTTACCTGATCCTGTGGTAATGCATGGAGAACTGCCTTCCCATGCTGATGTTTGAGACAATGGGGAATAGGATTGAGCTCTTGGCAGAAAAAAATTTGAAAATAATTCTGATTATTGCAGTTTCTCCATTATTGAGTTTGAATGATGGAATCTATCTTTTTCAGGATCTTAATGTTCACTCCCTTCTAGATGAATCATACTTGAGCTCGAATTGCCCATATATTCACCTTCTAACATCAGCTAATTTTCGTATTGTGATACCTTGCTTCCATAAAGCAGATATCATATCATATTCTATTAAGCTATGGGTAACATCTGTCAATATTTTCCTTTTCTTTTAATGTCCTCTCTCTTTGAGGTTCCACTCTATATATATACAAAATTGTTACCTAAATACATCCTAATTAAAGGCTGAAATTCAGCCATTAGAATCAATCTAATCTACCAGAAAAGGAAAGAATAATCTGTATAATTAGGCCATAATTATGGCAAATATA
>JAOTRH010000018.1:3056589-3073329 GCA_034768845.1 Heliamphora exappendiculata | reverse complement strand
CAATAAATGAAAAGGTAAAGAGAAATGAGAAACAAGAACTGGAGTTACAGCAATAAATGTGAGCTTGATGATTCTGAAATTGATTTGTGCAATGGAACAGTAAATGCAAGTCTCCAACATCTTAAATGCTGAGAAGTAACTCCTTATATAAGTTTTTGAGGTATCATGACTGTTGGAGTAGGTGGGAGGCAATAAATTCCAAAAATTCAGCCGTTGAGATCTGTCGTATTTTGAATTTTCATTTTTGGGGTCGACACAAATATCTTTGGTGTCGACACAAAGTGTCTAGGGCAGGGTTCTTCAAGTGGTCGGGTCGACAAAAATTTTTCTGAGGGGTCGACACAATTTCTGTACTTTACCTTCCAACGTTCTGGGGTCGACACATTTTGAATTTGGTGTCGGCTCGTTTGAAACTTCAGCATCCGGAGGAACAACTTTGTGTCGACTCAACTTGCTTTTGGTATCGACACTAAATCTCTGCAGAAAGTCTCGGTACTTTTGTGTCGACACATTTAGTCTTTGGGGTCGACACCAAAATTCTGCAGTCAGGCTCGGCTGTTTTGTGTCGACACATTTGCTCTTGGGGTCGATACCAAAATTCTGCAGACAAGCTCGGGACTTTTGGGTCGACACAACTTGTCTTGGGGTCGACACCAAAATTCTGCAGGAGGTCTCGGTTGTTTTGTGTCGACACAATTTCCATTTATGTCGATCCAAACTTTCGGATACCAAAAGTGAGGATCACTTTTGTGTCGACATAAATCCTATTTGTGTCGACTCAACTTGAGTCTTTTAGAGCAAATGCTCTTTTGTGTTGACACAAACTTTTTGATACCTGAAGATTAACTTGAAAAACAGTTAGGGTGTCAAACCATTTGATGAATGGGTGTTGACACACTTGATAAATTTTAAGTATACTTTGTCTTAAAAGTGCTTGACTTAATTTTCAATTAAAATCAATACAAAATATTTTAATTAAAGAATGCTTAAGTGTTTGAACATTTTTGAGATAAAAGTTATTTCTTTTTGCCTAAGGTGTCAACTTTGATTGTTCAAAATGTATTTAATACTTTCATTTTGGAAACATAAAATATTATCCATTTAAAACTATTTATTCTTAGAAAATGAAGTATGAAAATCATCAAAATCAAAATAAAAAACCCTTGGGCTAACACTTTGATTGTGGTCGCTTTTCCTCCCGCCGGTAGCCTTGATCGGATAATCCCTAAACCATTGCCCATACTGGTTCTCCTTCGAAATTCCAACTTTCTCATCTTTGAACTCTGTGATGCAGGTCTTGTTGTCACGTCCAATCAATCCACAATAGTGGCAAATTACTGGAAGTTACTCGTACTTGAAAGCCACCCAGAAGGGATCCCTTTCGTCCAGTTTTATCTTCTTCCCTCTGGGCAAGGGTTGTGTAATGTCTAACTCAACTTTAGCTCTTATACATCTCCCTTCTTTGCCTGCTAGCTGGACCACTTCCACCTCGTGAATGCGCCCCATATTCTTGATGATCTTTTTCCCAATTTCTGAAGATAGCAACTCTAGAGGGATATCTCTTATTTGAACCCAAAATGGGCATTGAGAGAAATTAAAGTCCTTTGCCCTGGTTCCCCTTGCCCATCTCTTCAAAACTAGCAGGTTATTGTTGAATAGCCTAGGGCCTCCCTGAAGCACCTTTTCCATGTCAAACTCACTGTTGAAAATGAATTGAAAAATGTCTCCACTGACCTCTATGATCCTTAGATATTTGAGGGTAGCCCCAAGCAATGTTCATTGCAGCTCTTAGCCCCTGTAGATTAATTGATTTCGAAGTGCTTACCTTCCCCAATAGGCTAAGTCTGCATTCCCCCTCACTTGCCGAAGTGTCTCTGGGTAAAATGATGACTTCCTCTTCCTCTTCGCTAGTAAGAACGAAGGACTGTAACTTAACAGCAATGTCATCCTCCATCCTGCTGAGAAGTGTTGACTCATTCAGCCTTGCTGTCCAAATCTTTGCTGTCAAGGTAATCAACACGCCCACCAAGCTTGAAAGCCAGGGGCAAACTTTTCATAAGCAAAACACTTATTCTCTCACTACGGAGAGAAAGCGTGAACCCTTTCGCTTTTGTGGTGGCTGTTTAGAAGTTGAATAAGGGCGAATTTGCTGCAATGAATTACCAATTTTATTTGGGTGTAAGAGCGAAATGTGGATTGACACTATAATCAAACTGGTTAATATAAGAATAACTCTATTTGAAGTGTTCTATACAGACGAATAAAGTGTTATAGGGTCACCACCAACTCTCCGGAATCTTCCACAATAATTCAGAGGTAGTGGAAAGGAGTATTGAAGATTCTAGAACCTTCTGGAATAACCCAAAAGCATCTTGAATTCCAGAGAGCTCCGGAAGGTTGCAGAGCTTTCTAGAAGAATGTAGAAGACTCTACCATGGTGTAGAATAATGTGAAGTATTCTAGAACATGGGAGAAGAATAGAGAAGCTTAGAGGTTTTTCGATGGTTCTACATGATGAATAAGAGCGATAAGCCATTGGATCAAAATGATCCTAGGCATCCATTAAAGAGTTGGATGGCTATAAAGGGGGAAGGAAGCCTTAATTATTGTTAGTAACTTGTGAGATGCAAAGTGAGTGCCTCTAGTGCAAGTTGAGTTATGCAAAGTGTGTATATTGAGGTGCGGGTGAAATAGTTTGGCAGAGTATATATTGTGTACACCATTCTTGTGTACAAGTGTTTACACTTAAATAAAAATATGTTTGTGGTTATCCAAATTCAACATAAACGAGTGTTTTCCTTCTTTGAAGCTATGCAATGCTATTTCATTGCCCAAATTTCCCTCAAAACTCTTCAATTTATGATTTGTCAATGTCTCTCTACTACTTCATTTTTTATTAAATGTTTTAGTTTTTTATTTTTTATCCCCTGTTCGCATCCTCTCAAACCGATTCAATTTTGATTGTGAACAACTAGGGTTGGCACCCGTTAGGTTTGCACACTTTCTTGTTTGGAATAATGATAGAAGACCAGTTTCAAGCAAAATGAATTAAACAGTAGTGTTGCATTCCCCATCGTGCAAGTTCATTGTTGTTATCTTTTTAGTTGATGCTAAAAGGGAAACATAAATAAAAGAACTTGGCAATGATTTCGTAACTAACTGAGGGGATGGCAATTGGCACATGCTACTTCCCTACTTCATATCTCACCTTTTTTATTGTTTTTTTACCTTCCTGACCATTTTTTTTCTTTTATTTCATTTACCACTGTTTTAAGAATATTTTCCAGAATTATCAAATCTTTTCATAGGGAAAATTTTTGGAGAGAGGATGACATTACAGAGTATGAACTATGCATAATCGTATATTACCCATGTGCGTATTGTTGCAAGGACATGAAATGCAAATCTTTGAAAAACTTGAAAAACACCTAACAGTTTAAACATGTTTGAAATATTGAGGTAACACCAAAACAAGTAATTCTCTTCTCTCCGGTTAGTAGTTGGAGGATGCTTTCATTCTCGTCAATTTTTTTATCTCTCCATTTCTTGACAGGAAATGATGGACTGCCAGGCGTTAATGTCTATGAATAGATAAATATATCACTTTGTCTGGCGCTATGCAGCATTATTGCGGTAAATATTCAATTAGATGTAAATTGTGAACTGGCCAGCATATGAATCAAACCTACAAGACTATTTTGTGGACGTGGAATAACTTCCATGGCTTCACACTGAGTGTAACTTTTTTTTATTCCTGGCATTGATATGATTAGTAAAGCGTTAGCGCAATAGCAGCCTGCTTTTCCGACTAAAACAGTGTCTTCCTGCAGTCTCCCCCCGAGGCAAGTAGCAAGAGGAATTCTTAAAACTATTTCCAAATTTTATTCCAAATTAAGTACAACACTCTTACAGCAGTCTAGTAGTCATGTGCTATTAGTGCACAACACAAGATAAAGAGGAATTGGATATAGAAAAGTCTTACCCAATGCACAAGGTTCCTTCTTACAACAATGTTGGGGATAAGTAGGTAGCCTTATCCCAACATTTTTTTTCTTCTGGGGGACTTATTCCTGTCATCTGAACTTGTGCCACAGTGTTGGGAAAATAGCATTTTCCATTGCGCCAGGTCACGACTTCGATTTTTTATTCTTTTGTAAATATGTACGCACTGCCAGCTTGGGCAACTTGATTTGATTACCCTAGAAACATGCATTTTATTAATTATCCTGTTTTTTTCTTGTTCACAGAATTACCAGCATGCAGTTGATATATTCATTTTTAGTTTGTGGTTCTGTGCTGTGTTCTATTGGAAAATGAATGTAATGGAAGTGTAAACTGTGAACTGAGATAAATGTGAATGCATCACCAATTATCTAGGTTACATGCAATGCATCCTCCGCCAGCTTAGTGTCACATAAAGTAACAGGTTCTGATGATGAATGAATATGGAATGGATAAAAAATATATTAAGAGAGCCGTGGCCATTATTATGATGTGGGGTTCTAGAGGGGAGGTGTGTGCATCGTTCCATTGTGGTGGGGTTTGGGCTGATGCCTTGCAGGAAACTAGCTGCTTGGGAACTAGTGCTGCATGTGCAAAGTATGAAAGAATGACCCTAGTGATTCTGCATTTTTAAATTCCAAGCCCACCTCCATGTTCATTCCTTTCAATTAAACTCCATTTCTACTTTCAATTTCTTTAATTCCGATCAAACCCATGTTCTCTCACGAAGAAAGATCCTTACCCATCTGAGACAGCCCATATTTTAATGGATCATGGATAAAACACAACTAGAACAATTCATTACTGAAACTTTTGCTAAGCAATTTTCAAATTCTCATGTACACTCGGTGTATATAAACCAGCCTTCGGCTAATGTGTGTGCGCGCCTGGGAGAGGTAATGAGGGAGAATAGAAAACAGGAAGAGCGATTGACCTGATTTTGGCTACTTGCAAGCAGCCCACCAACACTATCGCTTTTGAGGGCAACAGAGATAGAGAAGGGTTTTGGACCTTTGGGTCTATAGTTCGAAAACTCTGATTTGAATTTGGGGATGATTGAACGGAATGGATCTTGCCCCTAATTAAATAATTCACGCAGTTTATCAGCTTCTACATATATCGCAACAACACATTCACACAGTAAAGAATTGGACCTGGAATGCTGTAGGAGCTTGTTCTCCGTTAGTGTATAGGAGATTGAGATAATTTGTTCAGGTAGAGTGAGGGATAAACAGAGGCCCTTTGGTGAGTACTGTTTTACAATATGGTAGATTATCACGCAGCCGTTTGCTCTAGCACCAGCCACAATTCAGCAGAAACCCATGTTGACAAAAGGTGGTTGCAGGGAATGCAAGTTACCGCCAGTGAGATCTGATAGTGGTGTCACATGTGAGGAGAGAGAAAGGAGAGTGGAGTGCAAGAAGAAAAGTAGAAAGGTGTGATGCTGCAGTTTGCAACTGAACGGAGAGATCGTGTGTGAGGTGGTCACTGGAAAATATTCAAATATTTGGGTTTAATTTGCCATTTATTCCTTGAAGTTAAAATAACTCTTAACAAATTTTATGATGATTCTCTTTGAGTTCTGGTTTTTCTAGAAAAAATAATAATCCATCGGGCTTCAAGATTCCAAGTGATGTGCTGCCTTATAGAATAAGATAGATACCTCCACTCTATTCCTTATTTCCTTTCTATTGACCCTGTACTTGGTATTGCCATTGCAATGGTAACATGGCCATAGATGGAAATAGAATGTATTGCTGAACTTAAAACGTTACATCTTCACTTCCCTGCTGGAAGACCAAATGTTTGTTTATGCATTTTCAAGGTAGGAACTGCGTGCAAATGGATAAGGTTTCAATGGGTAATCCTTGTCATGTGTTGAGTGCTTTTCAAGAAGAAAAGGATTCAATGTCATCTTGTGCATTATGAGTGATTATATTGGTCCTTTGTTCGGACAGGATTTGGAATCATATTGTTTTAAAGCAATTTATCGAGTGTATAGGATGGAAATCTCCAACATCTTCCTCCCTTATCAATTTTGTTTGTTAATTTTTTTTCCTGAAGAAATGTCATTATAAAACTTAATGATTTATTCCTGTCGTTGGCACTTTATCGCAATGCGAATAATTGTGTCTTCTATGCTTGATTTTCATAATTCTCGTCAGTGGCATGATTAAAATGCCTTTACATTGCACTTTTTTTTTCTTTCAAAACAAGAATAAGTAGACGGTTATTTTATTAAGAAGTTCTGAAAGAAAAATTACACAATCTTTAAAATATTTTTTATACAATTTAAAATATTTTTGTATAAAATATTTTTTATAAATTAGAATAAGTAGACGGTTATTCTTGTATAAATCACACAATCTTTAAAATATTTTTTATACAATTTTTTTTTCAAGTTTTCAACATAGAGATTGTGTAATTTCATATGTTAATTGTTGGTGTTGGTTTTGGTTTGTTAATAAATAAATGTTTATTTATATAGAGGACTTGTATTTGACTCCTGCAAAATCTCCCTAGTGGCACGAACATACATCCAAGGCTGTTTTGTCATGTCTAACGTATGGCGGTAATACTTCTCGGACAGGAAATGTGTCCAACATACTTCCAAATGTGTCTTATTATTATTGTAATTTTTTATTAAAATGGACACACGTGGGACGCAAGCATCAATGGCTTGAGTTGTGATATCTTGCTGATACAAGAATATATGTGGTGTCTTTACAAATTTGAAGAAAATAAAGTAGGCCAAAAATTGAGATGAAATAAAAAGCAATTTAGACAAAGTAAGATTTTTTTCTCTAAATGTTTACTGCTTCTAATTTGTTTGTGAATTCTATATTTTTTTTGTAGTAACAAGGTACCTTCTTCTTTTCATGTAGACGTTTCCTAATTACTTGATAATTACGTTGTTAGTGCATCTGTTTTACATCTAGCCATGCCCTCTGACCATATCCGTGTTTCTGAGGAAATCCCCACCTTAATATACGCAGGGAATGGATTTTCTATTTCTAATGGAATCGTTCTTTTGAATTCCTTAAGGGATATGTGGGCAATAAATCGGCTGTTTTTCCTCTTCAACTATTGGGCTATGATGTGGATCCAATCAATTCAGTGCAGTTCTCGAACCACACAGGCAAGATTCTTATATCACTTCACTAAAACAGTATGAGGCTTGATCAAAGGTGCAAGGTCATCTGTGAATCTGTATAAGTTCTGGCATGAAGTCCTAGTCAAAATTTGGTCCAGGTCAATTTTTTTTTCTTTTTCTAGTTAACATGAGAATTGTGCAGGATACCCAACTTTTAAGGGGCAAGTCTTGAATGGACAGCAACTGTGGCAGTTAATAGAAGGCCTTGAAGCGAATGATTTATTATTTTACACCCATTTGTTGACTGGTATGGTAGATCTAATTTCTCTACTTACGGATTTATCTTCCAAATATTTAGTTTTGTTTGCCATTATGGCTTAGTTATGCCTCAGTCACCCTCAGTCATCTATCTATAGTATACAGAAATTCGTAATTCAATTTGACTTTTTGTCATGTTTGAAAATAGCTTTGTTGGTAATGACGTATGTGTGTGTTTATGTATATGTATGAATATCTTCCTGATATGGTACCCCGGAAAAGAAAAGCTGTTGACATGCCATTTGTTTGAGGATCAAATTAAGTTGTGAATGAGAATCTGTGCATTGCTGAATCATTTGATTTGGACCTCTGCATGTTTTTCTGTCTCCCTCAATTTTTTAGTATATCACTGTGTATTGAAAGTATTTACTCCTTAGCTTAATGTATCTTCCACTCTCCCATTCTTTTGGTTTACTACAAAGGTTGAGAAGATAAAACTTTACCTTCCTTGTTATCTGTTTTACTCTCCCAATTATTTGGTTTACTGCAAAATTTTGAGAAATAAAACTCTACTTTTCACACAATGCATAATTTTGTATAAATGTGGGGAAAAATTGAGTGAAAATGTTTCCTTCAAGAAAGTAATTCTGGTTGGACCAAGACTTTCCCTTGATAACCAAATATGCCTTTTGTGAATGAAAATGGTTTTGTTTTCCTTTTCCGGTACAGTCCGGTCCTTTCTTGTCAATCAAACTTAGTCTAAGTATATGTTTAGAATCCATTTGTATTGCTTAGAATCTTTGATGAATCTGCTCTTCTTTTTCTTCTTGTTAATAATAATAGTATGCTATGTTTCTTTTTGCTTATAATCTGGTAATTTTGTAGCGCTTTTTTTTCGATTTTTTATTTTCTAATTTGAAAATCTCTTAGCCATCTTATGTGTTCCTAAATTTGGCTGGCTTATCTGTAGGATATATTGGTTCCATCTCCTTTTTGAGCACTGTATTAGAAGTTGTCAGTAAGCTTCGGTCTATCAATCCCATGCTTACATATGGTGAGTATGATACACAACGCTGTAAGTAGTTGCTCTTTAGTTTTTTTGGTTTGATTATTGAGTTCATGGACAGCTTGTATTTTCTATCATGATACTGCATTCTTTGATGATCTCAGGGTTGGCAGTTGTTGAATTATTTGCTCTTTATTTTTCTGTGACGGAAAGAATCATCTATACTTTCGAAAAGGCAGCAAAACACTTGTTTCCTGAAGCCAGACGGACTTTTTGATTTCTGCAAATAGCCTGAATCTTTTAAAAATCTCAAATTAAATTAAAATTAATAATAGAGGAATAGGGATAGAGCATAAAAGTTGGCCTATTTGGATTTTATTTCCCTTCATTATACAGTCAGGTTTAAAATGGTAACCAGAACAACAATTTTAAAGTTTAGGTAACCATTTACACACAAATCTCTCTTTACCACTTGTTAGGACTCCTTCCCTCCTTTTCAATTCTCAAGCCTCAAAAACTCCAATGCAGTTAAAACTCCTCTAGCTTTTGCTTCCAACCACTAGCTTTTGCTTCCAACCACTAGCTTTTGCTTCCGGTCTGAAATTACATAGATCACCACTTCTCCCCTCTACTGTATTTTCTGTTTCACTTTCAGTTCCTTTCTTTCAAGCTTTTGAACCGCTCCTAGCAATGACCAACTAGGTTGGGATATTAAAGCCTGTGTACAAACCCAAGAAACATGCTCACAACCCAGACAACTTCAAGCACAAAATTGCTTTAAGTGTCTGTAATATAATGGATTTACATAAATATTGTACACTCTTAACTGTATGCCATTTGCATATAACATTTCAATGAAATTCATTTTATCTATCAATGCTCCAATTGCTTTCATAATTCATTTTTTCTTTAACATGCCATGAGGGTTTGAATTTTTTAAACTTGATTTGATTGTGTTATGGACCCATATGGATGGAAGTGTGGAGAGTACTTTAATTTATATACTTTCAGTTTATCAGTTATTTTATGTCTGTTTAATTTAATTATTTGTTCACATATTATATATGAAATTAGTTTACTTTGTACAATAACGAGTGACTATTGGATTGGGATCTTGTTGCTTTCATGCTATTACTTAAGTTGTAACACATTAGGACTACGCAGGCGTTCCAGACATGCCCCACATTTTTGGTTGTGTCACAACTATGATGACCTGGTTTATGTTTCTGCTCTCCAAGGCTTTTGTTGGTGGAAGCAAACAGGGATTTCATCTTATTCATAAAACTATTAAATTTATTTCAGATTTTTGTAAAATTAAGGGAACATGATTATCTTCATATTAAAGATACCGAAATTGTTTGTGAATAACAGCAACATTTTGGAATTTTGAACTATCTTTAACTATTTACTGAATGTTAGCACACCCTGCTTTGTTTCAAAAGGTGGATATAGATAAAGAAGTTCTTTTACTGCATTTGACATTGTCTCATTTTGACTTACGAAACCGATGTAGATTATGAATTTCCTATTATTGCATGCTAATTATGCAACAAGCCCCTATTTATTGTTGTGGTTTTAATAAGCTTCTTGCTATGGCTAGTTCTGCCTATGATGTCCTGTGTTGGTAGAAAACACCAACACCCTAGCGGTTTAAGTTTTGGAACATGGCACACCTTTGTTGTAAAACGAAAAATCTAGCGTTCCAAAACGATCCCCCAAATTCTTTTTGATTTATTAGTGTATTGTGTGCTCCCCTGTAAGGAGCTGGTCTCGACATTAGGAGGTTGATCCCCTTTAATAGAATTCTCCTAGGGAAGTGGTTTTAGAGATTTTCTATAGAGGGACATGTGCTGGAGAAGGTGATTCAATATATATGGATCTTTGAGGGGTACCCTCAGGTGTATATTCCTTATGGTAAGTGCATTTGGAAGGGTATTAGAAAGCTTTGGATGAGTTCTCAAAGTATATCTTCTTCTACTTAGATGTGTGGTGCGGGGATGTGGGTCTACGTGCGACATTCTTTGATATTTTTGCTTTGGTGAGGAATAGGGGTGTGCTTGTAGCAGATTATATTAGGAGGGACCCTAGTTTGTGCTTATGGGACATCTAGTTGAGAAGAGATGTGCAAGATTGAAAGGTGAACCAGGTTCACGCTCTTCTTGGGTTTTGTATGATCATACACATGCAAGTTGTGGAGTAGATTCGGTGAAGTTGAGAGGGAAGCGTAATGGGAGTTTCTCAGTCAAAACATTTTATGGGTGCTTGGTGAGGTGCCAAAGTGTCATTTTCATGGAATAGTGTGTGTGGAAAGTGAGAGTTCTCTCGAAAATGGCTTTTTTTTTTGGTTGGGCTGTTACTCATAGGAAGATCCTCATTGTCGATAACCTTATACGGAAGGGACATGTTTTGATAAAATGATGTTGATATGTAAGGAGGGGGATTCCATTTCCCACATCCTTGTCCATTGTATTTTACGAGGGAGTTGCGACAGTTTGTTTTGTTTCTTTTTGGAATTGTTTGGGTTTGTGGCGGTTGGTGCCCTTGGCTGTGATGTGGATGGTATGGGTAGAGAAGAATAGGAGATCCTTTGATGGGTTAAGAGTCTGTTGTACAAATTGAAGGGTGCTCTTCTCGTATAGTTGGTTATCTAAGAATGGTCTGCAAGAAAGGGGGCTGAAAGAAAGGAGCCTCTTTTGTAAGGTGAGAATCGACCATAAGGGGCATTGGCCTTCCACTTTTAGGAGGCTAGTCATGAGGTACATAACATTATTGGATATTCCTGATAGGCCGTGTTGAGCGTAGAGCATCGCCCAAATCTTGCCTCCTAAATTAGGCATATCAATGGCGTGCTGAGAGTTGAACGACAAGTACTAATGGGACTTGGCAACTTTCGAGCACTTGCAGCATAAGTTTGGTTGACTCTATACATGTGACCATCCATGCTCAATAGTCGTGGAGGCTGTCATGGATGACGTGTCACAGTACACACAGACTATTCAGGAGCTAACCACATCTAACATAACTTCTGAATATGAAAATAATAAATACAATTTCTCACCATCTTATGCCTAATTATTCCATTATAGCAAGAATGTCGTATAGCATAATATTATAGAAGCAAAAATTTAGAATACAATGTTGATATGATAGATTTGATTCTAATACATACTGATTTGTTGAGCAAATATTCTTGGCATATAGTTGATCTATGAAGATAGTATCTTCTGGAATAATCTATAAACACAAACTTGTTCTCTAGTAGAAAGCACGGACACGAACTTGGATCCGGATACGATACGAATATGGTGATACCGCAAAACGCAAGAAAGTACGATACAATTGTAAAAAATATTATTTTTATAAATTTTAGTATTGCATTATTTATAAATCCGAAAGTAAGAGTAAATTTATTTCATTGTTACAATCAAGCATTCAATACATGACATAACATTATGATGGAATTTTGAAACAATCAACAAACAAGAGTAAATCACAATTTTATTACGTCTTACAATTAACATAGTAAAACAAATAACAAATTAACCCAAGAAATAGGAGCTACGCATAGCCCACCGTATCTTTTCCTATCCCCCACGCATCCCTCACGTATCTTCCCGTATCCTCCACGTATCCGTCCTGTATCTGAAATTCAATGAAAACAAATTATTGGATACTTATTTGGCATATTTGATACGTATCATCTCGTATTGGGCGTGCATCTATAATTGTTTCTAATTATAGATTGTTTGGTAATTATTGATATCATGTACCTGTGCTTGTTTTTTGTTTGTAGTTTGTGATCCAGTAATGGGTGATGAAGGAAAGCTTTATGTCCCCCCTGAATTGGTGGCAGTATACCGTGAGAAGGTAGCTTTTGTAGTTTCCCATCATGAAGTTAGCCTTTTAGTTTAATGAATGCCATAACCTTGTGCTGATCTTGGAAATCCGGGGTGTTGGGAGACTAGCAACAGATTTATACTCTGAGTTTCGTTTGGAGAGTCAAAGTTGCGGGATCATACAAGACAGACAGCCAGTGCTTTACCTTTGCACCAACCATTGTCCTTTACCTTTTAGTTTAGTACCTCTGAGAAATTATTCCTATACTTATAATGTAGGCAAAACCTAATTAATAATTTCTTTTGATTCTCTCTGTTCGAGAACTTTTGGGTTTGTAACATTTTCAATAGATGCATAAAAGTCAGCAATTCATTTATGATTGATATTATTGTTGTACACTTTGATGACACCCCTTTTCTTTCAGGTTGTCCCTGTTGCTTCAATGTTGACTCCTAACCAGTTTGAAGCAGAACAGTTGACTGGGTTAAGGTATTCATAACACTTCACTGATACTACCGAATGGTATAATGAACTTTATTTTGTTTTGTTTTTGTTGCCCATAACTGTTGTTCTTATTACCTTACATAATGTGTTTGTTTCAAATATGAAGGCATCAGTCGATGCTGTTTGGAAACGTTTTTGGATTGTAGTTCCATATGTGTCCATGTTCTAGATATGCTCCGATGTCTGGATTCATAAAATTGAGTTCTGATATGGAGCTAACTTGCAGAGTTTTGTCTTTTCATGTTATTGCATTAGCCAGCTGTCCCTTCTGAGCAGTTTCACTTGTTACAGAATTGTGTCTGAGCAAGATGGTCGGGAAGCCTGCAACATTCTTCATGCTGCTGGACCATCGAAGGTTCGTTTGTGATGGTATCTTTAACAGTAACTTTTCAAATGCTTCCCGTTTCTTTGAAAATGAACACCCTATCTTTAAGTCTTTACATTTCTTTTTGTACATTAACTGAAACCTGGAAGGATGTGATTTACACTTTGTGTGTGTGATGCCTCTTTGATTGAATGGCTAAAAACAAACTATAGGATTTGAAAGCCCATGGTAGTGTTTGAGGTCATTGTTTGCATTATTGCATAGCTAAAGTTAGAATCCTGCTGGTGATAAAACTTGGAGGAGGTCAGCAGGTTTGATGTGCAGAAAGCTAGTGTGATCGCTGACATTTGCTGTCAGATGTTAAGGAAGAGGTGCGTTGGGGGGGGGGGAGTCTTTTGGATGAGGAGAGGAGTCAGAGGGATGTTTTGAGAGGGGAGTTTTGCAGGCTACATGGACGTAGCTACACGTACTTAAGTGGGTTCAATTGAACCCTCTCAATTTTTTAAAGATTATTTTTTATATATAGTTATGTAAATTTTTTAGTATTTAAAATATTGACTCCGATAAAATATTAAAAATAGTATAAAATGGGGTCAATATTTTAAAAAATTACAAGTTGTTGAAAATTTATATTAGTTGTGATGTATTTTTTACTTAGAAAAAAGTTAAACCAATAACATTAATAATTCCAAACTTTGTTTTTTCATATAATTAACAAGTATGAATATGTTTTTTTGAAGTTATTGGAAATATATAATATTACAGTGTATTTTATTAAAGTTAATTTTGACATATTCTATATAATTAAAAATTTAATATGATAATAATTTATTAAGGGCCTGATTGGCAAATAACCTTAAAGCTTGCTTTTTTTGTTTTTTTTTGCGTTTTTAGCCAAAAAGTTATATTTAGTTCCAAGTATGTTGTTTGGTAACTTATCTTTTAAGCTAACTTTTTTGAAATTGATTATTTGAGTAAAAAGTTAACTTTTTTACTTTTTGTTCAAATTGAATAATTTTTCCTTTTTATATATTTGATATTAACAATTATATGTAGTTTGTAATGGTAGTAAATAACTTATGAATAAGGGTATTGTTGTATTTTAAAAGTGGTTGTAATTTAAATAAATTATTTTAGGAATTAGTGCTTCGATTTGATTTTTTGACTTTTTAGCTTTTTTATTTTTTTGTCAAACGGATTATGTTAGTTTTTTGCGTTTTTAGCCAAAAACCTAAAAAGCTTGAGTTACTAAACGGGCCCTAAATGACATCACTGACTAAAATTCCTGGTTACGCCACTGGCAGGCTAGCAAAGATAGGAACGGAAATTTCGCCTCACGTGCTCATCCCCACACGTCATCACCCCATCATGTATGAGTTTTTCTCGCCCCTGATAACAAATGTGGTGGGAACGGTATTTGCTTTTTCCACCCCATTTTCCCCACCCCGCCTCCGATTATATAAAATAAATATTTTTAAAATATGAATACTTGTATAAAATTTATTTTGTTTTAGACTTACTATATTTTATCTTTTTTTTTTCCCCGCAACTCTTTTTAGGAAGAGGTGGTCCGAGCATTTAGTGAGATGAGTGGGGATAAAATCCCAAGTTCTAATCATTTTAGAATGGCTTTTTCTTTTTCCGAGCATTGCTTAGAAGTGGTAAGGAGGACGTTATGGGTATATTCCATTCCTTCTTCAGCCACGGGTATTTTGAAAGGAGCTTTAATGCATCCTTTGTTACTCTTATCCCTCAATAGGGTGGGACAGAAAATATCAAGGACTTTGAGGCCTATTAGTTTGATAGGTTCAATATATAAATTTTAGTAAGGTATTCACAGCCAGACTTAAGGGAGAGTTATATAATGTATTTTTGACTCGCAAAACCCTTTTGCGGGAGGGAAAATTCTAGACATTGTGTGGTGGCTAATGAGTGTGTTGACCAAGAGTAGAATTTTCGGTGTCATGTATAAGTTGGATATTGAGAAGGCGTACGATCATCGGACTGTGAGTTCCTCACCTATATTTTATGGAGTATGGGTTTTAGTGATAGGTGGAGGTCGTGAATTTGTTTTTGTATTTCGTTATTGGCTCTGTTGAAGTCATTTGTTGTAGATGGACTGCTGGTTGGTTTGTTTAGGCATTGAGAGGGTTGAGGCAGGGGGATCTCCTTTCTCCTTTGTTGTTCATTGTTGTGATGGAGATTCGGAAAGCAAGTCTCGAGGGGCTAATGTGGAGTTGAGGTTAGTATCGTGGACATTCAATCGTTTTTTGTCTCCCCTCGTTTTGGTGATAATACTTTTATTTTTGCGGGTGCTAAGCTAGATCAGCTAGGGTATCTTCAATGCGCCCTTTCCTTTAAGGTTATGTCCGACCTTAGGATGAATTTGACTAAGTATGAGGTCATCCTGATTTGTGAAGTTTTGAATGTTGGGGTCTTGGTTGCTATTCTGGAGTGTAAGCTTGGAGTTTTTCTAGTTACTTATTTGGACATTTCATTATGAGCTTCTTTTAAGGTGAGGATTGTCTGAGATGAGTGATGGAGAAGATTCATAGATGGATGGTTGGGTGGAAGTGTTAGTAATTATCTGAGGGGATATGCTTGCCCTCTATATAAACACGTTTTCCAGTCTCCTGACCTATTTTTATCGGTTCATAAATCCCAGGGTCTGTAGCTAAAAAGTTAGAGAAATTGTAGAGTGATTTTTTATGGAGAGGGATTGGGGATAGTTTCAAGTATCATATGGTGGATTGGGGATAGTTTCAAGTATCATATGGTGGATTGGAGCATGGTATGTTCTCTTGTGAAGATAGGGGGCCTTGGTATTATGAGGTTGACAGCTCTTAAGTTTTAACAACTCCCTTCTAGGGACATGGTTGTGTTTATTTGCTGTTGAAAGGGATAGACTGTGGAGGAAAGCCATTCAATCCAAGCATGGTTCTTTGGAGGGTGATTGGGGTACTTCCATTGTGGCCAACTCGTATGATAGATGCTTATGAAAGGATATCGGTAAGGTTTGGGATATTTTTTAAGAGCATATTTTCTTTGAGGTTGGAAGTGGGGATCGGGATTGGGATCATTTTTGGCTCGATGTCTGGAAGGGTATTTAGTATTTTTGCACTCGTTGAGAAAAAAAAAACTTCGATCGCATATTAAGCTCGAGGGAATCCTGGCCATCCTTTTTGTAATAATGGGCTAAAAGAGATGTGCAGAATTGGGAGCTGGATCGATTGTCAAGATTGTTGGGGGTGTTATATGAGCATAGAGATGGTGGAGGTGGAGGTGTAGACGCCATTAGATGGAGAGGGGATCGTAGGGGAAATTTAATTGTTAAGTCCTTCTATAGTTGCATTGTGGGAATATTTGGAAAATGCGAGCACTTCCAGAGGTAGATTTTTTTGGTTGGACGGCTGAGTATGGGAAGATTTTGAATATTGATAATTTAAGGCGGAGAGGGATCATTTTGACTAACTGATGATGCATGTGTAAGAAGGGAGACTAGCTTATCTCTTATCTTTTTATTCATTGCAACTTTGCTAGGGATTTGTGGAGTTTTGTTTTGATGCTTTTGGGGTGGATTGGGTTTTTGAGGTGGTGTCAGACTTTTTGGTGGGGGGGGGGGGGGTGGCGGCGCTTAGAGAAGTATATTGGCTTTTGTTCCTTTGTGCGTTATGTTTATTTTTGTTCTTTTTATAGGGATCTGTGGAAGTTTGT
>JAOTRH010000018.1:3000489-3028339 GCA_034768845.1 Heliamphora exappendiculata | reverse complement strand
GGTGATTTTGGGGGGTGAGGTGGTTTTCAGGGCGGTTTTGGGGTAGGAATTATGATTTTCGTTAAATATTTTAACGGTATGGCTTAATTAATGTTAAAATTAAAATCTTACGAGAGATTAATGATATTTTTAAAATCACATGAGAAGTATGTGTAATTTACCCTATAAAATATTTAGTTTTGCAATTTTTATTTTAAGAGATTTAATTATATTAAATTTAAAATAATTATATTATGTTTAATTTATTTTTATTTAAAAGTTAATTTTTTCGTTTTGGACAAGCGAAGAAATTCAAGTGATACATGTATCAAGTCATCATAACTGTTGGGAATGAAAAGTGATATATTTTTATTTAACTAATATCTCAGTTTTATGAACTGATAAATATATCACTTATCATATGAGACTAAAATTGTGAAAAAAAATTACTATGAAACTAAAACTCTATTATCAGTTGATATTAGAATTTATACTGAAATTACTCTTTATTTTATCTCTTCCCTAGGATGATGTTTATCATTGTTAAAATTAATAACTTATATATTGTAATTTTCTAGCAAAAATTATGAGTATTTTGATAAAAATTATAATTTATAATTAAAATAAAAAAATTGTTATAATTTCTAATATAAATTATAAGTGTTTAAAAAGATTGTATCTTATAATTAAAAAATAGTAATAAAAAATTAAAAACTACTAGTAATAGCTTTCTCAAGCATCTTCTATGAATTAAATCTATATAATTCCTAAACAAACTAGTTTAAACCAGGTTAGTCTAATAATTAATTGACTCTCGATTAAACAGCATGTTAATGTTATTGGCAATTTTTAGGTGTCTAACAAAATTGTCGAAGTTTGTATTTGAGTGTGTATCTCTTGAGACTGGGTAGCGTTATAGGTTAGGTTCAATGGCAAAACGGTTTCGGTGTTCTAAGTGTGATATCTTATCCTACATTAGTGGAAGATAAAAATTAAGTCTAGTATATAATGAAACTTGTAGACTATTACTATTAACTTGACTTAAGTATTTTGGGCCGCGTTGTTTGATTCTTTATTCAAGTTATGAGGCTAGTGGTCCATTTGGATCATTACAAATGGTATTATAGCCAATCATGGTCCCTATGTACAGCTATATGGTGGTGTGAATAGAGGAGTAGAGGCTCTGGATATAGGTAAAAGCCTCAAGGTTATATACCTTATATACGCTTATGGGATTTGTATCTGTCAATGGGCTGTTATCCACATCCCAATTACTAGGGGAAGAACTTTGCCCACGCAACGAGGACGTCCCGTCTTTAAGTGGGGGATAATGTGATACCCTATTTTACATCGATGGAAAATAGAAAGTTAATATAGTACATAAAGAAACTTGTGAGTTACTACTAATAATTTGAGTTTAAACATTTTGGATTATATTGTTAGGCTCTTTATTTAAGTTATTGGGCCAGTAATCCAGTTGGATCGTTACATTGAGTGTTTATAAGGCAACCTTGTTTTAAATCAGCTTTTTGGCTTTAAGCTATTTTAAGCTAAAAAGCCAAAAGTTTGTTTGGTTAGGAAACTAGTAACTTTTAAGTCACAAAAAAATCAAAATAAGCCAATTGTGAAATTTTAAAATTACCCTTTAGCCTAAAATGAGGTTTTATTAAGTCAAAAAATCAAAATGAGTAAAAGCTGAGAATTAAAAAATGAGGCTTTTTATCATTAGGTAATGCTCACCTTAAGCGCTAGTAAGGCGCTTAAACGCTATTACCTTGAGAGTCCATTTAGCAATCTTAGAAGTTAGTGCTTGAGCGTTAGTATTTCAAGAATCTTTTTGTCTTTTTAGTTACAAGAGTGCTAATTCTTTTTAAACTTCTCCACTGTAGGCCGCTAGCAAGACACTTGATAGCAAGGATGACAATTTTATCTGTTCCTGCCTTATCCTTGCTTCTCTTGTCCCGTTTTGTACGAATTTTTTCTGCACCCGTTAAGTAACGAGTAGAGAGCGATATTTGCAATCTCCGTCCCGTTTTCTCCCACACCCACTCTCAATTAAATAAATTAAATACATTAAATATATAAACATGTATATAAATTTTATTTTTTAACAATATAATAGGACTAATATACAAAAATATTATACTTATTTTAATTTTTTACTTCTATTTTTAGTTTTATTTTTTTATTTTTAATTATAGTAATTAATTAATATTATTATTTTAATATGTTATCATATCATTATTATTAATATTAATTTAAAATAAAATATATATACTTTTCGTTACGTTCTTGTCCTGTTACTTTTTTAATTATTTTTTTTTGCTCTCGCTACACTAATAAACGGAGTGAGAGCGAATGAACACACTCGCCCCAAATCTTGCCCGGTTGCCATTCCAACTTGCCATTCCAACCTAATAGGCGCTTGAGTATTGTCCCTCGAAAAGGGGGCTTTTCAGTTTGCTCCAATGTAGGGCGTTCACTGTGTGCTCGTTGGGCACTTCTCCTATGCTTGAATAGTGTTTATTTAGTGTTCGAGCGGTTTAACTTTTGAATAGTTTTATTGAAATTATTTTTGTAAAAAAATCTATTACATATATTTTTAAAAAAATATATTTAACGTTTCAAACAAAATATAAACTAAAAATAATAATAGTTATTTAATAATAATAGTATAGCTTAATACCTCTAACAATAACATTTATAATACATATTATATAAAATAATATTAATAAAATATATAGCAATAGAAACCAAAATTATAAATGCTTTAATTCGTTTATCACAAATTATAAAAACATTATAAATATATATAAATAATTCGTTATATATAAAAACACGATAATTCAATGCAACCAACTCAACTACATTAATTGCACAAATTGGTATGAGCTAAATTGGATTAATAAATTATTTGCACATCTCCAATTGCCAAAACAGGAAAATATAGCCCAAAATTTAATAATATGCATTTTGTTGAGAGGGTAGAATTGGTAAATTTAGCAAGTCAATTAACTTGGGATGTCATTTTTTATTTTCATGTAACGCTTTGGCAATACTCTTTTAGTAGGTTTGAATTTTTTTCTCTTCTATTTGGATTGAAGAGTTTAATGCACAATTTTCTTATAATTTTATTTTCATATTTTAAATTGTTGGTTAAATATATTCTAATATATAGATCATTAATATAAAAATTAGATTAATTCTAAAATTGTAGTCACATGATTTTATTTTATTATCTTAAAATGTTAAGGAAGTGTTTAACGAAGTTACTAATAGTAGTTTTTAATTTTTTACTACTAATTTTAGTTATAAATTATAATTTTTTTTAAACACTTACAAATTTTGTTATAAATTATAATTAATTTTTTTTATTTTAATTATAAATTACAATTTTTAATAAACACTCGTAACTGCTTATAATCCATAAATAACTTATTTTATAATACCAAATACCACTCAAAAATTATACAACTGACTATTTTGTCAAAAAAATAAATGTGATCAAATCGTGTAATTACAATTACCAAATCAATTTAATTATCTTTCACTAATAATCTAAATATTAAAACTTACAAAATAAAAAATACAAATTATTAAAGTGAACTCCAGGGGAGGATGTACCTGGCGTTTAGAGGGGTCGCACAGGAAATTTTTAAAACTTTATTATTAGTTTAATATTTACATAATTTTGTATTTATCCCCACTAAGTTATACATTTACTCCTCTAAATTATAAGTTTGACCTTTCTAATAAATTATACATTTGCCCCTTCATTTTCTTGATATGAAACCGAAAAGGCCCCATTTTCTGCCCTAATCTGTAAACGCAATCAGACCCGCGAACGAGAGGTCCTTCTCTCCTCGCCATCAACCCCGCTCGATGCCTCATACCACGACCACTCGCTAGTCCTCGCCATCAGCTGCTCGCTATTTTCCTCTTTGTGACTTTGATTTGCTTCATTACCGCCTGTAATTATTTCTTCTAGTTCTTCGGATTGCCCTATTTTGATACCGTGTAAGAATCTGATTTTTATATATCGATATCCCGATCGATAGGTTTCACTATTGTTAAAATCTGTGTTCAAATCCGAGATTTTTCTTTTTGAATCTGAGCCTTTTGTGTTGGAATCCGAGATTTCAATTACAACTGTTATGTTTGTTAAAATCTGATTTTTGAACGTCTGTAATTCTTTCCCATGCGTATTGCCGTGTTGAAGTTTTTGTTTTTTTTTTTGTGAATTTCTGAATCGCTGTGAATACGTGATTTCAAGCCTATTGTGAAGCTATGTGATTTCAAGTGCTATTGTGGTACTGTGAATCTATGTGAATTTGATTTTTGTATTTATTTTTCACTAGATTTTAACTTAGGAAGAGATCTTCTAAGAGATGATCAAGCTATAATCCACATCTTCTACAACTTAGGACAAGTCTCTACTAGAAAGTTGTATAGATTTACTCAATCTTCTCGCATTGCAGACCCTGAGATTCGATCCTGTATTCTAGATTGTGATCCAAATATAAGAGATTCGATCCCATATTATCGATGCAATAGTATCTTGTCTCATTTGACATTCATGTTTGGTTTTTGAATTGCAAAGGTATTTATTGTTGATTATTGTATTTTCAACTTTTTTTGCCTCTTGCTTTCACATATCCCCCTTTTTATTTCCCCCGTTATTTTACTTGTAACTTGTTTTTCTTCTCTCTCAAAGGTTATGGCTTGATGAAATAGCCAGTCTTGATTTCTCTGTAAGAAAAGAGAGGCCCTCGCTTGTAGTGGTTACTTCTTGTTTCATCCGAAGTATTTTAACCAGGCTTACTTTCACAAATTCATCATCTCCTCTAGACTTTGAAGTTTCAATCCCCAGCAATTTCAGTAGCTATTTTCTCTTGTCATTGTAATTTGATTTTTGTGTGATATTTCTTATTGTCCCTTAGATAAAACTTGCATACTAAGTTCATTAGCGTAGAAAATTAACATTATTTCAGATCATGACGAGGTTTTCTTATTAAATTCTACGTCCATTAGTTGACATTATACCAGCTCTAGTTGCTTCTGTGTAGTTTAAGCTGCTTCAGAACTAGCTTCCATAAATCCAGACCATCCCAGTGGGATTTTAGTTATAAAATATTTAGAAGTTATTTCACTTGTTTAGAGCGTTATAAATTGCAGCTGTTTGAGAGAATTAATCATTTCTTGTAAATCCTGTCCCTTTAATTGAACTAATCAAATGATTTTTCCATGGAAAAACTATGGAAATTAACCATGTGCCACTTTGCGTGTCCTTCATCTGAACTCTGAAGAGCGAAGTGCCGAAGAATAGTGGTCGATAAGGCAAGAAACCTGATATACATGGTTGGAACATTGCCGAGAGACATCAATATTTCACCCTTAGCAAAAGATGGTCATGGATAAATTGCTAAAACTGAAGCAGATTTGTTTCACTTGCCAAAGAGGTTGAAAATATATTGTTTTCTAGAAAATCTCTTTCCTTAAGTTTCCTGCCTTTTGTTGGATCAATATCTTCTCATTTCCCTCATATGCAAATGTTAATGTTAAAAATTCCGTACATTCCTCCTATAGAGTTGTATGTGTCAATCAATTTATCTCTAGGAGTTGCCTCTATTGGTCATTGCATGTAGAGATACTTATGGCATGAGCATTGGAAGGTGGGTACAATATTTCTATGAGTGAGGCTGGTATCCCCTTATTTCGGTCTGTTGCCAAAAGTATTAGGATTCTAATTTTTGCTAAATATATCCAGCCAAACTGACCAATAGGGATGATTTGGGTGGTTGCTTTCTCTTAAGATCCAGTTTTTAGCTAATTAGTTTACCAAACCAAAGTAAGCCTCTGGCCCAATCTTCTAGCTAATTGGGTTATTTCTTCTTAATCGACTAGTAGCTAGTTGGTGATCATTGAACCATTTTCTGCTACATGTATTGCATATTTGAGGAAAATTTGTGGAAATTAATGATATATGCTGCTGCAGCCTCCGTACATTAGGTTGCTGCAAAGACAACATGTCAGGCATGGAGGACGTCAAAGAGCATGAGCATGAGCATGTGGTTGGGGATGTCTCAGAGGACTCTGAAAAAACCTTGCCATCACCACAACAGGAGGTTGTGTTCATATCCTAGCGTTCTGTATATGATTCCGCGTTTGCTTCTTACTGTTGCAGCAGTTTCTCAGGACTTGCTGAATGTTATTTTCCGCAGGAGGAAGTTATTAAGAATAAGTATGGAGGAATTATGCCCAAGAAACCACCACTCATTTCTAAGGTAACATCTTAATTCAGTTTTACTGATGGTGCCTCTCACAAATATGTATAAAGAGATGCTAGTTTGTGCTTGTCTATGTTCAAAAACTATACTTTTGGTATCAGGACCATGAACGTGCTTATTTTGACTCTGCTGACTGGGCTCTTGGGAAGGTACTTCTCTCTGCGGTTCCATCCTTTTACTTGAGGGCTTGAAGCTTATAGTAGCTCCTATATCATTCAAGTTTCCTAATATTGTTCAATGCGTGTGGACGATAACAGCAAGGTGTAGAGAAGCCCAAAGGACCACTTGAGAAACTTCGACCTAAATTGCAGGTATTTGGATAATATTTTCTTCCTTTTTCTTTAACGCGTGCCACTTTGTTTTTTACCTAATTGCTATGCCTTACACAAATATGCAATGTATATTGTGGCATTTCTGTGATTACATGGCAGCTTTGATCATTATTCAACCAGTCTGTGTGGTGAATCGGTGATGAAGTAACAAATTTCTAGAGAAATTTTCAGTCTGCAAAATCTAGCACGCTACCTACTCCCAAAGAAATGGGCACTGCCCAACTTCTTCATACAGAACTTTAATTTCGTCGTTTAATTCACAAGGAAGAATGTTGCAATTGTAACCTTAACCTGCAAACCCGGAGCCCGAGCTAATCCATTGTTATTTAAACCTAAACAAACCGGCCCAGAGCCAATCCCTTGACTAAACTGAGCCAACCAGCCATCCACTTTCTAAACCAAAAAATAAAAAACAAAATTTGTTGCATCAAAAAGAAAAGGTGAAAAAACCTCTTCCCCATTTTTTTATTCGCTGTTTTGTCTTTACTTTTTATCGTGGTGAGTAATTCTGAATTGAATTTAACATTTGTTCCCTTATGTCAAGACCCACAAGAGTTGAAGAAATGATAGCAGGAATTGAAGATATTACACGATCAATTGTCAAAACTGGCACATATACAATCTATTATAAACAAACTTCCAGCTGCTATTTTAATAGATAAAAGAAAAGGAAAGGCTTCGGATAGTAGGTTTTGGTTGCTGGCTTGCTGCTCCACATCACACTTCTGAATACTGTCACCAATTAGTACCTGCAGATTCTTAATTGACTGATGTAGACAGAGGTGTCACTGTGTCATCCTAGAAGTTATGACAACAACTCAGGTATTTTAAAAGGAGTAATCAAGCCTCCCTGATTCAGATCATTCAACAAAATGTCTTTTTTGACATAGAAATCTAAAAAAATATGGAAAAAAATTGCGTCCAATAGGATTTGAACCTATACTAACGGTTTATTGAGGGCCTGCTTGGCAACGTAGTTTCCATTTCTTTTTTTTTTTGTTGCAAAAATTTTGAAAACTAGAAATGAAAATGTGTTTGTCACGGTGATATCATTGCCGAAAAATTGGCAAAAGTTTTATAAATATTGACAATTTTCAAGAAAATTAAAAATAAAATAAAATGATGCTTTTCCTTGTTTTCAGAATGAGTTTTCATCCCACCCCCTCCCTCCCCCAACCTCCCCCTCTTGCTAACTCTTCCAATCACTCCCCCTGCTTCGACTAGCTTCTCCCATACTTTCTGGCAACACTTCCCGTCAGTCACCCTCGCCCTTGTATCAACTCACCAAACACTTTTTCTTATTTGTTTTAAAAACATATGTTTGTTGCAGAACTTTTAGTTGTTCTGTTTTTTGAAGAAAACAACAATAATTATCCTGGTCCCTGAAAGCAAAAAGGTAAGGAAGTTCTGGCAACGCTACCAAATGCAAACTGAGTAGTTTGAAATGATTTTTTTGGCCCATATGGAAAATTCCAAGCAAGTAAATGCTTCGTTATTCTTGATGGTTACTTGAGTTCAATTGTACAAATGATCAACTGTAAATCATTTAAATTTACCATAGCTTTATTTCTCCATCTTTTATCAATTGGCTCAGTAAATTGCAAAAGTATTTTCCTATAGCATGTGTTGGAAGCAATAATATCTTTTCATCTTCTTGTGTTAATTCGACCATGAGGGGAGAGTGAGAGGGGGAAAAATAATTGGCGGAATAATCATTCATGTCTTGGCCTCGGCAATTTTTTTGGTTAATGCCAGTCATCACACGTATGTTGTATAAGGTTGGGCTCTCAAGGATGACACTTGTTGCCCTCTTCTGAATGCAAAGTTACCAAAAAGTGGATAAGTAAATACACAGGCTTGTTACATTTACATGTCTTTCCATTGGCTTATTTTCCTTGTGTTTTGTGATCCTCTTTGTCTTCTAGCCAACACAACAACAAACGCGATACCGGAAATCTCCTTACGCCCCATCAGATGGTGAAGGTACGCATACTGATCGCTGTAGCTGGCTCGGTTTGTTCATAGCATAAATTGTGTTAGATACACATCCTTCCTGAACTCGTTTTGATAAAGGGGAATACACTCGGCCGTTTATTATTGTCATATAGGAGGAGGGAATGCTCCGTCCGAGGATGCAGCTGCAAATGAATGAGGGAGGCTGGATGTTGTTGGGATCTTCTTTTGGGAATTGCTGATTCGTATTCTTAATCTCTGAATAGCTGATGAATTTCTCTGTTGTTTCAATAAAATTGGCAAAAATGTTTCAGTGTTGGCTTAAGACAAAAGAGAAACTATTATCTGTTCCTTTTCCACTGCATTTTCAGGAGTCCCTTCCATTACTTTAAGCGGAATGTTGTATTCTTTCTGGATTATGAGAGCGGAACTTACAGCTTATGAGATTAAACATTTTCTTTTATTTTTCCTTTTTTTTTGTGAGGGGGGAGTATCTGGTTCTCTTGGAATAAAATTTAGGAGTGTTTGTTTCAGTTTAAGTTAGTTTAAGTTATAGCTTTTAGTTTGTAGTTCAGTAAAAACCTAAAAATGCTCAAACAATTGTACTTATATAGCTGTTTGTTTATAACTTTTGATTTATATTTTTTTCGGTTTAAGTTATAGCTATTAGTATTTCAGTAAGGAATTTAAAAAATTCAAACAATTGTACTTAGAGCTGTCTGTTTATAATTTTTTATTATAAACTAACAAATACGAATTATACGGTTTTAAGCTACAAGTTTTATAATTTATGTTTAAAGTTATAATTATATTTTTAGTATTAATTTATAAGTTTATAGTTTTAGTTATAACAAACCCTTCTATAATTCTTATATTTTCCCTAATTGGACGCTTGGACGCAAGTTGTAATTGTAATATGAGGATAGATGTTTTTAATTATTTTGGGTGGTCCTTTACATTGGGTGCTTTTCGCATTATGACTTCCTTTTTATGAAGGTGCGTCCTCTTTTTAGACAAGGGATTGGTGCTGTATGCACCGTGGATGTGTCGCTTTGGAGGGTCAGTTCCTGAACATATTTTTATAATTTGAATGGTGCATCTTATAATGTTAATGTTTGCTGAGTTAATTACCTAAGAAAAACATAAGACTGATAGAACATTAATAGTAACATAAATATAATTTTTTAGAGATTTTTTAAAATCAAGTTTATTATTTATTTTTAAAAAAACTATAATCTAATCATGTGACCATTGATATCTAATAAGTCAGCATTCAATAAGCATTTAATTGTTTAAAATCCTTCTTGAAAATTCTTATAAAAGTAAATGATTGCATTGAAAAACTAATAGAGAATTCTTTGAAGACTAGCAACATTTCCAGTACGTACCTACATGACTTTCAATAGCTCTTGCAACATTTCCCGTGACCCCAAAGTTACTAGCATATACCTACATAACTTTCAAGAGCTTAACTTTCAGCAGCTCTTGCAACATTTCCTCTTGAACCCAAAATTACTAATATATACCTACATACCTTTCAGCAGCTCTTGCCCTGCCAGTACTTCGAACCAAGGCATGGTCTGAAAGCATTAGCTTCTGGACAAGGAACTGCTGCCAGAAACATTAATGCAATGCATCCCCATTTTTTACCCCAAAAAAATGCCCAAAAATATGTCTAAAATGATTCTGGTCCATGCGTTATATTTTCTACGTATGTAGTATTGCTGAGAAAACCGTGCATGTTGACCGAACATAGAATGGCAATTGTATTTGCGCACCAGAGTTCATGATGCAATATGCATTCATTCATTGTGCTTTGTTCAACAAGATCTCAGGTAGGTCCAATCCAAATGATTGTGTTTATAATTAGGCAGGATTCAAATCAAATCACCCATAACTGCACCAGAATAATAGTCCAAACAATCAGAGATCAATCGAAATTAAACTTGGCTTTCTCCATGGCTGCAAGCCCAAGGCACTTCCACAAAACTATTCAGGTTACACCAAAATTGGACAGACTGTCCATGACCGAGATCAAATCTGCAAATCCTTACCTAATATAAGCCTACGACAACTAAAAACAATATGTTCAAGGTATCCATAAATTACAATTAGAAATATGACAGATGGAAAACCTGATTGTTTTGCAATAAAGAACTTAGGAGAATGCAATGATAAATCACGCTTTAGCACTAGATTTGAGACCATTACTTCAAATCCCAGGCAAAAGTCATATTTACTCATAATAGAATAGTCACTCCAGCAGTCTTCTATTAACAGTCAGATCAGTCCCCAGCAAAATATAACCCAGAAAACATCTTCTGAAAGTCAGAACTTGCTCCTTTTCTATACATATCTGTAACTTTTAAGGTCAGTAATTTTTACTTGCTTGACTACACATGGGCAGAGATATACAACCTCAAACCAGAACAGAAACAATTGAGTGAAATGACCTACCATGATGGAGAGTTAATATTTCAGTTCCTCAGAAATGCTACAGTAGTGACACGTGATCCAACCGATCCTCCATACATGAATGTTGGATATGAACGAACATGATCAAGGTAGCAGAATGGGGGAAGACTTCCACCAGCCTCTTGGTCCCCCAGGGTTCCAGTGTCTTGGGAGGCACGCACTCTTCTATTGAAATTATCAACTTCTTGTACCAATTCATCTTTCGTACTATTACATGATGTAATCACCTAGCATAATGATCAATACAAGTTCAAGATAATCAGCTATAGGGAAAACTACAGAAAGGGCCACTTCTTTAAGATTGCTTAGGAGTTAAAAATTTTGAATACTAATTCCAGGTGTATCCTGAGGGAGGCAAAGCTTGTCAATTAGGGTTTGAGGTATCAAAAAATGGCTTTATTGTAAAGAAGCAAGGATTACATATGTGAAGAATGAATTATGATTTCTGAATGTATTATGCAGGAGCTTAGTACTTTCAACAAAAAAATAAGGTGATATCCCCTATGTTACATGGATTTGACTACGGGTGTCACGTGCAGAGATGTGTCCGAGTGTCGGATTCATTTAATTCTTATATCAAGAAAACCAAGACACTATAAAATATTCATATTTCTTTTGAGGGTAAATAGTATTCACAATGTTCCATTGATCATTTCATGCGTACTTTCAAAGTTTACATATAGTTCTATAGTAAACTCGAATTATTAAATATTCTTTATAAGCGAATGTCCCAAGTAAAAATGCTGGATGCGAGCATCAAGTATCCGACATGGGTACTTTGTATAGTTAGAAGAGTCCATGTAACATAAGGCATCCCAGTCTAGTGATAATATACACTAACTGAAAACAGGAAGCTTAAGAAAAGAGGGAAGGCGGGCGGGGCGGGGCGGAGGCGGGATTAGAGGCAGTAGAGAACTAGAGATCCTCACCAATATTCCACCTGGTGCCACCAGCCTTGAGACTGAGTGCCAATACATGATTCTGGTCAGTGAATGAAGAATGAAAAACACCGTTAAAAGGTTGAGCATAAGGGAACACTTCAGCAGAAATAAGGGTGACATGCAAAGAAGAAACAACTTGATTTTATCATATATAGGACGATCCATTTATTATGATAAATTCAAGACAAGGCTGGGCATTCCTGATTACATATTTGAATGAATGTGCAAATGCAAGCAGGACGCTATTTCACCTTTTGATGGGACCATCAGGATGCAGTCCAATGGAATCAAGAGTCCCCTTATCCATGACAAGTTGATACTTACTCTCTAACTTTGTCTCAAGAACATCATCAACCTATAACCAAATCAGAGGTAGCAAAATTCAACCAATGAAGCCATTGGATGAGGAATGTAGTAACTGACAAGGTATATCAGGAAGATTCAGTAGACAAAGAAGCTTGTATTATCATAAAAACATTTTAAACATTTTTAGCTTTGCAAGCGGACAACTAACTGGACATACAAAGTGTGTGTGTGTATATATATATATTATCTCAGCTAAATTATGATTGTTAGTTATTACAAGGAAATAATTTTGTTATGATCAGTTAACAAGAGCCTATTTGGATATCCCCATGGAACAGAAAGTAACTAATAACTTCTGTCTCACTCAAAATACGAAATCGAGAAGCACAAAGAAAACAAAACCAATCTGGTAGCTAGCTACTCACCGTGAAGAATCTGACTGTATTAATTAGGGACTATAAAAATTGAGTGTATTTAGGGATTGAAAATTTATCATCTTAAGTTCTTAGTATTTATCCATGCAAGGCAAGCAATATCATAAGGCCAAGATGATTCAATGATGATGATCATTCCGGGCATTATTTTTGGAGGAACCTCTAACTGAAGATAATTCAAACTTTCCTTATACAGTTGCTTTGCAGATGTGATGAACAACTGAGCTTCATCTAGTAAAAGCATAAAAGAGGTGAGTGATGTTGTCGTTCTTAACCACAGGTGACAACTTCTTCAACTTTTTGAGTCTAACCAAATTTTTGGTGATAGAAAGTTGAATAGGATTAGGGAAAGGTCTTGATGAAGAAAGAAAAGATGTTGGATGAGGAAAAAATAGATTATTGGAAATTTGGCTTTATTAGGAGTAATTTTGATTAGGCATTCCTAACATGCCTATAAATAGGCTTATATGCAATGAGTTTAGGAGGCTATGATATGGAATTGAGAATTAAGCTTTTGATATTGAGATCAAAGAGTTTTAAGTTTATCGTTTTTCAGTTTAGCCTTTCTTTTCTTATGCTTCTTTTCTTTTCAATTGCTTAGTTCTATTATTTCCAGTCATCCTGCATCAGGTCTGATAGTTATATAACACACCTATTCTATAGAAGCAAGAAGGACCAGTAATACTGTAATCAAGGTTATGAAAAGTGCATAACCCCTTTCCGGGAAGAATAGTGACATCTCCAATTTCAAGGGAAAGAATGTAATTAGATGAATTCACTTTAATGCCTCCCTCATATTAACCATGTCTTCCTTAAATAAGTAAAAAACAAAACTGGTCTTGTGGTGGGCTTCCATCACCCATTTACATGTCATTAGAACCTACTTTGACATATTAAGGCCGTCTGTATCGTTGGATTGGCCTCACATCTTGATTACTTGCCTGCTTAATTTGTCCTTTTTCCAACAAAAAAAAAAACAGCTTGGAAGCCTCCTCCTGCGGTTGCTAGATTTCTTTGAGCTATTGTTCGCCATGGTCTGACTGTGTGCTATAAGTAAATCCCTAATAACCTTTGTGTCATACGATTTATTCCACTCTTTGGCAGAACTGCACAAGGGCTTGTCTTTTTATCTCCCTGTCGATAATAGGATTTCTACAATGCCAATGATCAATGTATAAGTTGTCTACTAAATTGTTGCAGACAAATCCTGAACTCTGGCAGCAGAATATTAGTTGTCAGATTGACCAACATTGTCTACACTTCAAGAGTGGCAGTCATCTGTGACTGCCGCAGAAGATTATGTATGTTCCTTTGTGTTTTGCATTCTTTATATCTTTTGATCCGACGGTATAAACTTGGATGAACCATCAAGAACTCAAGATACAGAAATCCCATCCACAACCCTCTCATAAATTGTCACCCACAATAGTTCTTAATAAGCGTTTTGTCCTTTCATCTCAAGAGGCGACATGCACCATGCCCTGAGAAACTGTATACCTTTCTTTTCAGTATGGTGAAGCATTTACAAAGGCCCATATTGTTGGCTTTGCATCTTGGTCAACCTAACCACCCCATGATTCTTTCCAAGGAAGTGGCACATCAACTCTTGTTTTTGATAAGTAGAAGTAGCCCATCAACTCAAAACCTCTCTTTCAAAATTATGTATCACAAGGCAAACAAAATCACAAGTCCAATCCTTTATGAGTTGATTGCATGCAAATTTCAGAAATCGAATAAAGGAAACAGAGAAGGATGTTGAATGGATTGAAACCATAACCCTTGTACAAAAAAAAAAAAAGAAAAAGAAAAAAAAAAGAACATATTGAATGAATTGGGCTTAAAGCAAAGGAAGAGCGTGCAAATGTTCTATTTCTAGTTACAAAGCTAGTGCTAGTCCCACTACCAGTTTGGAAACGGAGGATGAGTAATCATCAATGAAGAAAGGTTTTGTGTCCTTGTTGCTTCCTCAAATTCAAGGTTAGGTATTATTCCATGGCTAAACAAATAATGCAAATCAAAAGGACAAAAAAAATTGCACGGGGTAAAATATGACATAAGGCCATTATTCTAAGTTTCCAACGTAATTGCAAAGTTCCCCGTACCAAAAACTTAATGTTGGCGAATCTGTCGCGATCAGATAGGCTTCGAGCAAGTTCAATTGCTCCTTCACTGTAATCAGTTCCAGTGAGATCAGAGAACCTGAAACCAAAAGCATCATAAATTGTTTTTTTCCCTTTCCCTTTTTTACAATATCCAGTAGTATCTTAATGCAAAAGAGTTAAGAATAAAAAATTGGAAAACCAAACCAAAACAAAAATAATAGATAAAGCATCTAATTTTTTCTTTTGATAATGATAAAGCATATATTTTGTGTGGTTTTGTTTGATTGCAGATGCATATTTTGTCTGAATATTCATATTCTCAAGTCTTCCAAGTGCAAATAAAAGTGACCAAATAATGGCGCCACCGGACTAAGCAAAGCTCAATCAAAAGATTCTGGGGCCAAACCAGGAAAGTTGATATTTGTTTATATGCATTCTCAGGGAGTGCCATCCACAATTATAAGTTAGACCTTAGATTTAGCCATCTAGTTGTTATCTAGATAAAAGGAATACAAATTTCATAATAAGCTAAAAGGAATTTACCAGAACTAAAGAAAAGAAATCACATACCAGGCAAGACAACCTATAAAACAAACATATACACAAAAAACACAATACTATATTAAATTGTCTGAAAGAAACTCTTTGCATCAGGCCAGACAAGATACCAAAATGCCAACATTACATGGAGCTTCCAATTTCCTCCGTTCACTTTCTTTGTATTTGACAGTTCCCATATTCCATTCGTTGTTACATCATGCTGCTCTTTACTTTTCAAAAATCAAAAGCCTCATGTCCACCACTTCATAGCTAAATCTAAAATTCTGAAGCCACCGTAGTAGGTCCACAAGGAATCATTCCTCCTAATTTCACTAGGGCACAAACCATACTATCAAGATTCCTGGCCTTATACAAGCCCAGCCTCACTTTTCCAGATACAGGTTCTTCACAGCACTTATCTTCCCAATTTTCCATATACAGGTACAGGTGTTTCACAGCACCTGTCTTCCCAAATTTAAGTGCAGTCAGATTCTTAACAACTAACCTTATTTGATTACTTTTCAAGCCATTGTCATTAGCTTTGCCCATCTTTAGATGCCACCAGCCTTCCATAATTTATCCATTGCATCCCAAAGTGCCTACGACTGTTTTCAGAACTAAGCTATTAAAAGCTTCCCCAATCACCACCATTCAGTCAGTAATACCTTTCCTCTATGTAAGATAGATTGAAACCTCTCAACCATGCCTAACAGAAAAGATAGTTATCACCTTTCTTAAGCTTCCCAGGAAGAGAGGAGCAAGGAGATGAAAATATAAATAGGATGAAACGTGAAAGAGATGTTCTCTGATAATTATTTACATGAATCCTCATTTCCCTTTCATATCAATATAGCATCCCCTTTTAGCATGAATGTGATTCAAAGGAACTGTCCATCGTGTCGATAGACTTATAGGAGAGGAGAGAATTTGTTCCTCATTGCTGCTGCTACAGAACTTGTTACTATAACAATTGAGCTTTGCAAAGGAATCTTTATGCCAAATTATCTCCCCCCTTCGAAAAAGAAAAGAAAAGCATATACAATCACCAGCCAGTGAAGGAATCACGTTGAGGTGGAAGAAAATACTAAAGCTAGATCTCGGATAATAAAGGCAGTAAACTATAAAGATGGTTCTTCACTGTGTCTTGACCTTCCCTAACTAAGGCCCTGATTGGTAACCTTTACTTTTTGGCTTTTTGCCTCTCAGTTGCAGGGAGCGGGAGCGAAGTCATATAGAAGAAGACTCTAAGGTTGAGAACACCTATGAGAGTGTTTATATATTTTATGTATTCTATAAAATATTTTTTTATTTAATTGTACATATGTTAAATAAGAATAAATATCGTAAATTAGTGTCAAATACAAATTATTTTTTGTATATATAAATAAATATTATGTAAATATAAAGTACTATAATATATTTTAGTTCTTTTATTCTAAAATATTTATTAATTCTATAAATTTTCTTATTTCCTTACTTTTATTTTGTCTTTTGGAAATCTATATGTTTGAGAGATTTTATCTTAGTTGGGAACAAGATTCTTTCTCAATAGGAGCGAGATTCTTACAAGATTCTTACTTTGAAGCGCGGGGCAAGATTCCGAGACAAATTCATTATCTCAGTAGGAGGATCGTGCAGCAAAATGGGACACACTTATCATCTTCAAATAGAATAAGTGATGAAAACATCACCTAATTTTGCAAATTAACAAACCCAAATTACTCAGTTATGATTTTATAACTGAAATTTGTACGGAAGACAAGAAAAGTGAGCAAAACTTTAAAATTTACCCCTGCTTAGCAAGCTCTTGTAGAAGCAGACCATTGCCAGTGCCAACGTCAAGTACACTCCAACTGGACAAATCTTTCTCACTCTGTTCAACAGACCCAGATTTGTCATCACCAGCATGATTCACCAAGTGCCCTCGAGAAATGTCAGTACACAAATTTTTGGTCCAAGAAGCAACAGTTTCCATAACATCAAGCCCAAACCTACAGAAACGGTGGAATAAAAGTCAAATTTCAGGGAAGTAGTATTAGGCAGAAACTCTTATGGAAAGATGCAATTCCCATTTCCTCCATCACTCCCCTTTTTCACCAGGAGTAAGAGAAATGAGGGGCAAGAGGTTAACTTATGTTTTTGGGTTATTATACATGATCTGTATTGGGTCTCAGACATTCTTAATAATTAAAGAATCACAGCCCCATTTCAAAATTTAGTCGTAGAAAAATATACATAACACTTGATTCAACGTATCTGGAATTTAGTGAATTGAAGATCATAAAGTGACTTTTTTATAGTCAAAATAAAGTGAATTGTATTTTTGATTTGTTTAATTAACTTTTGCTTCGTTTGTTTGAACTGTGTTGCAAGTAACAACCTTACCTTAGGGATTTCCAAATTATTATTATTCCCTTAAATCTCTATGACTAATTATATTGACTAATTCACACTATACATTAGTTCATTTAGTCTTTTGACCCAAAAACATAATCTAAAAAACCAGTTATTTTCTTACTCTTTAAGGTTCAGCTTAACACCTAAAACCATGATTAGTTGCCATCCAGAACTTCCAGCATTAAATCCTTGTAATAGCAGCAACCAACCACTTTAGAAACCTAACTAATTCCAAGTTCCCAACTTCTTCCTCACGAAAACTCTAGATACTTTATTTAACCCTTTAAAACCCCAATCTAATGAGCTTTCCATTGACTAAAATTACGCATGAAACCAACTGTAAACAGCTTCATTTCAATGTTTCCAACTGATATCCTACACCGTCAACCATCACTATATATTTTTTAGGAAAGGGAGATATGCCAAGGGTGGGACTTTGGCACGGATATATCAAGTTTATTGATCAACAAAATTCATCAAAATCCAAGAGGTATTTACTATCTTACCTTGAAGAATATCATAAAACCCAAGCAATCAAGAGGAACAAAGAAAACTATTAAAACCAATACACAGAGGTGGGATTAGTTAATCCTAGCACAATGAAGCACAATTGTGTCTGATCGTGGAATACCTTAAATAACATAATGCAATAGAACTTCCTCTTCCCAAAAAAATCATCTAAAAATTATAAGGTGGTAATATACAACAAATAAGAACTAAAGGATACTCCTTTTCCACTAGGTAGAAGACAATGAGCTTCATTGTCAAGTAAAGGCCATAAAGTAACAATTCTGATCCCTAGTCCTTTGACTTGGAGCAACAATAGAAGCTCTATTGTTCGGCCTTTGATGCTTAAGCTAAACGTAATCGGGCAGTAACAACGATCAGATTAAACTTACCACACTTCACCGGCATGGCCATGCACACGAAAATTCGCCAATTCATCTGCGTATGTGGTATCCCAATAGCTTTGGAAACCCAACATTGTTGTAACTGCTTCAGCATCTGGCTCCTCCTTGTCAGAACTGTTTACACAGTAAATTTTAAAAAGATTAATTTAAATTCTAGTAATAGACCTTTAGCTTTGGTATTATTAAACAAACCTACTCCTCTCATAAGCAGTACAAACCAACACCAGAAGTTGAGAGTCAGTTGGCAACACTAATGTTCATACCCTATCTACTACTTATAGCTTCCTATTACCATGAAGTTCAACGAGCAACAATGCAATCAGCATTTGTCAACCACGATAATTAAAATGAGCATATGTTAACAATTAGAATTTCAAGATCTGGACAAAGTACCCATGAGGTCCTCTTAATTCCACTTTATGATCTCTTATCAGAGAAATTCAATATGTATAATGTTTCGGACACAATTCGTCATCAGCAGTAGGAATCGGCTGTTAATGAAACCAAAGCCCAAGGAAACTTTTAATCTGACAAGTGCACTGAGTTCAACATTTAGCACACAACCTATTGTGTTTGCTAGGACTTGTGACGCTTGTTTCTAGAAGCGTCATGATGAGATGTGCTCTGTTTTGTGATCTCCATGGGCCACTTAATTTTTACAGTTTTGAGGTGAAGGTTTTAATGAAAAGGGTTTTATTTTATTTTATTTCTTGAGTGCCGCTGTTCTTGCGCCGTGTAGGAGTTATAATGATGGTTTATTCATCGGAACACTACCGTGCTGGGCAGACGATCCTTTTAGGATGCGTCGAGTGTGTGACTTTTAATAAGGTATTTTTGGATGGGTAGTGTTTCATCGTTGCATTTTTATAACTCATCTTTTGTTTCTTTCGTGTTCTTCCTCGCTTCTCGAATTGTGAGAGTTTATTTTTTTTATGCGCTGTGTTATTTTCTTCCCCAAGTAGAAGTGTTTCCTTATAGCATGTGCTGAACTTCATTGTAAACTCTCTTTTTGGTATAAAATTAAACGTTTACGTACCAAAAAAAACAACGAAGCCTTCATTAGACTTGCTTCACCTCTTTTTATTCAATATCCAACATTCACAATTTCAAAGTCTTCATTTTCCCCAATTTTAATAGCAACCAAATATAAAGAGAGTAATTTTTTGAGATCATTGTACAAAGTGCAAAGGACCTGTAATCGGAGGCGGCTCGATTGGTGGCAGCTGAGAGAGCTTCGGCAGCATCCGCGTGCCGCTGATCGTCGTCTAGAGTACTTCCGTAGTCGCTCTTGATGGACCATGAGTCCGCCGCCACAGATCGATCGTCGTCGGAGATCAGATCGGTAGCGGTCGGCGCTCGCGCCTGCGAGGCGTCGGGATCCTCCGGCGGTAATCGGAACCCGGCCATCTAGTAACAGAAAGGACGGAGAAATAGATACCCTAACAATGGAAAACCTTAGATGAGAAGGGTTTTCGGAGATGGTGGAAAGGGCATTTTGTTGCTGTCGCCGTCGTTTTAGTTATAATTGGCGGTTGGGACACGTGTGCATATCCAAATGCAGTAGTTATAATTTAAAAATTAAGTAATGAAAAAAAGTTAATGAATATATTGCAGAGAAAGAGGGAGGGCGCATGTAGAGTTACATGTAATTTTTTAAGCGAGGGAGAGATGTTAGTTGTTGAGGGTAATTTGAGAAATATAAAAATTAAAAAATAATTTGTATACAGATAATTATGAAAATCACATAAAGGTGATATTGATTAGTTATTTATATTGAAATTGATAATATAGGGATAAAAAATCGTACTTCAATGCCATTATAAATATTTTCAAAGAAGAAAAACTAATTAAGTATTCGAGAATTTCATAATCCTACAAAAAAAGAGCACCGTTAGCGCCCCGATCGGTGTTGACCGACAGAAAGTACTCCGATACTTAAGTTAGTCACAATCATGGTAAAGATTAATATAATTTTTATATGAATATATGATTGCGTATTTTTATCCATAGAATTCGATCTTTATTTATAGGATAAGAGTCTTTTTTTATCAATGATTCTAATTATTATTTTGAGTTATCAAAAAATTTATCATATCTTTTAATGTCATCTTATCTCTTTAAAAAGATGTAACTTTATCTTTATTTGGAAAACTTATCCTTTCCAATTGCCCCTCTGCTTCTACTTTCTTTTATTGTAGTAAAAAGGAATGAAAACTTTTATTTGATGGACTTTAAATTGTTCAGATATACTTCAAATTATTCGGATAAATTTCGAATTTAACTTTTTAGGTTATTTCTTTTCGAGAATGGGATGAACTTCTACACGATTGGGTAATTTTGTTCAGACAGATTTCGAACTTGGCTTTTTAAGCTATTTCTTCATGAGCATGGGATGAACTTCCATACATGGGGCTAATGCTATTCGGATAGATTTTGAACTTAACCTCTTAGGCGATTTCATCCCGAGTATGGGATGAGCTTCCATACAAGGGGATAATTATGTTCGGATAGGTGTCGAATAACTTAGCCTCTTAAGTTATTTCTTTTCGAGTATGGGATGAATTTTCATACAATGGGATAATTATGTTCGGATAGACGTCGAACTTAGCCTCTTAAGTTATTTCTTTCCGAGTATATGATGAACTTCCATACAGGGGGATAATTATGTTCGGATAGACGTCGAACTTAGCCTTTTAGGCTATTTCTTCCCAAGTATGAGATGAACTTTCATACAAGGGGATAATGTTCGGTATTCTCGTATAGATGCAAACTTCTTGAACGTATGTCTCTCTCGTCTATGTGCTTCTTTCTATGTCTAGATATAATAGCGGCTCCAATCACTCTAAGGAGTCCATATTTTGCCATCACTGCTAGGAGAGAAGAAAAGTATATTGCTCTTTTGCTCTGTTGGTGTTGTTACTTGATGACTGACTGTGAATTTTGTTAGAGCGTAGATTGTGTTGACTGTTGAACAGATAATTGCAAGTTTTGTTGAAAGCTAAATAATGGAGCTTGTTGCGTGACAGAAGGCTGCATAATAGATTGTTGAGAAGAATATTGCAATTGAGTAGACTGTATTAAGTTATGTTGTTGCTGCGACTGTTGTAGCTGCAAGTGAAGTTACATATGTGCATTTGGAAAACTTCGATGCTGATAATATTTTTGTTTCATGAGTTACTGTTGTATCTGCTGTTGGTAAAGATAATACTGTGAATTTTGAGATTGCTTAAGAGAAGTCACATGTGTAAAGAGAGTGATTAAAAAATATTAATTATGCAAATATATGGCATGCATGTTCTAAATAATATACTGATAAAAAAAATATTAGAGAGGGAGAGACGAGAGAAGTGATGCTTCCCTTTTATTTTGATCTGCAAGGGAATTTGTTGTGTTAAGAATGTAGGTGTTCTTGCTTGGTCCGTCTCTAGTTTTTGCTAATATACTTTCTGCTTTTTAGTTATTGAGAATGTCAAAGTTGGGAGGTTTTGGCCGATGGTCTTTACGTTGTTCCTCTAAATATTTAGTAGAGCTAAATAAATAAAACTAAGTTTAGATTTCACCGGTTAACAAACGATACCGTTCGTTAACAACAATCAAGTGTCGAGAGTATTCTCCTTAAATTTCATGATGATCATACTTTGTTTAGCTTCCGATCTATAGACAAAAATAGGTTGTTTTCTTCAAATATGTACTAGAGCCAAATAAATTAAACCAAGTCTAAATTTCACCGGTTGACAAACGATACCATTGGTTAACAAAAATAAAGTATTTAGAGTATTCTTCTTAAATTTCATGATGATCGGATTTCGTTTGGCTTCCGATCTATAGGCAAAATAGGCTGTTTTCTCCAAATATTTAGTAGAGACAAATAAATTAAACTAAGTTTAGATCTCAATGGTTGACGAACGATACCGTTGGTTAACAAGAATCATGCGCCGAGAGTTTGCCTTTAAATTTTTATAACGATCGGGTTTCGTTTAAACTCCGATTCATGCACGAAAAGTAGATTATTTTTTTCTTGTCGGCGCATTGTTTCGCCTATGCTTGATCCACTGCTGCCCAATTCTGTTGAATTGATTTTCTTTCATGGCCACCAAATATCAAATCAGATAATTGATTTTTGCTTTTGTCTCCTCGTGATATGTTTGATACTTTGATTATTATTGGTGTTAATAATCCTCTCAATCATCGAAGACTTTTTGAGGGACTCCTTGGCATGACCGACTTATTCGTTTTTACTTTTTCATTCCCACATACGGTGCCACATTGTAGGGGTAAAAAATTGTACCTCAATGCGATAATAAATATTTTCAACGAAGAAGACTAATTAAGCATTCGAGAATTCCAAAATTCTATAAATAGAGAGCACCGTTAGCGCCTCGACCGGTGTTGACCGGCAGAAGGTACTCAAATACTTAAGTTAGCCACAATTATAGTAAAAAATAATATAATTATTGTATGAATATATGATTGCGTACTTTTATCCATAAAATTCGGTCTTTATTTATAGGACAAGAGTTATTTTTTATCAATGATTCTAATTATTATTTTGAGTTATCAAAAAATTTATCATATCATATCTTTTGATGTCATCTTATCTCTCTAAAGAGATGTAACTTTATCTTTATTAAGGAAATTTATCCCCTCCAGATAAATATTATAAATTTCAGTATAAATGAATGGTGATGATTTAATTTTTGTAGTTGATATGTGGTTGATTATATGTGTACGTAATATTAGAGATAAAAAATATATATCATTTCAGAATTGAAAAACAACAAATGGGAGTTCTACTTTTATAAGATAATATAGATAATTGTTCAATTAATTAAGTATTTGGTTGGTATTTTTAATTTTTTTTTATATTTTAAAATTTTAGTTTTTAAGTTAATTTTTTTTAACACCTCTTAAAAGTTTATAAATTCTCTTTTAAAAGCCTATACACATTTTAAAATATTCTAACTTTTTTCAGATTAAGATAATTATAATACTTTTAATTAAAATCAAATGTTTAAAAAAAACAATATATGAGTGCCTATTTGAGCATATGTTAAATATTAGCGAATTATTTGTACCTAAAGACACTATTAAATATGTAGTATCATATTACTTATTTAATTTTAAAATTCAGCCAATGAAATTAATTGTATCAAATATATGAGAATTGAAATACATTTGTCAACCATAGGGAGGGAGAGCAAGAATGGACATGACTTAAATATAGTAACATTGATAAGTATTTTATATATGGAGCTCAAATTCTTTGTATTAAATGATATGACTCAAAAATAGTAGCATTAATAAGTATTTTATGGAGATTCTTAGTATTAAATGATATGACTCATTAATAAGTATTTTATGGAGCGCAAATTCTTAGTATTAAATGATATGATTCAAAAATAGTAACATTATTAAGTATTTTATGAAGCGCAAATCCTTAGTATTAAATGATATTTTTAAAAAGTAAAACTTTTGACCGTAAAATTTGTTTTTTTTCTTAATTTTATCGTTATTTTCAAAATGTGTGAAAGAAGAGAGAATATATTTTTAAAAAGATAAATTTCTAATCCTATGATCTAACCTTAAATTAAGGTCAATCGTTTTTTTAAATGTATTATAAAAGAAAAAAAATGTATTAAAAAGTTTGAAGTATTTCATTATGCAAATTTTCTCCTTTGACCATTAAAATCATATTTTAAACATTTTCCCAATTACATAGTTCAGTTCTTCAATTCTTTTAAGAATTAGGGGGACCTTCAATCATATCGTAGGCCTAGTTTGATAAAACTTATATAAGGATTTGAATTGCGTTACTAATACTATGGGGTTGTTATTCTTATGTTTATTTTCAAAATAATAGTTTGGACTAGTAATCTTCCTATTGAGGGAATTGTCAAATTTAGGGAGGAGACGTTATTAAGAATCATATATATTCAATGTCACGCATTGCCTCTTGATAGGTTAATGCCGTGACGTTGTGTGGTCGTGATTGTTAGAGTGTTTAAAAAAGACCAACAATGTTATTCAAAAAAAGTGTCAACATTCAACTAAAAGTATGTCAAAAAATGCCCTAACATGGTCTATGGAATGGCTCTAAGTAGCTAAAACTATTCCCAAATGGGTGGTATAGGTGCACGGTGGGTTAATTGTGCAAATAAAGTGATTGATACACTAACAAAATCATTTGGTATGTAACAACGCAGCATAAAACAACAACAGGTGCATAGGGAAGCAACTGTACGCCGTGGCGCGTGCATAAGCACACCAGCGCGTGCACGCACGGTGTACAGCGCGAGCGCAACCAAACAATATCACATTAGCAAAATTGTCCCAAATAAAATAGGATTTTTTAGATTTAATGTGTTTTGGATTTTTTAGTGTTATAGTAGAGAGATTGGAACTTTTTTCTTGTGGATCCTACAAATGATTAACAGATAAGTAAACACAAATATCCATTCAATTCATAGCCTTCTCCAACAAAATATCAAACGTTCTTCAATAAGGTTTTAGCATAGGATCACATACTCCTCAAGACTCTCCTCCCCTTAAAAGATTAGATTTTGTAACTCTATAACGGGGCACAACAATAATTTGAATCTTACATATCGTCGGTTGCTTGAAAAATATTATTTGTATAAAAAATTCAGTTTGATTGACTATTGATAAATTTATGATCCAAATGTATTTTTTGTTATATAATAAAAGATTTAGTTTATAATGAACTGTTTAAGTTTAAGCCGTTTATTTTAGTTAAACAAAAGTCCCATTTGGAATAATTACTTATTGGGTAAATTACATTGACCTTCTCTCATGTCTCTGACAAAAATAGAAATACTTTATTTGCTTTTTGAATTATCACTGGCCTCACCTGTTAATGCTGTTATCCTAATGCCGTTAATATAAATTAAAATTTTACTATTTTACCATTTCAATTAAATTAAAATTTGTTATTAATTAAAATGAAAAAAACTAATGTTCGAGAGACAGAGATGGAGAAAAAAACCAACAGACCTAGCCCATATTACCACCCTTTCTCCATCTTTCTCCATCTCTGAACCCAAACCCTTGGTCCCTCTATCTTCTCGTTGGCTATCCACCCACTACAAAAGGCCAAAAATCCCAAGAATCTTAGCCAAAACCACAAGAACAAGAAGAACTACAAGCTGATATTTGCCCTAGGGTCATTACAGAACCAGAGAAGAAGAAATTGAGAGATTTCAACTGGGTGTCTTAAATTTGATTACTTTTCTTCTGTATATGAAGACTTCAAAAGCTTCCATACTTCAGTTTTTCTGAAACTGGATTTCACTTGTAAATATACAATTCCATTTGTCATAGTATTCCTCTGAGTATCAGAACACTTTGTTGCATTAGATTTTAGTGTGCTCTCAACTCTCTATTTTTAATTCTGAAGTTGACTGTCTCATGAGAAGTGCAACATTGAGTCCTACTTAGTTCATCTGTTATAAATGACAGTAGACTACTTAGTTAATTCTGAACACTTTTGTATGGTAAAATATAATTTTTGTAAGACACCCAGTTGCAGAAAATGCCAAAATTCTTATGTGTAGCCTGATTGGATCTTGCTTTTTCTTCTTCAACTATCTTTCGCATTTTTTTCAATCTTTAGCTCTTCAAATCCATCGAAATCATTTTCGGTTCCTCTTCTCGTGACGTTGTCAGAGGCCATAGCAACTGAGGTTGCTGATGGGATTTAGCAACTTTCAAATCCCTTACGCAACAAAAACATGAACATAGACTTCAATCAACACAAAGCAAAATAAAGAATAAAACAAGAATATACAAGAACACAAGATATACGTGGTTCGGCTCACTGCTTACTTACACGGGAGAACAAGAAAGAATAATCCATTATTATCAATAAGGATTATAAGAACTAGCTCTATACTCTTTAATCTCTAAATCTGAGTCTCACTCTAGTGTATCTGAGCCTCTCTTTATACTCTTTAACCTCAATCTGAACCTCTCTGGTGTACCCACATATTTTACATTACTATCCCTGTGTCTTAGGGTTTCTAGTGTTTAAACCCCTTTAAATAGATCCAAAATTAGGTCAAACCATGCGACGGCTGAAACTCTATTCGTCTCAGTAAAATGATGTCCCGTCGCGGACCGCTCGAGCGGATTCCTCTGGATTGGCTGCCCATAAATATGGGACATAACCCCAACAATCTCCATCTTTGCTTGAATTTCTAAAGCATCTTGAAAATATGTCGGATGCCTCATCTTGCACTACTTTTACGGGTATAAATGCTCCACCCTCTCTATTCATCAAACTAAATAAACCTTAAACTCCACCTCGACTGCTGCACTTTTGTCTGATATACTGCTTTTATCGATCGGATCAAGCTGCATATATTGAAGATCTGAGTCGTGCTGGATTTCGTCTATGTGGTAGTGATAACTCTATCTACCACCATGTTCTCTACTAGTCTGTAGAGATCTCTAACATGACGTCCTTCATCTTTATAGCGATCGAATGATTAAGCTAATAACCTGAGGTTCTGATGTCAATTGGTGGCATTTAGAAACTCTCAAATCTTCTATGTAACGAAAATAGGAACATAGATTTCAATTCACACAAAGCAAATAAAGAATAAAACAAAAACATATAAGGACACAATATATACGTAGTTCGACTGACTGCCTACCTTCACAGGAGAACAAGAAGGAATAATTCACTATTATCAATAAGGATAATAAGAACTAGCTCTGTATACTATCTGATCTCCAAATCAAAGCCCCACTCTAATGTATTTGAGCCTTTTTTTACACTCTCTGCCTCAATTGGAGCCTCTTCGGTGTATCATCATATTCTGCATTACTATCTCTGTATCTTAAAATTTTTGGTGCTTAAATTCCCTTTAAATAGACCAAAAATTAGGTTAAATCATACGATAGCTGAAACCCTAGCCGCCTCAATAATATGATGTTCTGCTAGGGATCGCTTGTGCGGACTCGTCTGGACTTACTGCCCAAAAATACGAGACATAACCTCAACAGTTGCCATTTCAAAATCATATATATATATGGAGTTGGAGTTCTAGAGAGAGATGGAGTTGGATTTTTAGAGAGAAAAAATGTGTTCATATATATATATATATATATATATATATAGAGAGAGAGAGAGAGAGAGAGAGAGAGAGACAGAGAGAGAGAGAGATAGAAAAGA
>JAOTRH010000018.1:2963689-2993135 GCA_034768845.1 Heliamphora exappendiculata | reverse complement strand
AAAAAAATAAAATAAATAAAAATAAGTCAATAAGCCAAATTAAGTATTATTTATTTTTATTTTTAATAGATTTTATTTTTATTTTTTGATCAAATTTTTTTAGTTTTTGAATCTATTTCATTGAAACAATTTAAAAAATCAAAAATTTTAATCAAAAATTTTTAAAAAAATTCACAAAAAAATAAAATTAAGCAAAATAAAGACATTTTGCTCAAACATGGCCAATATGTGAAAGGAGAGTGAAGTTCTGCCTATTTTTAAAAATTTTAAAATGTATAATTTATTTTTAAAAAATACTGCACACCAAATTTGGCTAAAAAATTTGTAAAGGCAAAATAGTACACTCACACTCCCCCATTCCGTAAGATAAAAAAGTAAATAATAGAAGATTGGAAGGCAATTCGACGTGGATTATGATTCTCTCCGTTATTTTTATGTAATGGATTTTTATTATTATATTAAAATTAACGTAATTTTATGTAGTAAAAATATTACTTAACAAAAATATAATATTTTTTATTAAATAAAATTTTATTGAAATTAAACACTTTATAATATGTGTTGTAAAATTTTTAATTAATAAAATTATATGACGTTGAAATGTGAGCCGAGTTCACAGTACCTCAAAATAATATCATAAAAGAAGTTTTATACTTATAACCTAAAAAAGAGCAAATTCTCAAATTTTAAATCTTTACCACCACCACGCTAACCCCTTAGAATTATCTCTTTGTTCCCTTTATAAACAACTTAGGATTGTCCAAATCATTGTTTCAATTTATTTTCTTTTTCAAAGACAGACTCTTTGTAGATAGTTTTTTTTTTTTTTTTTAAGTTGTTTGAGCCAATTTACACGTATTTTGATTAATTTTTATATAATCAATTCTATTGTTTACTAGCAAAATGACTAATTAAAGTTATATTAAAATAAAATATGAAATAACTCACAAGAGTTGCTAGTCAATCTTACACTCATTTCAACTAATTTTTAGGGGGACAAAATCGACTATCCATTAGCAAAGAAATCAATTAAAATTGAGGTAAAATCTCGTATATAAGAATAAAACTCAAATTTACTTGAATATCTGACTAATTTTTGAAAGAACAATTCCATTGTCCATTGAAAAAACTAAGTAAAACCGAAACAAAACGATTAACCCATAAAAATTGCTACTCAAGTTTATATGACCTCAACTAATTTTTATAAAATAAATTTCACCGTTTAGTGGCGGAGAGTTAATTAAAACTGAAACAAATCCGTTTACAGATTAGTCTTACAAGAGTTAAGACCGCCATACTTGAAATTTCATACTTCGTTAGGTTTTTTTTTTTTTATTATTATTATTATTATTGTTTATCAAGGGTGTTTGATATATTTAAATAGCCTACTAGTTTTTTCTCACTTCTTTTTATAAAAGAACAGAAGGTTATACATAAATCTCAAATACTCTAATTTTTTTAATTAAAATTTAATTTTTTTGAAAATATAAAAAGTTGTTGCACTATCACAAATGCTGTAGCATAAAAGCAAAGGCCGAAGTCTTGGATTGAATTTGCTTAGATAAACAGTCATGGGATAATTAGTCTTGGGGGTACTAAATATTTTTTCGTTTATTTCGATGTAAAATATTTTTAAATAAAATATTTTATTTTATTTTTACTGCTTGGTTGATAATAATTATGTAAAAAAAATTTAGTAAAATATTTTACATCAATAGACTAAATTTGTTTTACAAAAAATTAATTGGTAAGTAAATTTTGTAATTAAGCGCATTCGAAAACATTTGCCCAATACTTTGACCGAGCAGTTCAATTTTCTCCTGATGATAGATTTGTTTTCCATTCTTATATTTCTTCACTTTGAGTTCTACATATCTGATCTCCATGATTTCTAATTTCTCTCTTTTTTTTCTCTCTCTCTCTCTTCGGCAGCCATGTTAAGGCAGCATATGGTAATTTCCTCTAGGAAACAGAGGATGAAGACGACGATGAAGGAGTCGAGGTCTCTGAGCATTCGCATAAGTCATGGCTACATCTTCGAAGCACTTAGGTAAGATGTTAATTCAACCCAAGAAGAAGAAAGAAAATGTTTAAATAATCATATTTCAATCACTGACCTGATTACAGATCCAATTACCGATACCATTTTTAATCGATAAGAGGATGTGTTGCTTAGAAAAAGTATCATCCTATCGAAAAAAATATATTAATTTGCAATTAATTTTATATTTGAAATTTGTGTATTTTTCATAGTAAAATATTTTTCAAATATAAACCAAATACTAAAAAGTACAAATAAAAAAATTATTTTTACAAAATTATTTTACATGTAAAATATTTTTCATGATAAAATATTTTACGTCGAAACAAACGGAACCTTGATGTATAAATTACTTTTCTTATACCAGGTCCAACTTTAATAATTTAAATTATTTATTTATAAATGTTAGTGCATAGCTTATACATCAAAAATTAATTTGATACAATAATCTTAGCAATTGGGATGTTTGGAATTAATAAAATTAGTAACTTATATATTATATCTTATAGTAAAAGTTGTGAGTATTTAACAAAAATTATAACTTATAATTAAAATAGAAAAAATATAATTAAAACTTATAACAAAAATTATAAATATTTAAAAAAAATTATAATTTATAACTAAAATCTATAGCAGAAATCTAATAGCTAAGAGCAAAAACTAAGCCAAATAATCCCAATATAATTTTGTTCCATTCGTGTTCAATAAATTTGTCAATTTCAAAAATCAAAAACTTTTTTTTCCTGTTTCGTTTTTCTACACAAGTTAAATCTCAAGCATTCCAAACAATGGCTAACTCCCATCGAATTAAAAATTTATATTGAATTAAAAATTTTGTAAAATAAATTTTTAAAAATGATAATTTTTTTTTTGTTGATTTACAACTCTTTTGAGTTAAAGTTACTTTTAAGTTAAGTTTATTAGTCACTTCTACGGTTCAGCAAACAAATTTTTTACTTATTTAGTGTAAAGCGACTTTAAACAAAAAGAAATTAACTTAAAATCAAGTTTCCAAACGAGGCCTATATATATACATGCATGTATGTATAGACAATTATTCGGTGACAGCTTTTCCATATTTCTGGTGGTAATGCTGATTTATTTTTATTTTTATTTTTCATTTTTCATTTTTCACTTGACTCTTACGTTTATTAATTTATTCAGATTCTTGCCCAGATAAAAACCTTGTACCAAACTGTGAGTGTAAAGTAAAGATCCACAAGAATTTTCTTTTATATTTTTTCCAAACATGAATAACGGGTGGACATGACCAGGTATGATCACCACCCGGTCCAGGACAAATGCAAATGGTGGCGTTTGTCAAAGCTATGGTTAGTATATTTTAATTTTTTATTATTAATTTTAATTATAAGTTATAATTTTTTTTAAGTAGTTATAACTTTTGTTACAAATTATAATTAATTTTTTTTATTTCAGTTATAATTTATAATTTTTACTAAATACTTACAACTTCTATTACAAATTACAATCTATAAACTACTGATTTCAGTAGTGCCAAATACCCCCGATCTCTTTCTTTGTTTTCCTTTTTTATGTTTTGAAAATTTTTTTATAAAAAGTTCAATAACAACTCATCGATTTGGCATCGTTTTATTTTTTAATAATGCTATGATTGATTATATTTAACGATTACGTTTTAGTACCATATGATGTGATATTTATATATGTTATTTATATCATTTTATAGACTCATTATTTATTTCTATACACTACACATGAGATGTCACGTTGTAGGTATTTAGTACTGTTGAAATTAATAAGTTATGAATTATAACTTGTATCAAAAGTTACGAATATTTGATAAATATGTTATATTATAGCTGAAATAAAAAAATAATAATTTTATTTTGTTACAGAAATTTGAAACGTTTAGAAAAAATTATAACTTATTACTAAATTTGGTAATAAAAAGTTATGTGATACTCTTAATAAATAAATTATCACAACTCATTCTACGTAAATCGCTTCTTATTTCTTAATTACTCAACAAAAAATTAAATTATTATTTCTCAACTATAAAATTTGTCGTCACGATACTGGATAAGAACACTACGTAAAATTGCTACAGAGTATTATGCAGCAGTCAAAAACTACTCTTTACTAACATCACATATTATTACTAAAATTGATGTAGTGGCTTCAACTCTTGAGCCTAGTTGGTAACTTTGACTTTTTAGTTAAAATGTTATAAAACTAAGGTTGTTCGTTTGTTAAAAAAAATAAAAAAATAAAAAAATAAAAAAGTAAAAAAATCAAATCAAAGCACAAAATTTTAAAATATTCTATTTAAACTCCCATCACTTTTAAAATAAAATAATAGCACTTATTCTTAACTTATTTACTACTACTACCAACTACATATAATTGTTAATATCAAATATATAAAAAAGTAAAATTATTCATTTGGAACAAAAAGCAAAAAAAATAGTTTTTTATCTAAATAATCAATTTAAAAAAACTAATTTAAAAATAAATTATCAAATAATTTACTTTGAATCTAATTTAATCATTTGACTAAAAATACACCAGAGAAAAAAAATTAAAAAAAATTAACTTTTAAATTAATTGACAATAAGAGGCTTGGTATGATAGTTGGGGGCAATCCTTCTTCAAAACAACTCTAGTTACTACTATTACATTGTCCCAGATGATTACACAACCCTATTCGCATCATCAAATATCAATGTTACAAAATCATCAGGCAAATTAATAAAACAAAGATTTAGGTCATATACATATATCATAAGCAACAATGAATTCCAACTTATTTCCAAAAAAAATTATGTTTATAAATGGGCAGCACACATAAGGTCTGAAACTCCAAGAATAATGTCTTGTAAGGTTTCTAAAAGAACGTAAGCAAGCAAAAGACATAGCAATTCATTAAACATATGTCCTGTTTGGGTGGATCTTGCTTATTTGCTTATTGATTTATTTTCTTAGTAGCAAATAAGTCAAATCACATTTAAACCACTTCGTTTGGCTGGCTTGTAACTTATTTAGTTATTTGCTTATTGGTTTATAAACTAACTTATTTGGCTTATAAGCCACCTTATTCAATTATTTGACTACCCAAACGAACTTATTTGATTATTTTCTTATTTGAGTATTTTTTTATTTTTAACTTATTTGATTATTCAAACGACATACCTTATTTTTAACTTATAAGCCAATAAGCAAAATTACCCAAACGAGGACATAATCAAAATCATGTTGCATAAAGCTGAAAACTAAAAAGCTCTACAAGTAGCTGCAACCTAACTTTAAGGGTGTAAAAATAGCTCGAGACCCGACGGAGGCCCGAAACTCGTCCAAAGTTCGTCACTGTGCGGGCCCGACCCGGCCCGTACAGTTCATTTCCCGGGCCTAGGTCGCACCCCCCAAGTTCGTGGGTCGGGCCGAGCCGACTCGAGTCCTGCCCGCCCAAAAGCCCGCCACATGCCTGACCCTAAGTTCGCCGTTAGCCTCAGGTGTGGGTTAGGATTAACTGTTAAGAAAGAAAAAAAGAAGAAAAAAAAAGAAAAAGAAGAAGAAAAGGAGAAAGAAAAAAAGAAACATGCGCCGCTCCAACCCCCCTTCTCGGCACTCGCCGCTGCTTCTTCATTGGCGCCGACGCACCGCCACAAGAGACGCCAACCTCAGCGCCACCTCCCGCCGACACTGCTCCTCCCGACACCCTCCCTCTCTCTGTTTCGTCTCTCTCTGTCCATTTATATCTCTCACCACGCCTCCAACTGCAAGCCGTCGCAGCCACCACCATCGACCAGCAGCAACGCCATCGCCACCATCGGCGACCCCCCTCACTGTCGCTGCTCACACTCTCTCTCTCTCTCTCTCTCTCTCTATATATATATATATATATATATATATATATATATTAAGCAAGATTCGCCCAAAAGTCCAAGTTTGAGGTCCGAACCCGTAACCCAAACCCGAGCTATTTACACTTAGGGTCTGCATCGATCCCCTGACAAAAATGCCCAACTCGATCCGGCCCAAAAATTTGACGAAAGCTCACCGGACCCTAGCCGGACTTGGCCCGCCCAATGCTGGGTAAACCGAGCCCAAATTGCACCGAACGGGCCGAGCCCAAATTGCACCGCTACGATGACTTGATACTAATAACTTTGAGCTCAAATAATCAATCACACCCGGTCAGTGACAAAAATGAGTTCATTCCCAGATAAATTACGACTAGTGCGTGCCATTAATTTGCAATGATTAGATATTTTCACAAAGACCCAAATTATTTCAGTGAACTTTGGCATGCGCAACTTTTACATGTCAACTAGCACAGATACTTGAAAACACGTATGTGCATATGTGCATGGTATGTAAGGAAATATACGTAGTAAATATACATATGTGCATGGTATGTAAGGATATATGTCAAATATAATTGAAAAATAACCAAAGATTATTTTTTATTTTGTCAGTTTTGGATACACAGGATCTAGAAGGGATACGTTTTGGATATAAATCGGAAATGTTTCTAAAATTATTTTTTATTTTATTAATATTTTGATTTTATTATTATGAATGCACTGCAATTTTTTTTTTTTCTAATGCTTGAAGGGAATTTCTTAGCTGTTCTTGACTTGGCTACTTACTTAATTTTCCAGTATACCAATAAAATAAATGTAACTCTTTACTTTTAATCAAGTCTTATAAATAACATAATCCTAAAACATATAAAAATAATAATTTTCTTTATAAACTAATCTTAGGCGTATCCGTGTCTTACTATTTTCGATTTTTTCATATCGCCGTATTCTGATAACTCAATCCAATATCCCTATATGTAATTCCTAGCTAGAAGCATTAAACAGAAAATGAAAGCAACAGTACTCACAGTTATGATTTAAGTTAATGGAAGGGGAAAAACTTCCAGTGAGACAGGCCAGTAGTTTGATTTAATCCCAAACAAAGTAGGCAAATAGATGAAAAAAGATTGAGAATAAAACAATAATGAAGATACAAGTCATCGTTAAATCTCCAGGAAAAAAACCGGTAGACACTCTCAGTTCTCATTGCCAAAACCACCGCCTAAAAGTAAAACTTACCAATTAAATGAAGGAGGCAAAAAGGATCAAATGATCAAGCATTCTTGCTGAAGACCTTCTCGGCCTTCGCTTGCACTTCATCGATTCCCCCAACCATGTAAAATGCTTGTTCATGAAGATCGTCATACTTTCCCTCCAAAACAGCCTGCCAAAATATAAATTAGAAAATTTCGCATAGAGACACCACAGATGATATCATTATATTAGCATAGGCACATACATCCGACACGACACGACAATGACTCGTCGACACGTCAATTTTAAAAAACTGCAAGACACAACACGTTTAGGACACATGAGAAATTTATCTTTATCCACATATTTATTATGTGTAACATATAAATAATTTATTCAAATGTGATGAAAAATAAGGAACGCGCTACTAATTCAATTAAAAAAGAATACATTTATATATTATAAATGTTTCATCTCATATTTAGTGCATATATTGGCATTTTAAAAAATTCAAAACGTTGTTACTATGAATAAATTTATCACATAAAACATGTTCTGACTTTGAAGAGTTTAAGTGTCAAAAAAGTATTCGCGAAGTGTTACAAAAGTGTCGAATACACGTTTAAGAGTGTTCAAAGAGTGTCAGTATCCAATACAACATACTGCATGGAAGTGTTTGCGCTTCTTAGCCTATGATCCACAATCTCATTAGAATTGCATGAAAGAAACTCCCAATGATGTGCAAGCCAATGCAAATCACAAGCAGGTTCGTGTTAGTTTTATGAAGTAATGAATAGAGTCAATAGACACAAAAGTTTCTGATTACCCGGAAACTTGTGAGAGTCTCTTTCAACTCCACATATTTTCCAGGGGCGCCAGTGAACACCTCTGCAACTTGGAATGGCTGGCTCAAGAACCTTTGAATCTTACGAGCACGAGCAACTGTGAGCTTATCATCTTCACTAAGCTCGTCCATTCCCAAAATGGCTATAATATCCTGAAGACTCTTGTAACCCTGGAGAACCTTTTGTACCCCTTGAGCAGTATCATAATGTTCTTGTCCTAATACATGGGGAGAAAGCATACGAGATGTCGAATCTAGGGGATCAACGGCTGGATAAATACCGAGCTCAGATATCTGTGTTTAATGACAATGACATAGTTAGTTAGATCATGAAGCTTATTGACTAAATACTACATATAGATTTGAATTAAAAAAAACCTGTCGGGATAACACAGTCGTTGCATCGAGATGGGCAAAAGTGGTTGCAGGGGCTGGATCTGACAAGTCATCAGCTGGGACATACACGGCTTGGACAGAGGTGATAGAGCCTTTCTTAGTTGTAGTGATACGTTCTTGGAGGCCACCGAGATCAGAAGCCAAAGTAGGCTGGTAACCAACAGCAGATGGAATGCGACCCAGCAAGGCAGACACCTCAGAGTTAGCCTAGGGAACAACCAACACAACGGGACAGCCAAGTTACAAGACACTTATATGGTAGTAGAACAGATCAATGATACTAAATACACAGAAACAAAACCCAAAACTGTCCTAAAATTCAAAAATGTATGGATCAAATTCACTTGGATCTGTGGGATTATACGCTCAAATAAATCTGATCCATCTATTTTTTAATTTTGGGACAGTTATGGGCTTGTTTCTGGGATTGTATCTTTTCTGATAACAGATTGTTGAAAAGAATCTTCGTAAGCAGCCTTACTTGAGTGAAGCGGAAGATGTTGTCAACAAACAGAAGAACATCTTGACCTTCAGCATCTCGGAAGTGCTCAGCTACTGTAAGCCCTGTAAGCGCAACACGAGCACGAGCCCCAGGAGATTCATTCATTTGACCATACACAAGGGCACATTTACTTTCGTCCTAAAAAGTTAATATAGCGTTGTAAAAAATGGGGAACCAATCAGGTCAAACATCCATGAAAGCAAAAAAGAACTAAAAAAGAAAATATGTTCGAAGGAGAAAATTGCAGCACACAGACCAGCTTGTCACCGAGCTTAATAACACCACTCTCAATCATTTCTCGATACAAATCATTGCCTTCTCGGGTGCGCTCACCAACACCAGCAAATACAGAGAAACCACCTGATTGTTAAGGAAAATAAGCATTTAGATGAGTAAGCAGAAAAAAGTGAAAGATTGTTCTGACTGCAGTTGTAAACAAACCATGAGCTTTGGCAACATTGTTGATTAGTTCCATAATAAGAACCGTCTTCCCAACACCAGCACCTCCAAACAGCCCAATTTTTCCACCTTTTTGATACGGTGCAAGTAGATCCACAACCTATGAAACATTACAAATCATAATTTATCTGAGTAGCAGAACATACAAGAATCGAATATAACTTCCCAAATCCAAAAGGTATCCACAGTAGTAACCCAGGACAAATTTCTATATGCTAGAAGGATAAGTACTTTGTAGTTAAGACAAAATCTAAAAAAGAAAACAAAATTAGAAAAAAAATCCTCTATCCTTTCCTCCCCCATGTGAAGTAAACAAGACCCAGAAAATGCTCCATAAATGATGCATATATTATTGAAATGCATATACAGGGTATAGCTCAGGAAAGATCACCTTGATTCCAGTGACAAGTATCTCTTGTTCAGTTGACTGCTCAATAAATGCAGGAGCTTCTCGATGGATGGGAAGAAAGTGATCGGACTCTTTGGAACATAAAACAATTAGAAGTAAGGAGGAGGAGAAGGAGAAAAGGGAGCAGATATCAAGGAAAGTGAAACAAGAAAGGGGAAAAAAAACATATTTAATGCAATTCCCCCAAAAAAACCATGAATATTTATATACCCTTACTTATTTCATCACTCCCATCAATGGCCTCTCCTATAACATTCATAATACGACCAAGTGTAGCCCTGCCAACGGGGACCTGTGGGTAAAGAAAGTGTGAAATATAAATAAAGAAGCATCACCTACAAAGTACCTGAGTATGCAAGACAAAGCATCACCAACAAAGTTTTCAGGATAACAGCCTTAAGTTCCTGAGCGTTGCTGGCAGGCATGATGGGCAACATAAGAAGGATAAAGATCCCATGACTAATAAACTCATGGAAAACCAAAACATCTGAAGTGTTTGTACCAAAAATTATTATTATAATTATTACTACTATTACTTTGTATATATGAAGGACACGTCCCATGCTCTTGTTTCTCCCAGAAGTTACAAATTTGAAGAATGTTGCTGGACACACATGGCGCAACCAAATGAGTTGGTTCTACTTGGAAGAACATGTGAGATAAAGTGGCTTAGTAGCAAGAATTTAAATAGGACACATACATATCAGCGAGGTTACTTTTTGAAGGATTATTCAACCTTTCCTAGCACGTCAATTTATTAATTTGGCCAAAACGGGAATTTGAGGCCAACAGACATGGATAACAAAATGGGGCTTTCAGGTATAAAAAAAAAAGTTTTTACGCGTAAGGTTCAACAAAAAATTTTACACGCAAAGTCCAATTGCAAATTTTTTCCCGAAAATACCCTTCAAACAGATAAATTTATCTGTTATGTATAATAAACAGATAAATTTATCTGTGCCTTCCAAAACATGTGTAAGGCTTACAGATAAATTTATCTGTGTGCTTTACACACGTGTGTAAGGCACACAGATAAATTTATTTATGCCTTTCAAAACATGTGTAAAGCACACAGATAAATTTATTTGTTGGTTTGCTTTATACATGCGAATATTTTTATTTTTTATTTTTTATTTTTTCAATTCACGCACCATTAAAGTAAGTTTGAAAATTGAATCTCAAGAAAGAAAAGAGAACAAACAAGCTTGAACCAGAATCCATCTTATACGTAATAAATTTCGAAATCAATAAATAAAGATCTATTCTCATATACATGCACCATCACGTCTTCATATACAATCTCAGTGTTCTGTACGAATATTCACTGTAGAATTATCCGATCAAGTCTAAGCAACCAGAGAGATGGCTAGTAAGCCGACGAAGATGGTTGTAAGTGCGAATCTGTTCGAAAAAGCAGAGTTTGGTGCAAATTCCAAGAACAATCAGATTATGAATTACGGGTACAGAATAATCGATGTACATGATGGGGAGAATGATGATGAAGATGAAAAATACGATAAATGAGCGATGGTATTTTTGTCTCAAAAGGATTTTGCGCGTTAAAATTTTTATGCAGATAGACTTTACTCATTAAAAAATCTTATTCTAGATAAAAAATAGCAAGCAACGTGTAAATTGAACTGTTCACTAATTTTTCGTAACAAAATTGGGCGACGTGAAAGTGCTCCAAATTTGATAAAATACACATGCTTTACATCTTAAAACGGACTGCTAGTTCATAAGTCCACTTCATGACTTGAACTTGGTCTAACAATAAATCCATAAAATAAAAATGCATTTCGTGCCATTATAGTCATAAAACCTGATATTTTTTTCCTAGTGAAACCACCATGAAGGATGAAATTATATGGTTTCCTTCCTTCTCTCCCTCTCTTTATATATATATATATAATTTTCATTATTCTACTTTTTTTTTTAAAATTCTTTTCCCTTTATCATTAGCTTTTGCCTTTTATACCTTGGCATCCCTTCATCTATACATTTTGTCCTTTATATATATTTATCTTTTGTGCTGCACTTCCCGGTAAAACTCGAAACAAGGCATCACTCCTGGTAAGGGAGTTCCTCATTCACTAGGACCTCGCAACTTGAATCAAACTTTCCTAAGCTGTATTTCTTAATTGGGAAAAGCTATTCCTCCCAAAAAATTTTACCCAAATATTTTACCAAATTTTAGGATAAATGTTTATATGCTTTGATGAAGAATAAAAGATTTTATATATTGTATTTTTTAAAATATATTTCTATAATAAAACCGTTTATTTTGTAGTATTTATTAATTTTATTAATAACATAAAAATTTAAATTAATTGAATATTTTTAATTACATAATTTGATTGTTTTTGTTTGTCATTATTTTTTGTAAAATTATATTACTATTCATTTATATTTCAACAAATGTGATCTACTCACAAAGCTATTAATGTCTAATTAATTTAATTTTTTATAAAAATAATCTACTTAATAAATATTATATAATAAATAGTTTCGATCATAAAAATATAAAAAAAAGACTGAAATAATAAATTAATTATATTCGAAATAAAAAATATTGAGAACATTCTCAATATGAAAAATACTGAGAACATTCTCAATGTTAACAACTCTGAGAAACAACTCTGAGAAACAACTCTTAGAACATTTTCAGTGTCTGTGAACAGGTACTTTTGACTGGTAGAAGATTTATTTTTGGAGAGGTTTAGAGCTCTGTTGGATGTTTCTAGTATGTAATAATCCTGATTGCTCTTCTTAATTTGTTGCTATATTTCATATCTAGGCATATGGGAGTATGAATACTCTGTTCCTTTGAAGAACTATGAGTAGCTCTTAATGTGATACTTTACCAATAATATGAGGTTGATTGTTTAATCCCATCATGGAACCATCGATCTTTAGTATGTGGACTGTGCTTCGAATTGATTTTGGCTAAATGATTTTTGTGCCTCTTCTGCAATGCATACCATTGATTTTAGCCAGCACAAGCTACATAATTTATTATGTTGAGATTTGTGAACAGTATTTTAATAGTAGCCTGCAGCTATAGACTAATGCATTTTGGTATGCCCATAAATTGTCTACTACTTAGTATGTTTCTCTTTCTTTTCTCCTCCCTTTCTCGGCAGCCGCCGCCTCCCACCACCACCACTTATAATTTAGGGCACAAACAATGGATGCATTATCATATCTTTGCATTAATTAAGTAACAAAATGAGATATTTTTTTATGAAACATTTTTTTATATTTTGCATTAAACCGAAATAATAAATTAATTACATCCGAAATAAAAAATACTCATAACATTCTGAAAGCATTCTCAATGTGAAAAAACACTAAGAACATTCTCAGTGTCAACAACTCTGAGAATGCTTTCACTGGTGCGCCTATAAGAATGTTCTCACTGGTGCGGTTGATGAGGCAGCGAAGCCGATCATCGATTTGCTGACTCGAACTATGTGCGATATTTCTGACGCCGACGTGAGGGGGTTGGCGAGAGATACGGTGACACTGATCGACATGAGAGAAAAGTATATGATCAGAATTTCAATAGACGTCGGCGCGATGATGAAGGCGACGTCAATTTTCGACAGAGCGGGGAGTGAGTTTTGGAGAGAGACGGAAAGGGATTTGGTTCGGTAGAGGAAGTCAGAGTAGGTGAGGCTGATGCTGGTGGCAGAGTCGATGATGAAAGCGGTGGTATCTGGCAGCAAAGCGGTGGAGGTGGAGTGGTAGAGGAGAGAGAGCGTGTAGTCGGTGAGAGAAAGGGGTGGAAATGGGAAGTGAGAGGAACGATTTTCCAGAGGCAGAAGAAGGATTGGTTTGGGAGCAGAAGCCATTGCGTGAGTCGATCGGATGGTTGGGATGAATTTCTGCCATGGGAGGTTGAAAATTTTTTGGTAAAAGTTTTCGATAAAAAATTTCGATAATGAAAGCAGCACTCTTCTTAATTTGCATTGCAGTTTGGAAACCATAATAAAAAATTACCCAAAACTTATCCTAAAACTGTTGGATATATCTAGCTGATCACAAGTGCCTTCAATTCTTAATGTTCATCATCTTTTCCTCTTTCAAAGATTTTAATAGGGTGCCACCAACCCGAATTACCTCCCTTGGCCATGTTCGTTCTTTTAATAATTTTCCATTTAGTGAAACACATTGTATATCTAATCCTGTCACTCTCTACACTGCTATAAATCATAGTTGCCTCAGCCATGTTCTAATATGTTCATTTTTTCCTTTAATTGGCACTCGTTAGAGTAAAAACAGGTATTCCGCAATCAGGGAACACTGTATTCCAAGGTTTTAAATATCGACTGTTACATATCGTATAAGTCGATACTTATCGGGATTTTGAGCATCCGATACCGATATTTATCAATATATCGGCCGATACTGCCCGATATCTACCGACACATAATCGTGTTGCCGATACCGATACGTCTTCTGATACAGCGATTTAAAACCTTACTGTATTCTGTGAGCACTGAATCTTTGATCTGAAAATTACTTATTTCTCTATCCCGTTATATTTAAAGCCATTGTATTGAAAGATTGTTAGATCATTTGAGAATCTGAGTCATGAAAATATGATTTAAACATATTCAACGGTTATCAATACATTAAAATAGTGAAATATGTATTTTTTTCGTGATAATCACGTGTGTGGGCGAGCTTGCACCAACTTCAACTAATCCAAGGCAAACATCCAAGGGCCATGAAAACTCGAAGTTATGACCATTCAGGAGCAAAGTATTTAATTTTCAGGACAAGTGATCTCTAAGCATATTATGTAAAGTGCAATCATTAATTTCAATGTCCAAGAAGAGAGGCCTATAGATTAACACACATTCTATAAAGAAAGAATGAAATTACCGTTATAGGAGCACCAGTATTGAGGACCTTTTGTCCTCGGACAAGCCCTTCAGTCCCTTCCATAGAGATTGTCCTCACCATGTTCTCTCCCAAATGCTGTGCCACTTCAAGAACAACTCTCACAGGAATGTCCAATACCTCCAGTGCCGTCATAATGGGAGGCAAATCCTCATCGAATCGCACATCCACAACGGCACCGATCACTTGACACACACGGCCAAGCGCCGCGGCGCCCTTGTGCTCACTCGTAATCTTACCCCCGGCCCCCGGCTTAGTCACCGGGGACGGTGACGGAGCTGCGGCGGAGGTAGCGAATTGTACGACGCGGTTCAAGAGAAATCCCGTCGGCGAAGGGCGGCCAGACGGCAACGATGGCGTTCGGGGTCTGACGGAGGGTTTTAATGAAGGGTGGCGAAGAGAAGGTCGACGGAGAAGAGATGAGAGTAGCTTTCGCGAAGCCATGAGTGGGGCTTGTGGGGAGGAATTTGGAGAAAGGTTAGGGAATCCATATATAGGAGAGAAACGTGAAATTATGATTCTAGAGGAGAGAGAGAGATTGAAGCGAAGCTTACCGAGTCATGCGCAGAAACTCTCTCTTCTAGAGAATTTTCTTTTCAGATCTGCGTTCCCGCCCTCGAGTTGTTACATTACGGTTATGAACCAATAGCGGCGGGGTTTGCAACTCTAAATTATTTTGTTTAAAAAATTAAATATATAATATAATATTTAAATATTTAAAAATAAATTCACAATAATATAGTCAGGTGTGCAAAATATATGATGACATTGTCCTATTTAAATGTATATTAACCTGATTTTATAAAATCTATACTTAATAAAAAATTATACTATCTTCACAAATTAGTTCAATGTATTCTCACAATTAACCCGCAAAATAATTAAATTATGTATAAATTAGTTATTTCGATAATTTAACCACAAAACGGACAAAGCCTGTGTGGTCCTATATATGTGAATAACTTTTAAAAATGGGTTAAAATTTTAAACCATTTTGATTGTGTAACGATAACTACACGTTCGGATCACGTTTTCATAAAACAAATTATATTTGAAAATCATTTTTACGGATATTTTATTTATACAAGAATGTGAGCCTAATAGATGGGTTCATCTCTTTTAGTTCGTCTACTTTTTGACTTCAATGTTCTTAGTTGTTCATAATTTAAGATTCACTAAGTATACTATTTTTTTAAAAATTTATGTTGATTGAATAACTATAACTAAACATTTGAATCACATTTATGTCTATATTTACACTATTATATAAAATAAAACGTTCTGTATTTTTTAACTCTTAAACTCTCAGAATTTTTAAGAATTTGCAATATTTTAAATATTTAAAAATATGTGCTAAAATATGATTGGACAATGATAAAACTTATTTAATTCATTACAGATAAACTTAGATAAAATTTAAAATTTCGACATGCTTATCTAACTTACCAGTGATAGGCTTATCTAATTTTACAAGTACAATCTTTAATACCTAATAAGATAAACCCAAAGAAATTTAAAATCTAATATGCTTATCTAATATATTAGTGATAGACTTATCTAATTAATTTTACAAACACAACTTTTAATACCTAATAAAAGAAAAACCCAAAGAACTAAACCTTTCGCAAAGCATGACATTAATGGCTAATTGGATGAGAAAACATATGGGAAAAAACAAAATTTGTTTTATATGTGTGTTTTGATTACCAAAATTGGGAAACATTTGATGGTTTTGAGTTCTATTTATTTTATTTGTTAAAAAAATTCAATTTAGTATCTATTTGTCAAAAAAAAAATATTCAACTTATTGTGTTTTATTTTTCACGCTCTATTTCGATTATTAAAGCCGTATATTTTAGGATTCGTCGAGTATATTATCTATGTTAAAAGTCATGTTGATTGGATAATGGAAACTAGGCATTGGGATCAAATTTGTGGGAAAAAAAAATAAAGCAAATAAAATTTTAAATATAATAGTCAATTTATCTCATAAAGAAGTGATCCAAACGTGTCTCTAATCAATATGATTTTTGAGAAAAATGATCTATTCGATTAATCCTAAAATATGAATGACTAAGATAATCGAAGTGGGCCAAAAAATGGACACTAAAAAACTGACCTGTTCATTAGATCATTTTTGTACGAAAAAAGTCAGTAAATATGATTTCAAATATAACCGTTACTTTGTTTTATAAAAATGTGATTCAATTGAATTCGTTTGGCAATTGATTTTAAATTGTTTTTTAATTTTAAATTACTTTAAATTAAAAAAGCAAAAGTTTGTTTGGTTCGGATAAGGATGGCTTTTAAGCCGAAGGTTTAAAGTCATTTTAAACCAAAAAACAAAAAATTTTACTTAAAATTGTTATAATTTTTAAAATTTTATTTTTAGAATAGTTTAATATTCAAGATTTTATTTAATAGATTTTGACAAATAGCTTTTAAAAATATTATTTTTATAAAAAATATATATGTATAATAAAAATTATAATATCTTTAAAAAAATATTAAAAAATTATGTAAAAAGCAAAAAAGATTAAAAGCCTTTAAATTGAAAAACGAAATTTTTTAACTTTTTAGACTTTTAAGCCAAGAGTCAAATGCCAACTTTAAACCCGTTGCCAAACGAATTCCAAATGTTTAGTTATTGTTATCCTATCAAAATAATTTTTAAAAATAATAATCTACTCGGTAAATCCTAAAATATGAACAATTAAAATAATCGATGTGGGGTCTCTCGTCATTTAGAATTTAATTTTTTTCTCTTTATTTAAATCTTTTTCTATTATTTTTATAAAAAAATTATTTTATTATATATGTATCTATAATGTCTGAAAAATAGTTAATTTTGTAATTTTTTTAATTTATATATATCTTTTTTGTTATTTTTTATTTAAATTAAAAGTGAGCAGTGAAATGTTTAAAATATATTTTTTAATAATAAAAAATTATTTAATATTTAAAATTAATTTTATAATTAAATTATGTTTAAAGTACCGTTGTACAATAAAAGGAAATGATGGGTTTTTTTAGTCATAGGTCTTTGGCTTGGTGGGATAAGTTAAAAAATACAAATTTTTCGTACAATCACATTACAATTTCCTTAAATACAGAACTATTTAATTTATACATGTACACTGTTATATTTAATTTTATATAAATAATGTGAAATTAAATAATGAATTATTTATTCATAAAATTTTCTACTCTCAATCTTATGAATATATTCATTATGAATAAATAATTCATTATTTATTCATAAAATTTTCTATTATCAAATATTATGAATTATTTATTCATAAAATTTTCTATTATCAAATATTATTTGGTATATAACAAATTACATTAGTAATCTTATTCATAACCATTCACATAATAAAAATCTGAATACATTATTTAATTTAATAAATACAGTCATTCAACCAAATATAATCTAAGAGCATATTTGAATTGACGAATTGGATGAATACTGGATTGGACTAAAAAATACAGGAGCTCACCATTTCAGTTTTTATCTTCCAAAATAAATAATTTCAAGTTTGTATCGTGAAATTGGTATGAATTATTCAATGAATGATGAATTGTTAATCTCACATATATAGTATTAATAATACTATGCATCTTTTATATTATTAGTATTAAGTTTCAAATTATCTTTTCACGTAATTTAATAGTCAAAATAACTCTACAACTCTTAGATCATATTTAAAGTATTGGACAAATAGCATAGATAAGATGTCTCAAGACTCTTAGTCTTGGGAAATTTAATCCATACTATTCGTCCAACACTCCAAATCCTAACTCTGAAAGATTATTCCATCAGTGTTTTGAAAAATACGACCAACTAGGTTCAGGCGCAATTAGCTTAGTCGAAAGAAAAGGCTTCTTTTGCGAGTATACGACATGGTAGTCAAATTTTTCAAATGACTTTCTGAGTATCAACTTTCAGGTCACCTAGCTCGTATCTTCTTTATAAATTTTGATGTGAGGATTTCCTTTTTTTAGCCTTGGGTGCTAGTTTGATCTTGGAAGAAGAAGTAGAAAAAGAAATATATAATAGGATACTAAAAATCTGAGCCATTTTTTGAATAAAATGTGACCAATTAACCAACCAACAAAACTACTTGTTACAAATAATATCTGGTTGTTGCATCAAAACATATAAATGTTGACTAATCTATCTAACATTGGACTTGGTAAAATAAAATGGTTGAATAATTAAAAAAATTAAATTATTCAGAAATACACATTGAATGCTAAAATTACGCATTGAATTTCTTGTTGTAGATTCATAATCAAAAAAGTGTTTGTGATTGTTCCAAAAAAAATAAAACAAAAGATATGGTAGGGCTAGGTCTATGTAATTTAATGGCTATAAGTCAACCCTTGTATGGATGTTTTGATGAATGATTCAAGAGTCTGATTGAATATAAGGTAGGAATAATCGGTTTACTAACTTATTAAAGAAAAACGTGCATATGTCATATAAAATATTAACTACTTTTATATATATATATATATATATATATATATATATGAACTAAAGATATATCTACTTTTTCCTACTAACTTTGTCATAAACCTTAATTTTACTGCCAAAAAAAAGGACATCAAATTATTCGAATTAAATGTCTTAAATTTAATTTAGTTCTTTTTTGTTTTCTTTATATGATAATTACTTATCATATACAATTTAATCCAATCATTTTTTTATTTTTGTAAGAATTAAAGAAAATAAATAATTTGATGACAAAAATATTCATATGAATAATTTGGCATTTAGTTTTTATTAATTGTCATTGATTTCGTTTTCAGCCTAATTGTGACAATAATCTTATCATCAATGCCTATCTATTAAAATTTAATTTTACATAATAATCAATTTTTTTATTTTTCTAATTTGCTTATTTCTATTTTTTTTAAAAATTATATATATATATTAATCTCTAGGACCCCATACCCCTAGGACCTCATAGTTCAAGACCCTGAGATCCTTAGATCACTGGACCCCAGGATCCTAAATCCTCGAACCCCCAAGATCTCAAGACCTGAAATCCACCGACACCGTTGGACCCCAAGAACCCTAGGACCCTAGAACCCTCAGATCCCTAAGACCCCAAAACTCTAGACCCCCGGACCCTCGAGAATCCAAACCCCAGGCCGCCGGTAGATATTTGAGGTTAGGATTGTCGAGCGTGGTGAATAACTAAGAACAAATGAAAATAGCTAGGGTTGTCAATTTGAGGTTTATAGACAAGGATAAATAAGTAATTTTATATTTTGATCCATGAACTTATTATTCCTAAATTATGTGTCACATCCCCCATTAGACTAATTATTTATCAATCCATGAAATTGAGAGTCATTCAAAATAATTAATCCCAGCACTATTTTAGTAAACAAACATGAAATTAAAAAATTCTTTGGACTAATAGTTCAGTCCAATTGTCACAACTCATGACGCCCGTAACCGGACAGTGAGTTAAAATCGACCAAAAGCTTCTTTTCATTATTTTTCACATTCTCATTTTAAATCTTTTTAACGGCATTTTTTATCTTTTTTTAAAATAAACTCATACAACTTGGAATGAAAAAAAAAATCACTTTTAATAAAGCATTGTCAATAGATTATATTTTTTCAAAATGTACCCCCAGAACAACTAATATAATTAAAGTGCAACAATACTGAAACGTACTTCCAAGTACTTATTACAAAATTTTCAACAACAGCAATTATAGAAACAGAAAAACTAAACATAAATTAAAATTTCATATTCCAGCAGCTGATTTCTCCATATAGTCAAGCGTAACCTGAAATATTTCAACATTCATCAGCACATCTAATGTGAATTCAATGAGAACTGAACTCTTAATTGTTACATAGTGTTAAAATGATATATATACTAAACAGTTTGTCAGAATTCGATAGAGAGCGACCTCACATTTTATACGATAGACATGATCATTTCTTATAGCCACTTGGCCATGGTCCTCACCATTATTGCCTCGACTCACTAGTACGTTTAACGTCTTCCAGCGACCAGAACATCGTTTAACCAATTATTCTTTCACGCATTATTTTCATTCGTTTTTATTTTCATTATCCGTTTTTATTTTCGTCATTTGTTTTTATTTTTCTAACAATACGGCATATCAAGCATTCATGTAAAATAAAAACTAATTCAGTTATCAGAGACTCACCTGATTTAGCAAAATTTATTCTCAATTATCACAGAATTCTAAATCTAAAAAACATGCATGTTAAAATTATAATTAGATAGCATTCTACATTTTATTATTAATTCTATTCTACTTTTAAAGTATTTTACAAAAACTTAAATCATTAAAAATCACTAAAGATGCACCCAAAAATTTAATTCATTTTATTTCATAAAACTAGTTAAAAAATATTAATTTTGAATTTATAAAATATTCTATTTTTATAATATAGACAATCACATACACACTTTTTATTAAAATATTTTTATCTTTTAAAATAATTATTTTGTATAGGATTATTTTATCTACACATTCGCCTATAGAGTGCTTCGAAAGGTGCCATCTTGATACGAGCCTAGAAACTATTGTTATAAGCGAATTCGATAAGCTATACGTGATCTTCCCAACTTTTTTGAAAATCAATGGCGCAAGCTCGAAGCATATCCTACGTCATTTGAATAATCCATTCTGATTTCCCATCCATTTGTGGGTGAAAAACTGTGCTGATGTTTAAGCTGGTGCCCATGGCTATCTGAAAGCTCCTCTAAAATCGAGAGATGAATCTTAGATCGCAGTCTAAAACGATTACCACTAGGACTCCGTGTAAGCGCACAACTTCTTGAACATAGAGCCTGTCCAACTGGTCGATTGTGAACGTATTCTTCACTGGTAAGAAATGAGATGTCTTCGTAAGTCGATCGACAATAACCCATATAGAGTTGTTGCCTTTCTGCTCCGAGATAATCCTATCACAAAGTCCATAGTGATATGCTCCCATTTTCACTCAGGAACCGACAAAGGTTGCAGAAGACCAGCTGGTCTTCGATGTTTTGCCTTGACTTACTGGCACTGAAGACATTTTCTCACGTACACTTCCATGTCCCTTTTCATTCCTATCCACCAAAATGTCCTCCACAGATCTTGATACATTTTCATCAATCCGGGATGTATTGTGAATTTTGAATTATCACTCTCGTTTAGTATTCGCTGCTTTACTTCTATAATATCGAAGATGTACATCCAATTTCAAAATCTCAACACGCCATCCAAAAGTGAAAAATCTGGGTCTGACATCACATTAACTCAGTCGCAAATTACCTTTAACTTCGGATCTTCTTGTTGCCATTGCTTTACTTCTTCTAAAACAGTTGATTGGACTATGATTGCTACACAAAAAGACGTAAATTCCCTGTCCAGCTCCAGTCGTTCAGCACTCTCAAAAGATTGTAGTTGGTATGCAAGAAGACTATTTATAGTTCCCGTAACCTTTCGACTCAAAGCGTCAGCTACTACGCTCGCCATCCTAGGGTGATACAGAATGTTGATATCGTAATCCGTCATTATCTCTAGCCAGCGTCTCTGCCTCAAGTTCAAATCCTTCAGCATGAAGATGTACTTCAAACTTTAGTAATCGGTATACATGTCGCAGGGTACTCCGTAGAGATAATGTCGCTAGATCTTTAGTGCAAACACCACGGCTGCTAGCTCGAGATCGTGGATCGAGTAATTCTTCTTGTGGATCTTCAATTGTCATGAAGCGTATGCGATGACTTTTCCATGCTGCATTAGTACACATCCCAATCCTTGTCTCGATGCATCACTATAGATTGAGAATCCTTCTATGCCTTCCGGTAGGGCAAGTACAGGTACTGTTGTCAATCTCTCTTTTAGTTCTTGGAAACATTTCTCCCGTCTCTCATTCTAGACAAAATGTTCTCCTTTTCGAGTGAGCTCCGTTAGTGGTACTGCAATTTTTGAAAAATTCTGTATAAATCGACGATAATATCCTGTAAGGCCTAAGAAACTTCGTATCTCCGTCACTGTCGTTGGTGTTGGCTAGTTCACGACTGCTTCTATCTTTTGTGGATCAACTGATATTCCGTTACTCCTGACCACATGCCTAAAAATACCAATTCCTTCATCCAGAATTCACATTTCTTCAGCTTAGCGTATAACCTATGCTCTTTCAATTTTTGCAGCACCTTCCGTAAATGTTCCACGTGCTCGTCTTCACTTTTAGAATAGATTAAGATATCATCAATGAATACAATCATGAACTCATTCAAGAACTCCTTAAACACTTGGTTCATGAGATCCATGAAAGTTACCGGCGCATTAGTCACTCCAAATGGCATCACTAAGAACTCGTAATGTCCGTACCACGTTCGAAAAGTTGTTTTCTCGATATCCTCCTTCTTCACTTTCAAATGATGATACCCGAACTGCAGGTCTACCTTGGAGAATACTGTCACACCTTGCAACTGGTTGAATAAGTCATCTATCCGGGATAAAGGGTATCTATTTTTAATCGTGACTTTATTCAATTCCCGGTAGTCTATGCATAATCTCATTGTCCCGTCTTTCTTCTTCACAAACAACACTGGAGCTTCCAATGGTGACATACTGGGCCTAATAAAATCATTATCTAATAATTCCTGTAACTAGACTTTTAATTCTTTTAGTTCAGCTGGGGCAATACGATACCGAGTTTTCGAGATCGGTTGAGTCCCGAGTGCAACTTTTATAGAAAAATTAATCTCTCGATCTACGGGTATTCTCGGTAGGTCTTTAAGAAACACCTCCGAAAACTTGTAGATCACGGGAATCTCTGTCAATCTTGGACTTTGTGCATTTTTTCCGGCACATTGTAGAGATAATCTTGACATCCTTTTGTCAAGAGTTTTCGAGCTTGGGCTACAGATATAAAAGATGGGAGTGAAGAAACTCTTTGTCCCTCAAAACAAAATTCTCTGCGAATGGTACGAAAATAGACATACTTTGATGTGCAGTCGATAACAGAATGATTGGTTGCAAGTCAATCCATACCAAGGATCACGTCGAAAGTTCCCATGTTAATAAGAATTAAATTTACCGACAGGCTAACATCACCAAAAGTTACCTCGCAATTTCTATATATATAGGAACAAATTATTCCTTTTCTTATGGGTTGAGATGCCAGAAATTCATAATCAATAGGTTATGGTGTTCTCTCTAACTTTTTAGCAAATTTAGACGATATGAACGATTGTGTTGAACCGGAATCAAATAGTACGTAAGCTAGTGTGGAGCAAACAAACAGGTTACCTACGACGACCTCTTCGTTGTTTTGGGGATCTCCTGGCATTAGCGTAAACATTCTTCCTTGTCTTTAGTTGTTGTTATCGTTTCTTCAGGCTTCGTACGGTGGCTTCCTCGTATCTCCCGTTCCCTGGCTTGTGTTTCCCCTGCCACTGTTGTTTGCCGAGAGTTTTGAGCAGTCCCTTTTGATGTGTCCTTCGGCACCACACTGGAAGCATCTATTGGTCGTCCTCCAGCAAACTCCCGAGTGCACCTTTCCGCACGTCGCACAAGGAGGCTACTGATTTCCTCCACTAGTAGTTCCTGCATTGGCCTTCTTTGAACTCCCGCCTCCTGATCCTATAGCTTGGCGCTTTCGGTTCTTAAAGAACTTGTGACTCTCATTATTGTTATGTTCTACCAGCATTGCTCGATCCACCACGTCATCGTAGCTAGGCAATCTCAATAGACGGATCATTTTTCTGATTTCTAGTTGTAACCCATCCTCGAACTTGCGGGTCTTTATGTGCTCAGTGTGAATCATATGCGGGAATACTCCGTAAGATTCGTGAACTCTACCTCATATTCAGAAACTATCATTCCCCATCTCTGCTTAAGTTGCTGGAACTCAATGCATAACTAAAATTGTAATAAGAAAATACATGCTCTATGGTGTAAACTTATATTATGACCATAACTAAAAATATTATCATGCATGCAATAATTCAAACAGTAATGTATGACATATAAAAAAATACATACAAGAATCCTATGATCTAGGGTTTAAACCGTAACCTAGCTCTAATATCACTTTTGTCACGACCCATTGCAATATATGGCAACGATATTGTCCTATTTAGGCAAAAATTATCACAATTTTGTTCTTCCTAGGAGGTCATCCATCCTTACATTGCTCCTACCCAAGCACGCTTAACTGCGGAGTTTTGCTAGGATGTTTACCACCTGAAAAAAAGTTTTGTTGAATGTAAGAGTCCAAGATTTTTCCCTTTATAGCCTAGGAATTCTCTTTCTCTTTCCGATGTGGAATATCAGGATATTATAATTCATCCTTCTTAGGGCTGCACGTCCCCGTGCAATAACTTGCCAACTCTGATAGCCTACCAGTCCTTATCGACCTACCCACTCAGCAGCCCGCCCACATGACACGCGAAATTGCAGGAGTCCACACTCGGAGGTAGGAAGAGTCGGCTCTGATACCATCTATAACACCCCGACTCTTCAAATGACGGCGATATTATTCGCTTTGGGTAAAAATTCTCACGATTTTATTCTTTTCAAGAGGTCACACATCCATGCATTGCTCCCGTCCAAGCACGCTTAACTGCAGAGTTTTGTTAGGATTTCTTCCATCTTGGAAAAAGCCTTGTTGAATGTAAGGGTCCAAGATTTTTCCTTTTATAGCCAATGAATTCACTATCTCTTTCCGATGTGGGCTACCAAAATATCACAATTCACTCTTCTTAGGGCTGCACGTCCCCGTGCAGTAACCTGCCAGCTCCAGTAGCCTACCAGTCCTTATTGACCCACTCACTCAGTAGCCCACCCACATGACACGCGAGACTGCAGGAGTCCACACTCGGAGGTAAGAAGAGTCGGCTCTGATACCATCTGGAACACCCCGACCCTTTACATGACAACGATATTGTCCGCTTTGGGCAAAAATTCTCACGATTTTATTCTTCCCAAGAAGTCACTTATTCTTGTATTGCTCCCGCTCAAGCATGCTTAATTACGAAATTTTACTAGAGTTTCTATCACTTGAAAAAATTTCTCGTTGAATGTAAGGGTTCAAAATTTTTTTCTTTATAACCTAAGAACCCCATCTTTTTTCTTTCGATGTGAGATACTAGGATATGACACTAATATTCTAATCTCACACTTTAAACATGATCTAAGGCCCTGTTTGATTGGCATTATACCGGTTCGGATTGAACTAATAATCCAAAGGCTTTATAAGATTGTGTTTGTTGTCTTAAATAGGGACCAAACTCTTAGCCCAAGTGGACTATGAATCCTCCAAAGAATAGGATTACTAAACCCATATATAAGAGATGGTATTGATAGTTCAATCCATCCAAATTAATTGTGACTTACCATTTTACCCTCAGTTGCAAAACACTTATCTCATCTGCGCATTGAACTGCTCCATGGGAAGTTGGAGATTTGCAATGATGGAAATTATTCTGAATGTTTAATTTTTAATTTTTAAACAAAATAAATTTTTAATTTTGCTTGGTTTTCAGTATTACTTGCTTTTCTTTTTTTCTTTGGGTAAATTACGACCTTTGTTTATCTTTTTAATTTTTGATTATAAATTTTTAATTTTAAAAATGGTCCAATGACTGAATTTAAAAACTTATAAAAATTTTAATAAAAATTAAAAAAAATAACATAAAAATTAACTTATTAGCTTATTTAACTTAGTTTTAAAAAAATTAACTTATTATCTTATTTAAAAAAAAACATATTTATTAGTTTTTTTACTACAAAGATAATATTGAAAATGAACAAATATAATCATATCCCACGTTATTCAATTTCACCCAAATTAAATATGAGTTTGTCTAGTCCATTATCTAATTCTATGTAAATCAAATATAAAAAAATTAATCCCACCTTATTACCAATCTCACTTCACTATTAATCTCACCCAACTTACACCGATTATCAAACGAAACCTAATTCCATTCTTTATTCCACCCTAACTAAATATAAACTGAATTTTTCATTATACACATAATTAATTCTATAATCTTTTAACATTAAAAAAACATAAGAAATCCACAGTATTACTTCTCTCTTATTATATCTCCAATAGGCCCTGTTTGTTTGTGGCAAAATAATAATGGTTGGCAAATAAATTCATGATGGGAAAAAATCTTCAAAACTAACTTATTACTCCATGCATGGGACAAATTTAATCTCACAAGTGGTGTGTTTGTTTGGCCAGTGTAATGAGTTTGTGTGATTAACTGAAAAGATAAGTAAACTTAAGAATGTTGATTCGGCATTATTTTTTCTTGTGCCTAATTGAATCATTGGTTGAAATTAATCTGAAAATATTCTTTTTAAATTCACTTCTTAAAAAAGATTTAGACCCACACCTATTATATTTTTTTGAAATCGTATTTTACCAAATTAAAAAAAAAATCATGTTTTACGTTTAGTTGAATAATATTTTTTAAACATAGAATATTATTTATTGCGGGTGTTTATTGTTGTTAAACTTATGTTTCGAATTAATATTTAAAAAGGGAAGGTAAAACGTATTAAAATAAAATTTTAAAAAATTAATTCTTTGAAGTAGTTTTAAATTTTTAAGAAAAAAAAAACAAGTTATTTACAAAGTAGTTTTGAAATTTTAAAAATTACTTTTTCAAAGTAGTTTTAAGTTTTTAAGAAAAATAATAATAAATTATTTACAAAAACACAAATTTTAAAAATAATAATAAAAACCACATTTATGGGCAGTGCTAGTAAAGGACGAGAGGGGGCTAATGTACCGAAATTTTATAACACTTTATTAATACTTTTAAGTTTTTATTAATTTTAAAAATTTGTCCTTCTAAATGATAATTTTTCTCTATTAAATAATAATTTTATCTCTTCTTTTTTTAATAATTGTCTTCTTTTTCCAATGTCATCAACAATTATTGCAGTTCGTCCAATCATCTCTTGTCAGGTTCTTCAAATTAATAAAAAAATTAAAAAATTATTAATTTTATAATTTTATACCACCAAATTATAACTTTGCGCTATTAAATTATAATTTTTTTTTAAATAAATATTTCTTTTTTTCTCCATCGTCAGCACTATTGTGTGCACTTATTGCAATTCATCAAATTATCTCTTGTCATTTTTACTTCAACCCTATTAACAAATTGGCTCATTATCTATTTTGGTGTTTGATTTTTAATTTTGACTTCAATTATTTGTATATCTAATTTACTTGATTGGTCACTGTTATTGATTTTTTTTTTCAAATTCTTGTAACATAACAATGAGAGAGTTCAAATACAAAGATGTGAAACATAAACTTGGAAAAGTTGCCATGAATCTAAAGGAATGTAAAACAAACATAAATTAACAAACTATTATATTTGTTTTTGTAATATGTCTAGGGCCAACCATGAAGGATATGAAGGTCAAAGAGGACGATAAAAAAATAGCTTTATAATTTTTTTACACAGTAATTTCATGAAAAATTATTACAAAAGTTTTAATGAATTAAAATTTTTTTTCTTGTTGTTTTACAATTCAACAATATTCAATTTACACAAATTTTTTTGTACAAAGTTTTTTTTAAAAGTAGCAAACAAAAAATTAGAAAAAAATTATCCAACAAAGACTTTATATATACAATAAACAATTATAATAAAATACAAATCTTGCATTTAATCGTTCAACTATTTAAAAATAATAATATAAACAATAAAATGTATAATAAAATTGAATGACCTAATTTTTGTTAAAAAATTGAGAACCCAGAGCTATTGCCTTCGTGACTTTGCTTCAAGGTCGGCGCTGAATATATCAACCTAAATTGATTTTTTTTTAGTACCACTTATATCTATTATATATGATTTTAGATTTTCGCCCCACAAAATAAAATTCCTAGCTTTGCCCATGGCTTCATAGGCGGAGCTAGTAAAGGGCGAGAAGGGGCTAATGCTGAAGTTTTATAACACTTTATTAATACTTTTTAAATTTTTATTAATTTTAAAAGTTTACTCCTTTAAATTATAATCTCACACTATTAAATTATAATTTTGTCTCTTTTTTCTTTTAATAATTGTCTCTTTTTATCAATATTGTCAATAATGATTGCAGTTCACCCAACCACCTCCTGTCATCTTATTAAAATTAATATAAATAAATAAAAAAAATATTAATTTTATAATTTTATCCCTCTGAATTATAATTTTATGCCATTAAATTATAATTTTACCTCTTTTTCCTTTTAATAATTATTTCTTCTTTTCACTATCATCTGTACTTATTACAATTCATTCAATCACCTCTTGTAATCTTCTTCCTCCAATGCTTTTATCAAATTGACTCATTATTTATTTCAGCGTTTGACTTTCAATTTCGAGTTTTATTGTTTGTATATCTAATTTAATTAATTGGTCAATTTATTTGATTTTTTTCCCATATTCATGTAACATAATAATGAGAAAATTTACATACAAAGACGTGAAACATAAATTTAGGAAAGTTGATTTAAACGAATGTCAAACAAACATAAATTAACAAACTATTGCATTTGTTTTAATAATATGCCCACGGCAAGAATTTGGAGCCCAAAGTGGATAATAAGAAATGGACTCTATAATTTTTTACACATGTCGTAATTTTATGAAAAATCATTACAAATATTTTAATAAATTAAATTTTTATCTTTTTATTTTACAATTCAACAATATTCACGTTACATAGTTATATTCTTTTTTGTACAAACTTTTTTAAAAAGTAAATATAATAGAATAAAATCAAATCAGAATAAAATCAATCTAATCAATCTAATATTCTAATCAATCTAAATTTAATA
>JAOTRH010000018.1:2952012-2963589 GCA_034768845.1 Heliamphora exappendiculata | reverse complement strand
GGGGACGGTGGGGTGGTGGCTTGGGGGTGGTGATTTTGAGGGAGACGGTGGTTTTGAGGGCGATTTTAGGGTAAAACGGTGATTTTCGTTAAATTGAATTAAAATTTTAACGGCTGTGGTCTCTTTGATGTTAAAATCAAATATGATAAGATATTAGTGCAATTTTTGAAATCACATGGGGATTTCTGTTTTTGTCAAAAATTTCATGGGAGTTAGTGTAATTTACCATAATAGTAATAAAGAGACAACATTTTTAATATTAATTCATTTTTAAAAATAAAATTTATTATTTTTACAAATCTTAATATAATTTATATAAATATTTATACACTTTTTATTCACCATCAACGGTCAAATGAACCATAACTAGCATTTTCGTTTATTTATTTACAGTTTGTGTCATTTTGAGGTGTCAAATGCAGAGCCGGCCCAACTATTTTTTGCGTGATATCCTTCTGTCATTTAATTGTCGGGGAGGAAGGCGGTGGACGGTGGCGGTGGTGTTGTCCGTCGGGTGCTGGCAATGAGCAGCGCATCACATGATTCCCTACCGCGTCACGAGATTGGTTGCGTCACTCTTACTAGTAAATAGTAATAGTTCTCATTACCTCTCCATGAAGCGATATGTACAAATAGATCTTTTCTGCAAATGGCCTAATACCAATTGACAATTCCAAGATGTTTTACCAATTCCAAGATCTTCTCAAAACAAAAAAGCATATTGGTTAATTATTTTATTTAGGTGTCGATTCGCATTTAGTTTAAAAATTAATTTTTTTTATTTTAATTGAAAATTTTAATTTAATTTATAGTAAACTTTTTGATAATTTAATTTTTAAGTTAGTTTTTTTTAAAATTCATTGTTTGAATAAAAGCTTATTTTTTATTTTTTTATTTAAATTGAACAATTTTACCCTTATACATATTTAATATTAACAATTATATATAGTTAGTAGTTGTACGTAGTAAATAAATAATGAATTAATGATATTACTGCATTTTAAAAATAATTGTGTTTGAATAGAATATATTATGAGTTAATGTTTTGATTTAATTTGTTAGCTTTTTAACTTTTTTGCTTTTTAACCAAATTATTTATGTTAATTTTTTTACGTTTTTAGTTTAAAAAAATTAAAACACTATAGTTGCTGGGCATAGTCAGTATTTTTTTTTTAAAACTCAATAGCATTTTTAAAAAGTTTTATTTGACAAAAAGACTTAAAACCCAACTTGAGTCGATCGAACAAATAGTTATAGTGGTGAGGTGACTATTGGTTCTTTAAGGTCAGTGACAGAGAGAGTTTTTTTTTATTATTATTACAAGGGAGAGGGGGTGCTGAGGTTTGAACCCCGGTTGATGAGGACTCGTTTGAGTTTCAACCACTTGGGCTAGGGGCTTTCTCAGTGACAGAAAGAGTTAAGCCTTCCAATTTTTGGTCTTTGCTTTTCTTTGATTTTAAAGTATAACGAAGCATAAGAATAATCTTCTTCTTCAATTCATCATCAATATGTCTTTTGGAACTCTGGTCATCACTTTTCTTTTTGTTAGTTGGAGCAACATTCTTACTAGCGTAGTTATTGATGTAGTTGTAAAACTGATAGCTTAGCGACAAAAACAACAACTTGTAGTTATTTCACCCAAATGTTTGTTAAGTAGAATTTAGCATAAACAAAGTGTGATTCTGTTTCAATGAAGTGCTTTTCATTAACTATTATACTTTTTATAACATTATTCCGATAATACTTAAAGTATGTATCATGTTAACTCTTTACTGACGTGTATATCACATGATAAAGAGAGAACAATTGTGTGGTGTTGACCTAAGCATTTTGTTTTCATCTATAATTGTGATGGTTAGTGAAAGGGGTGGGCTGCGTTTTCAACTCGTTGAGCTATAGTGAGGCCCAAAAGGATGAAACCTAGTCTAGGGCCGAACCATGAGAGATCGGCGATAAGCATGGGAATACCTCATTAAATGTTGGCCTATCTCTCTCTCTGCTTGGCTAGGGAGGCATCTGCAAAAGACCAAGGAATGCATGAGTGATGACAATAACAGTAAGGAGAGGAGGGGCAAAAAAAAATGAATCGACTTGGACTCCCTAGAATCGTCAGAATGGAACGACAGCAAGTTCGGCTCGGTTTGCCTGGAATTTGAAGTCTCCTCCTACCAAGATAAAGTCGTTGCCGTGTTTGTCCGATTCGGGGAGACCGTGCACCATTTGCTAGGCAACAGACCTTTGGCGGAGGTAGTATGTGTGGTCGTTGCGGGCAATGATGTAGCTATGAAAAATTTTTGGGATGCCGAGATTCAAGCCATAGTGACGGTTGATCTCAGCCACTCCCATCACAACCCTAATAAAGTTTATGGAGATTTAACGAAGGGTGAGGCGACATGTGGCAAACATTTCTTTGAGGAGAGGGTCAATGGGGAACCGTACCCCGGCCTCCATTATGGAGGCGATGGGAAATTCAACCTCGTTTCCTCAGGGACAAAAAAGAGACCCCGAAACGTCAGGGTCATAGTAGGGAACTGTGACTGATGGAAGGCTACGGTATCTAGCCCTGAAGGCTGACAGGACTGCGAGGGTGTCTACCTCTTTGACAAATTTCCCCTTTCTAGCCATGGCTAACGGGGAAGAGAAGTGGTTAAGGAAAAAAAAATAGAAAGGGGAAGGAGAAGATAACCTAAGCCCAAACCCAAGCAAAAAACAAGAAAACGTGTATATTCTGATCCCCGAGAAATCCAGGAGGGAAGACAAGGGAGGGCAGAAAGATGATGGAAAGGAAAAGAAGGTGAAAAATCAAAAATTGTAACACTTACAGAAAAAGGAGAAGCGGAGTACTCAGCGACGGACGATGACTGTGCTTGGAGAACAACAACGACGGGATTTGCCAGTGTGTTCAGCAGTGGTGGAGGCAATCACCTGGAACGAAGAGAGAAATGGCGTCACAGAGAGAAATGGGAGAAATGAGCTTAAATGATCGAAGGTCAAAGAAAAAGAAGGAAAATGAGGCTAACAACCCCATTTATGAAGGGATTTTCTATCCTAATTGAAAGCGCCAACGGTCGCCTCGAGGAAGTGGGGCGTCACATGTCTCTCATCGGAAAGGTGCGAAACTCCCCATTCCGGACCAATCGCGCCTTGACACGTGGTAAGTTGCGAATAACATCGGGGGACATTCAAAGAATCGGTGGCGCAATAAATGGGCTGAGGTGAAGATGGACGATTGAATGAGCTTCCCTCATGCAGAGCGAGAGGAAAGCTGAGGGGCAAATGAAGGGGGTGGGCCGAGTTTTCGACCCGTTGGGCTGCAGTGAGGCCTAAAGGAATGAAACCCAGCCTATGGCCAAACCATGAGAGCCCTGCGATAAGCATGGGGATACCTTATTAAATGCTCTGACATAGCATTGAATGCAATTTGACCGAGATAGGATGTGATTAATTGCGATGGAAAGGCGTCTATCAACTATTAAATGTGACGCCTCCTCGGGGAACGCATTTTGTGTCAAGAGCTCGGCCATGAGGACAGGCTGAGCTCGGTACATTTAATGTGATGTGACTTGAGTTCGTCTGTCGTCGGCACAAGGATAATGGCGAAATGATGGGGACACTTTTGGCATAGAATGAGTCAGATGAATCAGAGTGGCAGAGGGTACGAGTCAGAGAATGATGATTATTGGGGTTGAAGACATAAAAGGAGGATTTACCTGCTATAAAAAGGAAGGAATAAAGGCACCTAAGAGGTACACAAAAAATCAAGGAACAATCTCTGTACACTTACTTTGAGTGATTATCTTCAACTTCTAACTTCGTCATCGGAGTGGCCTCAGGCGATTAGCCGCCGGCTAACTCACGTATGTTCACTTTTGTAGGTGCTGACACATTAACGGGTTCACTCGGACTGAGTTCAATTCATCAAACAAATATAATCAACGGGTCATCCCCGTACAGTTAGCATGCTTGCAATATAATCATTTGTAAGTATATGATAATCAGGTTCAATTAGCGTGTCCTCCATTGTAAAAGAGTTTTCGTCCCTACGCTTGAAAGGTTGTTTAATATTCACAGCATAACATTGAATTTGGAAAATAACCTTAAACATTGGTTCCGATAGAAATTCTCACAACATAATTGGAGTGTATGGTTTTTCTTCTGTCCCATCCTCAGCTACTTTCTTAGCAAGTGTACCATGATGCCTTCTCGTGGCCTTTGTTTGCTTTTTCTTTGCTCGCCCAAACTGAAGATGATACAGAGTTAGCTTACCCTCTCTCTTACGGGTAACTAGTGTCCATCCTTTATCATTCGAGCTGATTAGTTTTCTTATTTCACCATGACTACTCCAATTTTTAAATGATTAAATGGAGAAAATGGTGCTACTATGTCAATTGAGTCAAATGATCTGAATTAAATTTTGTACATTGGTGGCCATGAAATAAGCCTTCCCAACTTTTGAGATTCTGGTTCAAGAAGAGCAGTATGTAGGGGAGCAATAACAATAGCAGTTTGATTTGTAACTGCAAATTTGTTTCTTTCCAACAAAATATGTCCTTGGTTGCCTAATGATCTTTTCTTTTAGAATGAGATATTGCCAAGTTGAATGGCTAACCAATCGGTGATATTTGCAGTAGTTTGGTTTTTAAACTCTCTCGGTTTCTTCAGGACGCTTCATTTTTAGAAGCTTAGTGAGATTCATTTTCAAAATGTTGTCAAGCATTAAAGGGACTTCACAATCAAGAAATGAATACTACTTTTATTGTATTTCTTTCAAAGTGAGCCGCTTCATTCCTTTTTTTTGGGTATAACCTGCCTTCTCACTCTTGGCTTAGCGATAAGTTTAACCGACATAGTGATTACTATCATCGATTCTTTGCTATCGGCCTTAGGTCCATGCTTTTCCACTTTACTACTATTATGCCTGCTCCCTCACTTTTCGGGCTCTTAGATAGACAGTCCTTGACCACATTTACTGTAATGCTAACCTTTATGTCATGAGTGTGAGTTGCTAATTCTTTGAAGTTTCTAGGTTTGATTCTTTGAAGAATGTAATGCAATCCCCAATGCATACACTTGATGTACATATTGATTGCAGAGATTTTGCATAATCTCTGTTTGCAATTAAGGCTCAAACTTCTCCACCTATTAATTTAATCAATAACGAGTTCACCTTTACATTGGTGATAATTGGTAAGCATGATCGTGTTGGCAGTATGACCGGTGCTGTAGAAGCGGTTGGGAAATTTTTGTTCTAATGTTCCCACCTATCAGTTATATTGGATTTGAGGTTACAATACCAATCAAAAAATATTTTCCTGGAGTGTTCAAACAAATTACTTGACCAGAATATATTCATCAGTACCAGCGTTGTTGCATATTTCCACAAAAGTGAGCAATGTGTTACTATGGATTATCTTTGCCGTCAAATTGTTAACACTTTAGTGGCTTTAAAACTTTTGATTGCTGATATTGAAAATGTATTTTCATTTGATTGATCAGTCGAGTGCATGGTTTTGCATAAGTAAGAGAAGATTTTGAAATTTCATTTGTACTTATTCTTGATGGTGCCTAGATGAACTCCTTCAATTGGTTGATATGAATGGAGTCGTCAATTGAAATCTACAATCTTGTTTAATCTTTTTGTTGTTTGTTAGAAGTTTTAGATGCTTCTTGAGGTTTTGGAGGGTTATGAGTAATCTTACTTAAATTTCTCATGCTTTTGATCTTGTTTATTATAGATGCAATTTGAATATCTCGATCTTGTATAATTTTGCAGAGTGTTTTAACAGTTCTTGTTAAGAGAGCAATCTACTCATCCAATACAAGAACTGTTGTTATCATTACTGGCATGACAACAACATTAATTAATTTAAACTCTGACAATAGAGTAGGAGAAGATTAAACGGAGTCAAAACAGCTTGAATTTGTTTCTTCTTCAAACTTCATATGGGTTTTAATATATGAGGTTGATTTTTGAGACATACAAGGGTGTAATAAGGTTTTTCAATAATCGTAGCAATTTCCTAGTCAGTCTACACAATGATATCTTTTTCGTTGGTCTCTGAAGAGCTTGATAGGGTATGCGGTGCTTTTGGTGAATTAAAAATAAAAAATAAAAATTGATTTTCAAACGGTGAAATATCTTTCGAGTTTAACATAATATATGATAAAAAGTATATGATAAATTTTGAATGAAAAATATCACAAAGGTTTTAAAACTTTAATCTGTAGAACTCTTTTAAGTTACTTGATGTCTTTAAGTATTGGATGTAATGTTAGTGCACTCTTATTTGTAGGAGTGTACGGTGAAGAGTCGTAAAGAAAATCAAACTCTTAATAATTATATATATTTTCTTTATTTTATAAGAATACTTTAAAGTCTAAGCTTATGCTTATATTTATTTATTTTTTAAAGAGATAATTATGACATAATTGTATCTCTTGTATTTATTTTAGAGAAATAATTATTCACTTTAATTTAAATTATAAAATATTTATTTTTTTCTCATATAAGTTTTTATGTGTCAATTAATTTAATTTAATTAGACGAAAATTTGTTGCGATAAAAATTACATTATTTTATACCTAGTAGCATACAATTGCAATATTTGTGCCAATTTAATTCATGACAATATTTAACTTTTTAATAATTATGTTTTATTTTTAATGTATTGACATGTGATAATTTAGGATGGAATAAAATTTACATGTTTATAGTTTTTTCCTCTTATAACTTAAGAAAATAAAATAGAATAATTTTTTCTATTATTAGTAACCAAATAAGTTATAACAAATAATAATACATTTTGTACATATAATTATATTTTTTATTTATTATTTGTCTAGAGGTAATTAATATTTTTTTTTATAAAAAAAACAATGAGAATAAAATATGGGACTAACCAACTGTCGCGTAACTATAACCATGGCTTTGGCGCCATTCCCAATCTTCTCCACTTCCGAACTGCTCGTCAATTGACACCATCTCTCTTTAGACAGCACTTCTTTTCTGTAAACTGTCGAAAACGGCCATGTCATCCAAAACCCTAACCCTAGAATCTCCAACCCTCTTCCTCAACGCTCACCGCTCTCTCTCTCTACAATCTCCACAATCCCCTCCACCCCTCTCTTTCTCTCTCCTCTCCAACCACTCCCCTCTTCCCCCAATCCCCTCCGACCTCCCCCAATCCAAAATCATCCCCAAAACTCGCTTCGTCGTCGACGGTTTCCGATACGCCGGCGACTACTCCGTCTCGTACTTCCTCTCTCACTTCCACTCCGACCACTACACCGGCCTCACCCCTAACTGGTCCAGAGGCATCATCTTTTGCTCCGGCACCACTGCTCGCCTTCTCGTTGAGGTACTCAAAATATCATCACTGGTTGTCGTCCCATTATCTTTATCCGAGCTCGTTTGGATCGACGGCTGTGAGGTGTTGCTAATCGATGCGAATCACTGTCCCGGCGCGGTTCAGTTTTTGTTTAATATTCCGGGTAGTGGAGGCAAGAACGAGAGGTATGTGCACACGGGTGATTTTCGTTATCGTGATTCAATGAAATTAGAGCCTGTTTTGAGTGAATTTGTTGGTTCTGATGCTATCTTCTTGGATACAACGTATTGTAATCCAAAGTTCATGTTTCCGTCGCAAGAGGAGTCGATTGACTATATAGTTAGCGTGATAGAGAGAATTGGGGTCGAAAATGAGGGTTCTTTGAAGTCTGTTTTGTTTCTTGTAGCTACTTATGTTATCGGAAAGGAGAGGATCTTGGTCGAAATTTCACGGAGGTGTAATCGAAAGATACATGTAGATGGTAGAAAAATGGCTATTTTTTGTGTCCTGGGGTTTGGAAAAGATGAAGTGTTTACCGAGGATGAATCTGACAGTGACGTTCATGTTGTTGGGTGGAATGTGCTGGGTGAGACCTGGCCATATTTCCGACCCAATTTTGTGAAGATGAAGGAGATTATGAATGAGAGAGGGTACTCTAAGGTTGTGGGTTTTGTTCCAACGGGTTGGACGTATGAGGTAAAGCACAAGAAGTTTGCAGTAAGGACCAAGGATGCATTTGAGATACATCTTGTACCTTATAGTGAGCATTCAAATTATGATGAACTCAGAGAATTTGTGAGGTTTTTGAAGCCGAAACGTGTTATTCCAACAGTAGGTGTTGATGTTGACAAACTTGACAGCAAACATGCCAATTATTTGGGGAAGCATTTTGCTGGTTTGGTTGATGAAGTAGCCATCAAACAAGAATTCTTGATGGGATTTCATCGTTGTCTTCAGGAGACAGATGATAAGCCTGGGAAGGATAGCGAGATTGTCCAGAAGAAGATGAATCAGTCGAAAGAGGTCCAATCACCCGAACACAAACCCAATGATGCAATTAAGAGAATTGTTTCAGATTCCCTATCCTTTTGGCAGGAACCTGATGCACGAGATTTGGATGAATTAAGTGCCAATGACAACGAGGAAATCATTCAACAACTTCGTGACTGTCTGCCCACCTGGGTCACTCAAAACCAGATGCTTGATCTGCTTAGTGGCTCTGGTGGAAATATGGTTGAAGCAGTTTCTTATTTTTACGAACATGAACTTGAATTTCATGAGCAAACCAGTTCTTGGGCATCATCTGCTTGTACATTGCAGACCAGCCCAGTTAATGAATCTGCATCACTCACTAAACCGTGTTTTGTTGACAGCCCTCTTAAAAATGTGGATGTTCCTCTACGTCAAAACTCTAAATCACCGACCACAAGGAATTTAATTAAGAGCAGTATTTCTCCTGGCAAAAGGAGGAGAAATGTAGATAATGTGCCCATCAAGAAAGCAAGAAGCAATTCAAGTCTGGAATCTACTCATTCAAAGCAATCCACTATAACAAGTTTCTTTACTAAACTTGCACCTAATGTGTCTCAATGTGATGAAAATATGTTGCCAAGCGATCCTATTAAGTCATACAAAGGGGAGGTAGACCAGTTTATTCAGATTGTAAATGGGAGCGAATCATTAAGATGTTATGCTGCCACTATCCTGGAGGAGACAAAAGGGGATATAAATATGGCCCTGGACAAATATTACAGTAATCCTGAGGGTTACCTCCGCGAGAACAAAAACAGTTTGGCAGGCTGTAGATCTGTCTGGGCTGAACCTAGGCCTATCAATTCAAATTGCTCTTCTCACAAAGAAAAAATGGTATCAGAGGTATTACAAAATGAGAACAATTTGCCTGTGCCAGAACTGTTGCAGGATAATGCTACAATGACTCTTGTATCGCTACCACCAGAAAAGTATTCTCCTATAGAGCATGGTTGGTGTTTGTCTAATAGAAGCTAAATAAGTTACTGAACTTCATTATCTTGTCATAACATATCACTACTTGCCTTATGGAGATAATTTTTTAATTATGTTAATTTATTCTCCAATAGAGAAAGATTCATAACTCAGAGATACATGTGCAGCATGCTGGAGGCAGGGAAAGCCTGCTCCTTATATACATCTTGCACGAACTTTTGATCTGGTTGAGGATGAAAAGGGCAAGATAAAGGCCACATCAATGCTGTGCAATATGTTTAGAAGGTTTGTCATGACCTGCTATGTTCTTTTGCTTCCTATTTGCTCCATTATTGAAACATTTGCCATTTGTAGAAAGGGATAGTAGAGTCATCGACTCATCGGGCAAAGTTATTGGTGTGTGTCATTTAGTTGTGGACCTTGATGTTGTCTTATCATGCAGCTTGCTGACCTTGTCTCCCGAGGATGTGCTACCTGCTGTATACTTGTGCACAAATAAGATTGCTCCTGACCATGAAAATAAGGTTAAGAGTGTTTCCGTCTCTCAATTTATTCCCTTTTGTTTTACACTTTTGATCACCGTGTGAGAAGTTCACAATTATGTTGTCTGTCTTCCTCTCCCTCCCTCCCCTTTCTTGTTCATAAACTTCTTTTCGTCTGATGGGAATTAGTTAACTTTGTCTAATATGTGGTGGCAGTAGAGTTCTGAACTGAGGCGTGTATCAATTTGGCTTCTGTCAATGAACTAGTTGGAGACTAAAGTAATTATTGGCCTTAATTCTTCAATTACTTCTTTCTTGCTTTGCTCGTGCTCTTCATGTGGAGCACTGATGACTTCATTATCCTTCTCCTTGCCATTGTCGGATTTGGCTCTTATGATTTACAGGGTGAATGATTATTTTTAAGGTATAACTTATAACTTTACCTTGTTATGCCTCCAACATTAAAGCAGAGTCTTCAATTTTTATCAACTTACGGGCTATATTTATGGATTTGAAACTTTCAGATTGACTGTAGCCATATACTTCCATTCCCGTTGTTTTTAAACTGTAAGCTAGTGAGTGAGTGAACTCAACATTGGACTGGCTTAAAAGAGGCTGATAACTGCTTTCTTCCGAATATGCTGGATCCATGGAAAAGGAATAGCTTAAAAGTTCATTGTCAATTTTCGTATAAATAGGAAAATTCTGGCACGTAGAATATTTTAGATGAAAGTACTACGGGAATTCTACTTGCTTTTGTGAATATTTTAAATGAAAGGAGTACGGGAATTCTACCTGCTCTTGTACGCCTTCGCATTAGAATGGTTTGATGCAACGCAAAGATAGCTTGTGGAAGGCTGTCATTTTTTTATGCTGTTGGAAAGGATTTGTTGTGCAAGTAATAGTGGTTGTGCAGGAAATGTCTTGCTACAGGAATACCCCTTTCAAAAGTACTGGGGTTTACTGATAGTTCCTCACTCTGGAAAACAGCCAGAACAAATATCAGCCAAGTTCAGCAAAGGGATCCAAAATCAAATTGCTTATGATACGATTGATTTTTCTCTTTTCTGCTGATGGAAAATCTTTTATTTGTTTGGCTCTCAGATATTCGCGAACATGGATTTGCAAATAGCTGAATGGGTGTAGCTATATAAGTGCCATAAGCTGTACAAGATATTTCAGTTTAGGCAAAAAAAAATAGAATGGACTTGGTGGAGGGTAGATTAGTTTGTGACCTTTCTTTGTTGGCAAACCGATTATGATGGCGCTGAAGATTGTCTTTTGAATTTATAAGTCTGTTCGTTTGTGTTTTGTAAAAATCTTTCTGTTTCTTTTTTCAACAAATTTTGGGAAGAAAAATCTAAAAATATGTTTGAATTGTGTTTTTTAAAACTTTTGGCTTCAATTTTTCAAAATATACAGAGAGATATTGATGATTTTTAATCTAATGGACTTAATTGGTCAATGCCGCATCACTTCTCCTGAAAATTTGTCACCTAAAGAATTATGCCAACAATGATTTAAAGCAAACCCGCTAAAAAAAACTCACTCCAAAAAATGAGCCAAACCTCTCTTAACTTTTTCCAAAAAATGCGTCACTAAACTGTTAGTAAATTTCAATTTCAGGAGGACTTTACCATGTAAGATGGGCTATATAGCTCATTATTGCTTTACAGGTCATTGAGCGATATGACTTATACTTGCATTCCCTGAGACTCTAGTGGCCATCATGGCGAGCTTCTTAGCTACTCTTTTGAAGCAATGATTAATTGATTATTTTTTCCTTTCTAAGTTGTCCTTTT
>JAOTRH010000018.1:2937943-2949858 GCA_034768845.1 Heliamphora exappendiculata | reverse complement strand
CCCCCCCCGAAAAAAAAAAAAAATTTAATGAAAGAGAAGAATTATATAAGGGTTAAGGGAGATGACAGTTGATGTGCTATACATGCCTAGTTAATGCCATATCTTAAAGCTCCCTAATATGTAGGTGTTAAAACTTTTTCCTGGATCACTTCATTTTCCCCAAGGATGTGTCTTCTTTGTAGAGACTCCCCAGTATCCACATCTTTCACAAAGACAGCCTTCTGAGTTTTGAATGAATGTGATTTGCAATACAGAAAGGATTGTGCTTGTGAAGAATTTTCGCACTTAGCTATTTCGAGGAATTTTTCTATGGTGGTGGAGGCACTATTATTCTGACGCTTGATGCCAAAACTCTACTGATTTTGATTTTTTCTTGCAGATTTCTCTGTGATACTAGTTTTTGTAGTAAATTTTAATGCTCTTATGTATTCTTGTGTAATGTGTCTTAAGGTGGTCTTGCTTTTGTGTGAAATTTTCTTTTCTCCTAAGTAAGATAGAAAAATTAAAGCATTGGGTTATAAGTGTTCTTCCTTGTTAGTTATTGTTATTATTCATCTTCATTATTTTTTATGTAGAAATTGTCAGTGAACAAACAGGTAGTGGAAGTACCGTTCGAAAGAAAAGCCTTATTGTAAATCTCATGCGTTCTTCTAGAGAAAAGGAGATGAAGTTTCTTGTTAGAACTTTGGTAAGTTAAGGGATTGAAATGAGGTGATCTTTTGTTCCTTAAACAAACATTGTTGGAGAATAAAAAGTGAATTTCTATTTTTATTAGCTATTATGGGTGGAATTGTTTATTTTTTGTTTTTTGTTTGTTTTGCTTTTGTTTTTTTGACAAGTAAGAGTAATGCCACTAAAACTACTGAAAAGTGCAAACCCGAACACACGACATATACAAAAGGCAAAACTAGATCAATTATGACAGAATCCCTATACAATTTAAAGATGGAATTGTTTTTATAAACAACTTAATCACGCATTACGTCAGGTGTGTGACGTAATGCACATGATTGTTTCAAATAAATTGTTGCATTTCATTATGTTGTATCACTTTAGTCCATTTTGTGAAAGTGATGTCTTCTAAAAAATACAAGAATTCTCCGTTAGTTCATATTGGCTTGACAAATGATATACACAATCACACGCAAACTCTAGTAGAAGTCCTTATGAACAAAACTCCAAATACACACAGTCAACCGCAAAACGTACATATTAGTTAAGTCTTGAATGTTTTTGCGTCCTTTGAGAGTCGAACATTAGACCTTTGGGAGCTATACGACCATGATCAACCCCTTGACCACTAGGTCACTCGTGCCGGTTAAATGAGAGAATATAATTTTGAAGGATCTTTAATTTCATTTAGATCTCGTGCACAAATTTGTTTATTTACTTGCATAATTTTCCTTTTCCTTTTCTTTGCATGACATTTTTAGAAATAGGAAAACAATAGCTACTTTATTGTGCATGGTATTCTTCAACTTATTTTGGTGTCACCTTCAGGGAACTTTTTTTAAATTTTTTTTTATCAGCATGGTCCAGGGTACTTCCACTCTCACTATTACTTTGTCTGGCCGTGGACGACCTGTTCAAGTGGCATTGATGTAGTATGGCTTGTGAAATGTTATAGCAATTCAAACTTCAAAGACTTGGTGGTATATATTTTTTTGGTTTTATGCGGTTAACATGCACATCATGCCTACTAGCCTTATTTTAGGTGTTGAGGGCCAAGTTTTGGTGTTCAAAGCTTTGTTGATCAAATTGTGCTGTTCATCAATATTAGTTGGACAAAACTTACAATCTTTTGACTTGTAGCTTTGCTTTAGCCTTTTGGAACTCATATACGTCATTAAGATTGAAGTCTAACACCCTTTTTCCATTCTTTGACTAAAAAAAATTAGTTTCTATGGAAATGGCCAAAACGTTTCCGTTTATTAGCAAACCAAAACAAAATATTAGTGTAATGGAAAAATTCAATGTTTCTATGAAAGCACACTGAAATAAACCAAAAAACACTAAAACACTACAAAACATATCAAAACATGGAGTTTTTTCAACACCTATTAGAACTATCCAACAATGTTCATTTTTATTTATCTTTTTTTTTGTTAAGAGAGAGAGAGAGAGAGAGAGAGAGAGAGAGAGAGAGAGAGAGAGAGAGAGAGAGAGAGAGAGATTTGAGAATAGTAAAAGAATCTTAAATTTGTAGGAAAATATGAGAAATTAGGAAGGATAAGAAGAGTGAGGGAGAAGAATATTAAATCTCTTATTCTCTCACAATTTTTTTTCCTTCTGGAAAAGTACTCTTTTTATAAAGATTGTCACTGGTATTTTCTGTTTCCATTCAATACCTACTATTACTAGAAATTTCATTTTCTTATCTTTGTTTCTTTTTAATCCCTTCAACATTTTATGTAGTAATGAACCATTTGAGATTATTTTAACTTTCTAAGTATTTAGTATTAATATTAATCCAATTGTAGTGTAGTTTTTGATAGTCTAATACTCTAGAATGAGTATATAGCCCTTGTTCAATTATTGATTTATTAGTCTTAGAAATATATAGTAATATTCTTCAGTCCATGTTTCCTTTTTTGCATTTTATTTATGTTTTTCAATTTCTTTTCAGTGTTTCTACAATTTTTCTGAAATGTTTCCTTTGACAAACCAACCGAAATAATCAAAAACAATTTCCAAATGTTTTCTTATGTTTTTCAATTTTTTTCCAGTATTTCTTCAATTTTTCTGAAATGTTTCCTTTGCCAAACCAACCGAAATGATCACCCGAAACAATTTTTCACCATTGTTATTGACAGGAGCTTTATTTGCCTATAAAACATGAAATAAGCGAAGAATTCATCATGTTGGATTTAGTTTCTCATTCAGATGGTAATACCATAAGTTGTGTTTTGAGCAATCTTTCAGTAACTTTTTTTTTAATTCCAGAAAAGAGCATCTTTGTTCACAGATCAATCTCCAGTTTGTATTGTCAATGTCATAATCTGGGTAATGAGAAATGAAACGAAGGGGAGTCAGGATCAGATTTTTGTTTATTTTGCTTTTGATTATGCATCTTTCTCTATTTTCCTTCTAACTGGCAGGTTTCTAAAAACCCTTTCTATGCACAGGTGAAGAATTTACGGATTGGGGCCATGATGAGAACTGTTCTACCAGCATTAGCCCAAGCTGTTGTCATGAATTCAGCTCTTCAAGAAGGAACAGTTGAGAATTTAAAGGAACAACTTCAGGTTTGTCTGATTTGTCTTTAAAGGTCTATTATAGGAAGCTCCTCACTTTGCTGTGATATTGCTGTTTCTACAATTAATTGTTGTTGTCCAATTCTGTTGCTAATTCAGTCTTTCTGTTTTATTAGTGCCTTTCAGCGGTCATTGTTGAAGCATATAACATACTTCCCAATCTGGTAAGCTTCTATTTCTTTGATTCTAGGATCAAACGACTCAAACCATTACTTGCACCTTCTTCAAACATTTGATTATCAACAATTCAGAAGATATTTGTTGGTTATATAATCTTCATTTACTAAAATTGTCATCTAAAAGTTGTTATTGGGCATTGCACAATTAAAATAAAGTTCTTTTATATATTAATGATGAATTTGTATTGTATGAATATTTCTTGGTTGGAGGCGGAGAAGGGGCAACAAATGTATCCAGAAAGTTGTCACTATCTTATACAATTTTCTCAAAATACCCATGTTCACTGCATCTCTTTGTTTTGAGGTAAAAGAAAAACATATCCCTTTCATTTGTTAGGAGGGTAATAGATCGGGTAGATTTTGGAAAGCATGTTTTCTACAAACTTTTATTTTCTTTCATTATTCTCCAACATTGTTGGCATTTTGAGCTTCCTGTTGGATAGGCACGGAATTGTCATTCAGATACTATCATTTGCTGGGGACTTTTGGTCCGCTTTCGTTTCTAATGAAAACACTAAGATGGGTGTTGCCTATTTTTATGTGGCTTCTTTAATACCTTGTTAGTGGCTATTCTTTCGATCCTTTTTTCATTGCAAAATTTTTGAAAAGCCAATCCCCCCTGCACCACGCCTGGTCGTAATTCAAGGGCTTTTATTTTTATTAGGTTTTGACGGGCCATATTTTTCTAATTAGCTGAGTTGAATCGTAAAATATGGATTTAGAGTTTGAAAAAAAAGAAGAGATGATAGGGAAGAGGAAAAGAGATTAAGCGAAAGAGTTCAGGAGTTTTGTTAGTCTTCTTTACCCACAAATACTTAGAATAAAAACACGCTTAACACTCCTCCTCAAGATGGAGCATAAAGATCGAATTTGCTCAGATTGACAAGCAGTTGATGGAAGATAGAATGTGGTAGTGGCTCATAAGAATATCACCCAATTGGTCTTCCTAGCGAATATGAGTGGTGGCAATCTGCTTATGCAATAATAAATCCCGAATTAAGTGACAATCAACTTTAATATGTTTAATGCGCTTATAGAACACTATATTATTAGCAATAAAAATAGTGGCTTGATTGTCACAAAACATGTGCATAGGAAGCGGAGTAGACACGCCAAAATCTCGAAGAAGCAAATGAACCCACAACATTTCAGAGTCAGTGTAAGGGTGATTTTGTAATAATTGGTCTCACATACTCTTAAGCTTACTGTAATATTTGAACAAATGTTTTCCAGTTTGTTTGGTTCAAAAAATCTACTCATATAGCTCATAAACGCGAGATACATTGTTTTGATTTGAGAAAGAGTTTGCAAGAGAGTTTCAGATTTGCTTAGAAGTATTACATAACTCTAACCGTAGTAGCAATGTGAGGCTCCAAACTATTCCACAACAAACTCATAACAATAGAATCAACCGTCCCAACTAGAAAGAGTAGGATCACCGTTGGGTGGAGGTGGATCGGTGATATACTTCAACCTTTGTTTTCCTTTAAGAAAAACCTTAAAGGCATGCTCCCATGCTAAATCGTTAACACTATTAAGCTGTTTAGAAGTGACACATCAAGGCAAATCATTATCTTTAAGATCAATAATTTTTTGTCTCAGCCGTAGTAACTCAAAATACAATTGTAAGCAGCCTAGAAATCAACTGGTGAGAGTCGAGTAACTAAAGATCAACCAAAAGCACACAAATAATTGACCAACCAGTGACAAATGCCAAGAGAAGGAGAATCGAAGCAACCAACCAATGAGGTTGACCTTCAGCAAGGGGACAAGCACTAAGAGAAGAAGAGCCGAACAAGAAAACACAGCACCGAAGCAAACCAGGGGACCGCCGACCTTCAAAACAGCCAAAAAAACATGAGTGTCGGCACTTATAGAATGGATTCAAATCACCAAAAACTAAGATCGAGTTCGCGAGGAGCAAATCGAAGAACTAGGGTTCCAAAAATCCCAAAAACTTCAAAAAATCGAGAGACACACCAAACAACTTCAAAAATCATGAAGAAATCACCACAATAACCAGTAGATCGAGACCATTTGAACTAGAGGAGCCCCATTCATCGTCGTCTGTACAAATGCTGAAGCCACACTGACATCATCGTACGGAAGATGACGCCATCACGTCGTTTTTTATAGCACAATGAATTTTGGTGTTTTAAAATTCTTTTCTGATTAGATCGGATGCTCTAATATCAAGTTGAATCATAAAATATGGATTTAGGGTTTGAAAGAAAAGAAGAGATGATAGGGAAGAGGAAGAGATATGAGAGAAAGAGTTCATGAGTTGTGCTACTCTCCTTCACCCACACATACTTATAATATTATTAAGTCAAAGACAAGTACAAGAATACCCTTAAAAGAAATATGACAAATAGAATAAAAGCACTCTTAACAGGCAGCACAATGGAGATCGTTAAATCTATGCATGTCAGTTGAAAGTTTGCTAGTGTGGTTCGTGTTTTTACCTTTTCTCTGATATGTCATATATAAAGGTCAAGGAATTAGTTTTCTTATTTTTTTCTGGCCTGCGGGGGTTGGGTTGGAATAAATTATACGAAGATATCATTAAGAAAACCTGACCTTATTTCACTCTGACCACCTGAGGTACAGCTTCTGGTCCTAGGGCAATGAATAAGATTCACTCGTTGTGGAGTAATTCTGGGTTTTCCATTGCTGGTAGGAAATTATATTCTAGGAATCCATGTACATTTGTTCTGAGCTTAAGCTACAGGCCACGGGGAAGTGGCTTACGCTGAAGATACACGAGAAAATGAACTTTGAGTCCCAAGTTTAAGGGGCTGAATGGGATGGGTTCGAAACATTGATTCATGGAATAAGCCGTCTACATTTGTTCTGGGCTTAACCTACGGGCCACGGGAAAGTGGCTTATGCTGAAGATACATGAGAAAATAAACTTTCAGTCCCAAGTTTAAGGGACTGAATGGGATGGGGACGCCATGCACGGCAGGTTTAGTAAACATTGATTCATGGAATACGCTGTCTAAATTGGACATATGTGGAAGTCAGCAAGCTTAGCAATCTAAGATAGATGAACTGCCAAGAGCATAGAGGTAGTAGGATGGGCAGTTGGTCAAATATAGCATGGATGGTACATGGACTGTAGTTGGAGCATGGATTTAAAAACCAGTTGTTATGAAGCGAACCGGCCAGCTCATAATGGATTTTTGAAACTTTGATTCAGTTCCATACCGATATATTGATGTGACCAAAATTCTCACCCAACTTGATCTGCTCACGTAACGCAACAGACCAAAACGGTTAAAATGCCGATATTGAGCAAACCGCTTCTGAATACAAAAATTGGAATTACCAATTTGGGAAAAAAGAATTTTTAACTTTTCAACTTTACAGCAAGATGGAGCCGCATGTACGCTGGCTATCCATCACCTTTTATTGGCAGCATAAGTTAAATTTATCATCTTTGGTGGATATGGGATTGGGATTAACCTGATTTAGCGATTTGTAACATTAAAGAAAAAAGTTCTTTTATTTCATGTTAGGGGTCAACTTTTCTTTTATTTTCATTAATTTTATTCAAAAAAAGCAGAACATATTTTTAAATGTTTACAATGTTAATCAAAAAATGAGAAGGTAAGATTAAAATTATTCAAATACACATATTATTGAATTTTCAAAATTTCCCAATTGCGATAGCCGATTCCCAACACGTGTCACTTGATACTTTTGATACCGTTATACCGTGACCATTACCGTTATGTGTACCGATACCCTATTTAAAACCATCAGTTGGAGTCAGAGGGTTCCCTCATCTGGGATACCTGGAAGGCCATGCAGGACAAGTTTAGGAAACATGGATTCATGGAATAAGCTGTCTACGTTGGATATATTGGATCTCATCAAGCTTAGCACTTCTAAATTGAACAGATAAACAAAAGAATGCTAAAATGGAACGTAGAAGCGTCATTATCTTGCTTCCTTGTATTACAATCATCAGACATGCTTTTTTGTTTTTACGTCTATTTCATATTTACCTGTGAATATGTTCCTGATCTGAGCATCTGCTACTTACACGCTATAGAAATTAGCAGCAATGCTAGAAGAACTAGAAAAAAAGTGAAGGATTGCTGCAGCATTGTGGGCTGAAGGGTTTTCTTTAAGATATTTGTTGCTGTTATTAGGTTTTATAAATCCTCAGGAAGTTTTGGTTTATATGAAGTTGGACTGGAAAGCAAGTTTCTCTTGCAAGTTGCAACATTTCCTAATATTATGTATTGTCTTTCTCCTATTCCCATTGAGCACGCCACCAACTTATAGGAAGAAACAAGTGTCTGTAGGACTCTAAGTGGAACTAAGCAAACTCCCTTTGTATTGCACTGATGGCATAGTTTTTCATATGAAATGTAAACTGGGAGAAAAGGGATGGTTTCCTTCTGTTAATTTGTATACCTATAAATATGTTCACGGCACTCTAAATAATGAACAGTTGGTATTTTGTATCTTTCCCTCATAGCTAAGTCGTTGCATCTATTACAGAATATGCACTAATAACTGAAGACCACTGACTTGTAATCAGGATTTACTTGTTCCTTGTCTCTTGGACAAAGGCATTGCATTTTCTTCAGCAACTTTATCAATGGCTCCAGGCATACCAATCAGGCCCATGCTTGCTAAGTATATATGTTATTGATTTGCTGCTATTTGTAATATTATCATTACTTTCTTTTATTACAATCTCTATTGTTCCCAATTCTGCATACTTACTGATGTGATAGCTTGTTCTTGCGTATTCTTATTCTTGTGCTAGAATTACCAATGGAATTCCACGAGTGTTGAAAAGCTTTCAGGACAAAGCTTTTACATGTGAATTTAAGTAAGTCCCTTATTAATTAGTTTAGTTTTTCCCCCTGCAATATCTTCCTAGCCCATTCTTTTACTTTCGATAGACTTGTTTGTACTCCATTTCGTGCTTCCCATGCCAGATTAACTTTATTATAAGGTTCATGAGAAACACTTAGACAGGAGTCTCACTTAGATTGGAGAGTGGAGAGGCTGTCGTTGTCTCACTTTCTTGGGAAAGTCCAAATAAGGCCATTAACTTGATGTGTTAAGTGCACAAAAGGAACCTTGTTTAAGCTTTTTGATACCAACTGATAACAAACACTTAAACTAAGAATAGTGCTGTGTATGATTGAGTTCTGGTCAGTTTAGGACCTTTACATCGAGGAGGGCTTACTTTTTGGTTTAAAGAGGTTGACGGAAGATTGTAGGGTTTGGGGACTTGGAAAAGGTGTTAGAATCTCTAGGCAGCAAGTACCTTAGGTTTCCAGAGATCTCAAAGGCTGCATTTTTATGTAGTGTTTCTTTTTTGCAACCCCACCTATTTTGCATGGGTTGTATCTGTTCATGGTTGTCAAATCGAGAGTCGAATTTTGAATCGAAATTACATTTTCTCGAATTGTGAATCGTAAAGATTTAGCTATAATTTCTAAAATATATTAAAAAATATATCTAAAATAGTTAAAATATTGTACATGCATTATGAATGTGAAAAAATTTAGTTATAAATCAATAAAGAACTTATTTTGAATGATGAGTATATAGTGTAATAGGTAAGACGCTTGTATTTAAGGTAAGAGATTTGAGTATGAGTTTTATCGTGATCAATGATCCTATTGTGCATTCTTAATTATATTATGATTTATAATAATTTGTAGATATATTTTTAGATTTGGGAGCATTCAACCCAAAATCAATTGGCAATGGGTGGAGAAATCTCTAAATTATATAAATTAAACTTGAATCGCTTAAAAAAGTGATATGGCGTGTCTCTAATCTTCCTCCGCACGTGTCACTCAGTTGCATGTAAAAATGATATAAAAGTGAACGAAATGAATGAAATAGGCACTGCGTCAAAACTTAACTTGCGAAATCATCTCATACAACTTTGATACTAATCATACTATGTTGGAATTTATAGTTATTCAATCCAAAACTAATTGCTATTTGGTAGAGAGACATCTATATATATATGGTTGGGTGGCTTAGAAAAGTGACATGGGACAAGTCTCTATAATATAAAAGTAGAAGTTGGAAGAAACAAAAATCGAGACTTTCTTGGTGTTGAATCAATTCCTTAATTTTTCGAACCGAATCGTATCGAATTGTGTAATACGTATCGTGAATTGTACTATTCTTACTTTTGCTGATTTACCCCACCGATGCGATTCGATTGCTAGATGTATCATACTGAATCGTACGATATGCATTGTGAATCGTACGATTCTGATAACAGAGTATCTATTTAGCTGAGCATTTAAGCATGTTTCTGGGGGTACTTCCTTAGGCTCTATTCAGTTGTCAGGAATATCATATGAGAAAGTGATTTACAAGAAAAGTGAAGTGAAGGAAAAGAAAGAAAAAGAAAAATATAAAGGAAATAGTTTTCGTTACCTGTTTACTTTGCAAGAAAGGCAATAGGAAATTCAGTTTTAAACTTTTCCATGATACATAATCTTAAACTTTTTTTTATGGGAAAATGTTTCTTGCAAGAAAAATATTATCTTGACTCACAGTTTCTTGCAACAACTGAACACACGTGCTGGAAAACAAAACAGTTATTTTTTTTCTTTGTCCTTACCTTTCCCGTTAAATGAATGAAGCCTTAAAGAGGTAATTATGGGAACATTGCATCACAATTCATATCGTAATGGCAAGCGCCTTGCCCAAGACAAGCCAATGGGGGCCAAGAGCCATTATTTGGCTATAGAGATATATGTGATGGATCAGGGAGCTCGTTTGAGTTTCGGGATGATGCTGTGGTTTGATGTGGATTTATTATGAAGAATCTGGTAATGAGTTCCTTTCTAGAGTAGAGTTCCCCAAGTATGCAGAGGCTGTATATTCATTTGAAGAACATTTATTGATTGCTTTCTCGGTTGAAATTTCATTGATACCAATGTGCCAATAAGAGACTGGAGGATTCTGTTGATTCTGTATATTTTAGGTCTGCTTATGTCATTATTGCTCGTTATCCTTTGGTTCTGGCTGATACTAGATTGCACCTAATATCTATAGTCAGTACTCCACCACCCATACGTTGTGTTACCATAGAATGTCATGGTGGGAGTTTCAAGGTATCCTCGTGAGGGTCATATTATTGTTATTCTCTTTTTCTAATATGATTAGTGGTTGCTCTTCACTGTTACTTAACATAGCTAACTTTGTTCCCAAAACGGATTAGTTTATTACAATACTTCGAGGACATGATTAGTTATATAGGCCTTGGTTGATCCATTGGCATAACTAAGCCTGTCAAGCTGGATCTTAGGGTTCCGCTAAGGGTAGACAGGAGTTTATATCTGCCTTTTGCTGTTACACCCTTTCTAGCACCTTGGATTGAAGGAGCGAATGCTGGATAATGTCTTTGGTAATGTTTGTTTTTCCGGAAGCATGTGTTTAGTTCAAATTGAATCAAGAACGTTTTGATACATATTCTGATTATTTCCAACTATTTTCCTCTCTCATATATGTTTCAGTATTTTACATTGTTTCTGACCTAGATCGGCATGCGTCTTCTTCCAGATATGACGGCCAGCGTGCCCAAATTCACAGATTGGCTGATGGATCTGTGCGTGTCTTTTCACGAAATGGGGATGAAACAACATCAAGATTTCCTGATTTGGTGAATATAATCAGTGAATCATGTGGTACTGCTGCAATGACTTTTATAGTGGATGCTGAGGTATCACTTTTTTTTCCCCGGTAACTGCAATATGTTTTGGTGGTGGCCTGGCGGGTGCTGGGTTTGATTCTTCAGATTGGATGAATTCTTCGGAGTTACATTGTTGAATTTGTACCGTGCATTACCATACCAATGTTTATATCTATGAGTACTCTTCTTGTCTCAGGTAGTCGCTGTTGATAGAAATAATGGCCGCAAGATTTTGTCCTTCCAAGAGCTGTCTTCCCGAGAGAGAGGCAGCAAAGATTCCTTGATTACAGTGGATAGCATAAAGGTCTGATAAACAATAGGGTTTTCTTTTAGCACATGCTCTAGTGTTCTGGCGCAAAATTAATGTAGTATCATAAATTCGAAGTCAGTGCTTAAAGCCTTAAACCTTGATATAAATTTAAATCTTTTTTTTATTTGTTATTTGGGGGATTCTAATGATCTATTGGTTCTTATTAATTGCCCCTATTTGAAAATGTTAGGAATGTTTTACTTCTGCGTGATGGGGACGTGGGTGGGTCCTTAATTTTAAGGCTCTCTAGTAGAATTGAAAAATATGAGTGAAATAACATTTTTGTGGTTGGAAATTTAGTGGCCACTGCGAAGAGAGTGTACATTACAGGAAAAATGGAAGAACAATAAGCACTTATAAAAGAGGATCAGATTCATCAAAGAATTGTCCTAGGAGTGAGCCTTACCATGCAATATAGGCTAAGTAGCTACAAGGGCACCTGCATGTGTGTGTTTCCTATTTTTAGTTAAAATGTTGGG
>JAOTRH010000018.1:2906191-2929967 GCA_034768845.1 Heliamphora exappendiculata | reverse complement strand
ATCTTTTTTATTTTATTTTATTATTTTTTTTAGTTTTAGTTCTCATAACAATTTAGTACCAAAATTTTATATGCTTTATCCTACCTTTAAAACTTAATTTTCGTTCCATATTCCAAAATTTTAAATTAATAAGTTATGTTTAATCACAAATTATCATCATAAATAATATTCAGTAATTTAGTTATATTGAAATAATTAGTCAAAAATTTAAAACGTACCGAGTCACTATAGCGGCAATGGAAATAGCAGCTGCAGTGGAGATATGGGGAAATGTGGTGACAGTGGTTGTGATTATAATGGCAGTGGCTATTGGGTTTATGGATCAAATTTTTTAAGAAATCAGCAGTTTAAAAGTTGGTGCTTACTGCCTGCCTGACACTCATTAGGCACTTGAGTGCTTGGAGGACAGAATGGTGCGCTAGCTAGGCACTAACTGGGTGCTTGAGCACCATCGCGACGTTTTGAAACATTTTTAGAATTTTTTGGTCGTGGCTTATATATATGATCCCTATATGTTGTTTAGGGTTGTAAGAGAAGGTTTGAAAAGGAGTGAGAGTGAGGCACAATGTGAGAATACACCAAAAAAGCTCAGGTTAAGGCCAGATAGTGTAAAAAGAGGCTCAAATACACTAAAGTGGGGCTCAGTTTATAGATCAGAGAGTGTATAACTAGTTCTTGTAATCCTTATTAATAATAGTGGATTATTTCTTCTTCTCTTCCGTGGAGGTAGGTAGCCAGTCGAATTGCGTAAATTCTTGTGTTCTTCATGGATGTTCTTGTTTAATTTTTATTTACTTTGTGTGGATTGTAATTTACGATTTTTTTTCGCTGCATTAAGAGATTTGTTCAAAAAATTCTAACAACTGGTATCATAGCGTTAGGTTATTTACTTGGTTACTCGATCGCAATAAAGATTTTGAACATCAATATGGAGATCCCTATAAACAGGTAGGGGACACAGTAGTAGGTGAAGTTACCATGACCACACAGGCAGTTCAGTGGGGACAGCACAAGTCTCTGGTATATGCGGCTTGGTCAGATCGACAAGCGTAGCATATCAGATCTTCAGAAGACGACACTAAGAATTGAGGTGGAGATCGACCAGATCTATTCACCTAGAAAACTGGGTGATTAGGGTCCAAATTAGCAGCAGTGGAGATCTTTCGTCTTACCAGAAGGTTACAAGCAGATTAAAAAGGAATCGACGACAGGTAGCAGTATAAAAAAAAGTGGAGTCACTACAGAAGGCTGTTGATTATTAACAGAGAAGGTGGAGCACCTATACCTGTGAAAAAAGGGGAGAAGATCGAGGCAACACCGACAGTTCTTCAAGATGGTTAAAAAATTCAAGTTAAGGTGGAGATTGTTAGGTTTGTGGCTCGAATTTTTCAATAAATCAACAGTTCAGAAGCTAGTACTCGCTGAGCGCTTGAGCGCCTTCCTGGCGCTCGTTGGGGACTTGAGTGCCTAGAGGACAGAATGGTGCACTGGCTAGGTGTTAGTTGGGCGCTTGAGCGTTTCCGCTTCGTCTTGAATGGTTTTTATGATTTTTTGGTCATGGCTTATATATATGGACCCTATATATTATTTAGGATTGTGAGAGAAGGTGTGAAAAAGAGTGAGAATGAAGCGCAATATGAGGATACACCAGAGAGGCTCAAGTTGAGGCCAGAGAATGTAAAGAGATGCTCAAATACACTAGAGTGAGGTTCAGTTTAGAGATTAGAGAGTGCTGAGTTAATTCTTGTAATCCTTATTGATAATAGTGAATTATTTATTCTTCTCTCATGTGAAGGTAGACAACCAAACTAAACCTAGTAAATTCTTGTGTTCTTCATGGATGTTTTTGTTCAATCTTTATTTGCTTTGTGTGAATTGAAGCCGTAGTTCTTTTTTTGCCGCATTAGGGAATTTGTGCCTAAAATCCCAACAGTGGCAACATCAATATGGTGGTTAGAATTGGTGGTGGTAATGGTGGTGGCTGTGGTGGTCGTCGGGGCACTATAAGAAAAAAGGGTTTATAATGATAAAAATTTATATAATCAACATAAGGTCGTCACTTAAAGTAAGTGTTTTGTGATACGAACGTGAGTTGTTACTAAAAATCTTAATTCATTACTTTTTGTAATCATTTCTTATTTGTCACATAATTCTCGTTGCTAAATGCATGGTAAAAAAACAAATTTGGCGTAAAAAACATTTTAGTGATAACAATTTTAACGACCGGAAAAATATTGTGACTACAAATTGTTTATTAATGATGACTTTTTTTTACTAAGTACTAAAATTTATTAGACTAACCTTTTATGACAATGCCAATAATTGTCACAAAATTTGACGTTGTGTTTTTATGGTATTTTTTTGTTTGTCATATAAATTTTGTCGCTAAATTTATAATTGTTAGGAATTTTTTCCTTGGCAATATTCATTTTATGATTGGCAATTCTATGACAAATGTTTAGTCAAATTATTTATTTTATTCGTTGATATTTTGACACTTGATTTGTTTGAGTTTTGGTTTTAATATTGCAGGGCTACGCAAAAAGAGTAGAAAATATCAAAAATAACCTGCAGTATCAGACCGCCGGACAGACCGCTCGAGCAATCCATCGAGCAGTCTATGGCACCTCTCGGTATTTTAAGCCTGCAACAAAAATTTAATGCATTACAGGCTACACCGCTCAAGCGGTGAATATACCGATCGAGCGGTCTCGGCGACAATGAATTTTTAATTGCAACGTCAGCTAGGGCTTTTAGTAGTCTCCTATAAATAGGAAACTAGGGTTTTCTTTGTGAGTGAGCCTCTTTATTTTTATTGTTTATGAAAACCTATCCGCTACAAGCTTTGAAGGTTATTCATTATTCTTGTAAGTTAATCTACGTACTCGCAAACTAGTCTACATACGTGAAAGTTAATCTACAACAATTTGATGATCAATAAGTTTCTGTGCAGTTAAGTTAATCATCAAACATCCAAACCTTCAACGATCTGTTCGTGGAGTCGCTTGAGAGAAGTCTCAAGTGTTGAAGTCTGGTGGAAGAGTTCGTCAGTATTGAAGTCCGGTGGTAGGTTCCAGCGACGGTCAAACATAGGAGTTGGTGCATGTGGATTCGGCAAAGATAGGCTTACTTTCATTGGTTGTGGGTGCAATATCAGGGTTGTAAGATTTCTTTGTAACCAAAGATTTTATAGTGCTTGATTTCCTAGACCCGGCGTGGTCTCGTGATTTTTACCCGATTTGGAGTTTTTTATGTTAAAATTGTCGTCTCATGTGTGATTGTGGTTGTTTTTATTTTCTACTTAGGTGATTGATTGATTTAAATTTTTTGTCGCGCTTAGCTTATTTAAGTAAATTAATTAGTGTAAATCAGTCGATAAACGAAATTTTTCAATAATCGTCACAAAAAATACGAATTGGTGACGATATACTTTCATCGCCATTGGTTACATATTGTTTCGTAATGAAAAGTAAAATTCGTGGCAAAATTCATAACAAAATAAATGCCTATTGTGATGAAATTTTTTTGTCAATAATAATTGAGTAACTTTTTGCGAGGATAAAACAATGAAATGTATTGGCAAGAAAAGTATGAGTTTCTAACTAAAAGGTCATTTTTAGAGAGAAAAATAAATTTCGTCGTTAAAACTTTTATATCTCATCACAAAAAATCTTTCTTATTGTAGTGAGGAGCATAGAATTAGTTATTTCATGAATATCAAATTGTTAATTGCTCATTATGATGATTAATAGTTTGATTTGGAATAAACAAATGCGGTACTAACTATATATTTACGAAGGCAAAATCTAAAATTATGAGTACTATTGTCTACACTAATATAATTTACATTTCTTGTCGAGAATGTTATTTTCTATTCAAATGGCTTGTTAATTTTTACAATGTGTGATGAAAAATAATTCTATATTTGAAATATTTACATGAAATATTTCAAATAATGATAATTGGCACTCGAAAAAAAGCGTGGTGGTTAATGAATTGCTTGAAAGACATTTAGCATCATAGAAGTGAGTTTGATTTAGAGTAGTTATAAGCAATTATTAATAGTTATCGGTAGCTATTGATAATTATTTATGAAATTTATTCTATAAATAGGTGTATTGTAATCATTACAAAAACAACTATATTCTATTAATCCATCAATGAACTTTATCTTTATCTTGTTTTATGAGTAATCTAACTTAAATATTAGGAGTAACGTAATGTAAATTGTTCTTGTTCTTCAAAGATCTTTAAAAATGAGTGTTTAACATTTGCCGAGCAACTATGAGCGTATATATTTTCTTCTTGTATCATTGTTCTTATTTCATGAATATTAATAAATTTTTTTATTAGTCTTCAATTTTTATTTTTTTACCACAGTTTATTGGTTTGTACGACCATTTTCATATCTAACGAAGTCCAAAAACAAAGTATCGAACCGGAACACAATTGGTTGATGAAATTTTCTATCAATATCAACGGAAAATTTTTTATTTTGGTTTAAAAAATTTGACAATCCTAGTGGGACATCTTACAAAGTTGGAATACGAAAATAGTAAAAAAAAATGCAAGTGGTGTTTGATCAACACCATGATAATAGGAAACAAAAATATAAAGTCAAAACAATAACTATAAATATGCTGCTATAAAAATTGAGCTATTTAAATGATATGGTAAAAAGAAGTATACGTGTTATTTGATTAACATTATAAAAATATGATGTAAAATTTAGACAAAAAATATAATTGCCAAAAATATAATAATGGTCAAACAATATACCTTCAGACAGTGATTAACTTCGTAAACTAATAATTGCTGAATTAAATATTATTTTATCAAAATATAAATCCAAAGAGTGACGATAGAAATAAAAATAAAAATATACATATACATGCTTAAAAACAAATTGACAGAAGATAAATCATTTAGTTTTGTCGAGCGATAACCTGTCGACATTAGTCTTTTCAGTGGTATTATTGAGCCGTCATTGATGGCATTGGCCAAAAAATACAACCACGATAAGATGATTTGCCGCAAGTATGGTTTTGATAAGAAGATTGTTATCTCATGAAATTTTTTATGACATGTTGAGCAGTTAGTAATATAATTGCATGATGCCATTTTAAAAAAAAAGAGGTATAATTGCATCTATTTTTCTATCTATTAGAATTCTAGCTATTTATGACTACAATTTTTTTTTAGCTTTGGTGTAAAGTATAACTCTTTAATAATTCAATAACTTTTATTATTCAAGTGTTATGGGGTATTGTTTTATACTATAATTTACATTTCTTATCGAGGATGTTATTTTCTATACAAATAGTCTATCGATTTTAAAGGCTTGATTGAAAATAATTTTATATTTGAAATTTTCACATGAAATATTTTAAATGATGACAAGTGAAACTTCAAAAAAAGAATATGACGGTTAATAGAAATTGTTTAAAGGATACTTGGCATTATATGAGTAAATTTTGTTTAGAGTAGTTATTAGTAGTTAACGAGTAGTTATTTATGAAATTTATTATATAAATAGGTGTATTGTAATCGATGTAAGATCAATTTTACTCTATCAATTCATCAATAGATTTTCTCTTTATTTTGTTTTAGGAGTAGTCTAACTGAAATTTTAAAAGTAACATAATGTAGATTGTTCTTGTTATTCAAAGATTTTCAAGAGGAAGTGCTAAATATTTGTCGAGCAACCGTAAATGAGTGTCGACAATTTCTTTTTGTATATTTGTTCTTATTTTATGAAGATTAAAAAAATATCTTTTTATTAGTCTTTGTTTTGTATTTTTTTTATCGCAATTTCTTAATTTGTTCGGTCATTTTCATACCCAACAAAGTCCTAAAATAAGGCATCGAATCAAAACACAATTGGTTGACGTAATTTTCTGTCGATACCGACGCAAGGATGTTTATTTTGGTTAAAAAAAATTGGCATGCTCGGGGAGACATCTTACTAAGTTAGAATAAAAAATGGCACAAAAAATGGCAAAAACAATACAAATGGTGTTTGATCAACACCATGATAATGTAAAACAAAAATATAAAACCAAAACAATGACTATAAATATGCTTGTATTAAAATCAAGTCTTATAAATGATATGAAAAAAAGAAGTGTATGTGTTACATGATTAATACTACGAGAATATGATGTAAAATCATGATAAAAAAATATAGTGGCAAAAAATATAATAACAGTAACAAAATATATTTTCAAACTGTGATCAACTTCATAAGCCAATAATAATTGAATTAAATATTATTTTATCAAAATATAACACCAAAAAATGGCGGTAGAAATAAAAATAAAAATGTTCACATGCTTGAAAAAAAATCGACAAAAGATAAAGCATTTGGCATTATCGAGCGACAGCCTATTAACGAAATACTTTTAAATGGCATTATTGAGTCGTTGTTCGTGGTGTTGGCCCGAAAGTACAACTAGGATAAGATGATTTGCCGCAAGTGCTCTTTTGATAAAAAGATTGTTATCTCATGAAACTTTTTACCGCATGTTGAGCACTTGGTAATATAATTGCATGAAATTATTTTTTTTTTAAAATGTTATAATTGACTATATTTTTCTATCGATTAAAATTCTAGTCATTTATGACTATTAAAAACTTAACTTTAGTTTAAAGTATAATCTTTCAAGAATTCAATGACTCTCATTTTTAAAAAGTTACGAGCAGTCTTTATACCATAATTTATATTTTTTATTGAGGATGTTATTTTCTATTCAAATGATTTGATAATTTTTATATGACTTGATGGATAATAATTTTATATTTGAAATGCCAAGTAGCACTCTAAAAGAAGAGCGTGGTAATTAATAGAAATTAAAAGAGAAATAGCAATGACACACGAAAAGAAAAGTAAGGTGACGGTATCAATAAATTATCGTAGGGTCAAAGGGGTATGTGCAATAGAAAAAGGGAGAAAAAAGTTGAGTAAATTTATTTTAATTTTAAAATAACTTTGTTTAGTTAATTTCTTTTGCGATTAATAAATAATTTCGATGCAAAATTTATAGTATGCAACGTTTGTGACTACTAATTATTTTTTACTAAAACTTAGAGGTGAGGAGCCTAATAATATAGAGGGCATGTTTGTTTGTGGGTTTGGGACTTGGGATTAGACTATTTTAATTATAGTCCCACATAGTGTATTGCTTGTCAATTCTTGGAGAGAGGTTAAGAAATCTTCCTCAACTAACTTAACACGCCATATGAGGGACTATTCCAATCCTATGAAAGGGGTAAGTTGGTTAGTTTCGAAATTATTTTGAATTATTTTTGTGTATGAAAAAATTTAATCCTACTAAAATCATATCATACTAAACAATATATTATTTATTCTTAGATTATCCTACTCTCAACCAAATACCTTTTAGTAGAAAAAATGCTATACTAATAATTCAATCAATAATACTTCAAGCACTAATAATATGAATACATTAATTATCTCATAAAAATAGTTCTTAATCAAAACAAGCTCATTTTGGAGTGTGGGATTACAACATTGGACTATACTAGTAGTTAAAGAAATTTTTTAATCTTATGTTTTTTAATAAAATAGTGAGAGGACTAATTATTCTAAATGACTCCCAATCCCATGGATTAAGAGATAATTAGTCTCATAGGGGGATGGAATACATAATCTCGAGATTGCAAGTTTCATGGATTAAATATAAAATTACTTATTTACCATCGTATATAAATCTCAAATTAACAACCATAGCCATTTTTGTCTGCTCTTAGTTATCCACCACGCTCGACAGTCATAACCTCAATTATTTATCGGCAGTCTGGGGTTTGAGTTCTCAGGGTCCTAAGGGCTCTAGGGGTTCGGGGGTCCCGAGGGTCCACAAGTTTATAGCTCTAGGCTTTGGGGGTCTGGGGGTTCGGGGTCATAGGATCCCGGGGTTTGGGAATAAAGAGTACCGAGGGTCTAGGGTTTTGGGGGCTTGAGGTCCCAAGGTATTTTGGGGTCTGAGGTCCCAGTGTCTTGAGGGTTTGAGAGCTCAGGGTTTTGGCGTCCCAAGGATCCGAGAGGTTCGGGGTCATAAAGGTCTAGGTGTCCTAGGGTCTCGAGCTATACGATCCCAAGGCCTATAGTCTTGGGGGTCTGGGTCCTAAGGTCCCGAGAGTTCGTGGTTTCGGGGTTCTGGGGATTAGGGGGGTTTAAGAGTCGGGTCCCGGGGTCTGGAACTATGGAGTCTAGGGGTATGGGGGCTTCGAGGTCCAAGACTACAAGATCCTGGGGCTTTAAGGTCCTAGGTGTTCGGGGTCCCAGGAGTTCGGGATTCGAGATCTTAGGAGTCTAGGAGTTTTAGGGGTCTCGACGGTCCCGAGGTATAGGACTACGAGGTCACGGGGTCTGGAAGTCCTAGGGATCTGGGGATCAACCATCTCCAAAAAGGATGAGGGATTGGAGCCCGCTTTTACTCCCCTAATTTGTATGAAGTACAAGACTACGCTCACTTCCTCTATTAAAAATATAAATAAAGAAATTAAAAAAAATAAAAAATAATTATTATGAGAAATTGGGACTTAATAGATAAGCAATGATAAGGTTATTGTAACCGCTAAGCTGAAAATGAAATTAAAAACAATTAAAAAAAATAAATGTCAAATTATTCTTATGAATATTTTTGTAAACAAATTATTTATCTTATTTAATCTTTATAAAAACAAACAAAAGAATGAATTAAATTGTATATAATAAGTAATTGTTCTTGGTAGTAAATGTGATCTCAAGACTCCACATCTTGGGACATCTAATCGATACTAATTCAGTTTAACACTCTACATTTGACCTATGTGATATCAAAATGTGATCTCCCGATAACATTAATTTGCGCACACAATGAAAACTTATTTCCACCTTGAACTCTGATAGCGTGAAGTAGCACATATCCACTTCCATTTCATGGGGGGGTGGGGTGGGAGGGCGGGGGGCGCCAGAACATGACACTACAGCGGCAAAATTGCGTATCAAATATATTATCATAATTACACAGTTGTCGTTTGGTTGATCATTTGGTAATATTACCAGCGCGACAGCGCCCCAACCAAATGTTTGTTAACATGAATGATGAACTCACCAACTTAAAAAAGAAAGAAAAGAGAAACAGACAAAAACTTGCAAGGAAATGAAGAAAGCACATTCCCTCTAGCCTCTCTTTCCCTCCCTCAGATTAGACTGGATTTGCTATCACAAAAATGGTATATCCATTTTATCTTATTACATCAAAAAAATGTTGATCTTATTAGAATTTTAAGACACGAGATCTTTAAAATATAATTTAATAAGATTTTTTTTTGACACAGAAAAAACTTATACTATCTTAATCTAAAGAAAAAAAAAAACACAAGAATTACCCCCATAATTTAACAAGTTTCAATGCATTAAAAAAGAGCAACACAAAATTTTCAAGACAAAAGATCCGGTGTCCATACTATAGTTTTTGTGCCTTCCTATTAATATTTATTTCAAAAAGAAAAATGACAATTATTATCTGGTTTAGAATTTATTTTCTTAATGCTATTTACTAATACTATTCCATTTTCTACGGGACAAGGATTACGTACACCCCACTATAACCTAGGCCTGCATATCTGAATCAATCAGACTCAGATCATTCAATCCAAGTGGGCCCAAGAGCCTCTCTTGATCAGTGAGGGAATGGCGAAAATGGCAACGGTGACCGTAAGGGCAGGTGTCACCGGCGAGAACCATGCGACAGACCTCGGTTTTGTATCGTGGATGCCTGATCACCGGACGCAGCTCCCTGATGCCATGTGCGAACTGACAGTTTTCGCCGTAAGGGCACTTTCCGGTCTCCTGCCACTTGTTGCACAGCTCCGTCTTCAACATCCCCTGGCTGTACACTTCCAACTCCAGCGCCTCCTCCTCCCTCCTACCCCCAGGCACATACACTCGTTGCTGTTCCACACCACACGTTAACAAATCTCAACAGCAATCGCAAGAGTAATTAACATGCAAGCAGGCAAAATCACACAATACACTTTTAATATACCAAAGTCACACAAGAAATTGGATATTGGTTGTTTGTTTTATTAAAATTTTGTGAATTTCATTACAAATGGATGGTGAGGATATAATTTAGGTAGTTGATCTGCTAGTATATGTATGCGGTATTGGATTTAGATCATGGACATTTTCTAAATAAACGGAGATTTTTCTATTTTTGTTATATGATGTTTTGATCGATTATTTTAATAATATGAATTAATTGTTCATATTATAGACTATTTCAAAAAAAAGTAATTGAAAACCAATAATTACATAGTCAAAAGATATTTATCTTAAAAAATAGACAAGAAATATAATTTTTAAAGTAAATCTTACAGTTCCTTTTTTAGAATTTATGATATTAGTTATCTATTTTCAATCAATTTAAGTTTTTTTTATGAATAATATTCTTAATCAGTTCAACAATAAAAATGATTAAGATCAAGCTCAGCGTAAAAACTAAAAAAAAAATATGAAAGATGCAAAAATCTTTAAACAGAGAAACGGAGCGATTGCAGTGAGTACTCACCGATTCATTTAGGATTGGACTCTTGGATCGGTTTCCGCGTCTCGGACCTCCGTTGCTTCCACCACGTTGTGTCATATTCAGATAACCATTTGAACGAACGGCAATGCTCTTTGGCAACGTAACTCTCTCTGTATTTCTTCGGTCGAATCGGTTGTGTTCGATCACGCTCGTTGGACTAATATTAGGAACTTCCTCGGTGACAGCACTGTCACGAACGGTGCCTCCAAGACTCAGTCGATTGAAGTCGTTCATAAAGGAGAGAGGTGGATGACCAGAGGAGAGAAGGCAATTTTGCATTGTGGCCTGAGACATGAGGCTCAAGCGTTCCACCAAATCTGCGTTGTTGACTCGGAGATTGTCGTTCTCTTCACGAAGCGTATCGACTTCTTTGAGTGATTCTTGGAGGTGAGCGAGGCACATTGTGTAGCGATTGTAGAGTTGCTGGTACTCTAGGACGAAGCGAGCTTGGTGGAGTCGGTTCTCGGTGGAGATTGTGTTGGTGGCGTCCTCGTCGAAGGAGCAATCGGAAGGCGTAATGGAGAGGGAGCTCGAATTCGGAGGGTACATTGATGGATAGAATGAGGTCAAATCAATGCCTTCGGACTGGTTTGCAGATGAGGGCGAGAGGTGCGGATTGCACGATAGGTGCGTTGACGAGTCCGCAGAGTTGTTTCCACCTTTGGTATTACTGCCACAGACCTCTTTCTGCATTTTGCTCAAATGTTGTTGTGTAAGAAAGGTGAAATTGACATGTAATTACAATATTCAAAATCATTGTATAACTGAAAACTCGAAACATGAAGGCAAATTTGAAGAGAACATCAACATGAATGAATTTCACAATTTCTATTCTCTTTCTAGTCACGAATCGAAGATTAATTTTGAAAATATTTTCTTCTTATAAAAAGATTAACAATACCGTCAGAAATTTAAACATCCATTGATAAACACATCATAGCATCTATTTAAGCATCAAATTATAAACACAATAAATAAACGAACCTTCAGCGATGAATAACTGTCCATTGAATTTCTCCTCAATCACCAATTCAAGTGTAAACAATCATATCATACTTCGAGATCAGCTAAATCAGATCATAGAACCAAAGAACTATGGATTAACCGCCCTTACAGTGACACGAGCTCAGCACTGAGAGAGAGAGAGAGAGAGAGAGAGAGAGAGAATTTGCCACATGAAGCGTAGGTGAGGAATCATATATATAATTGGGGGATACAATTGAGAGTCTCGCAGACCACCGTTAATAGGTGGAGAAAGTGATTCGAATTCTTTTGATGTTGGTTTTTATTTTTTTATTTTTTTATTTTTTTATTTTTTTATGTCACTAATGCTAAGTACTCAAAGTATATAATATTGAAAACTGTCTCAAAATGTAAAATAAATGTATTATGTTTATTAGAAGTGAAATTTAGAATAATAAATAGTTGGTAGTTTTGGAGTATTATGTAATGTTTTTTTTACCCTAATGTTTACTTTCAATAACATAATTGTATACACTTCGGGTGGTATAAATGTTAACTCATTTTTGTTAAATGGATGAAAAATAAGAGTGACCTTACTTAATATGTATAAAAAAAATTTATTTATCAAGAGTTTCACATTTTATTACTTATATTTGCTATATGATATTCTCATTCAATGACACATAACGAGAGACACACGGGGTAGAACAATATTAATCCATATATTTGGATATGTAAAACATAAAAATAGCTAACTTAACATGTATTAAATATTTTTATTTATTAAAAATATTACGTGTCGTCGCCTACATAATAATATCGGGAATAAGTGTCTGTTTGGGATGTCTAAAAAGTTTGTCTTTTAAGATATTTAGATTTTTCAAAAAAAAAAGAGAGAAAAAAAAAATTAGATTGTGTGAAATAATTTTTTGTAGTAATTTTTTTACTTTTTTATATTTTATTCAAATGTCTATAATGTTCTTACTTTTTACTTTTAAGCCTTTGTTTGGCTATCGGCTTAAAGCCCAAAAAGTCAAAAAATCTTGTTTTTCAACCCTCAACTTTTAGGCTATTTATTTTTTGACTTTTCTCATGACAATTTTTAATTTTACCTTTCTACATATAAAATTACACAAATTTCAATTAAACAATCATACTTCATCTCATTTAAGCTGAAAAGTAATCATAAAATTTCATATTGAGCTTATTTATCCTTTTTAGTAGCTTAAAAGTTACTATTTTTTCAACCATACAAATTTTTTAACTATTTGACTTAAAGTGTTTTAAAGTTAAAAAATCGGCTTAAAACTAAGTTGCCAAACGAATACTAAGTTTTAGTATTTGAAATATTGACACGGTATTTTGTTTTTGTTAGTATGGTTAGTTTTTTTATGTAAGAAAATTATTATTATTTTGTTTTTAGAAAAGTTAGAATATTTAGAATATGTATTGATTTTTTTTTTAAATTAAGAAATAAAAAAAGTTAATTAATTTTTTTAAATCAAATAGTAAAACTTAAAAACTAACTTTCTTTAAAAAAACAAATGAATTAAAAACTAGCTCAAACAGTCTCTAAGTAACAATTTGCCGATTTGGAGAAGTAACCGAATTTTCCCTTACGTGAGAAGTAAACTGGCTTGATATTGGGGGGACCGTCAGGGGGATCTGAAACAGTTGTACCCACGCACGCGTGAGAGAGACGCCCACCAGAAGGAGCAAATTGATACGTTTTGGAACAAGTTTAGGCGTTGTTTTAATTTTATAATTATTTGGTGTGTTTATTAAAATTTATTATTATTTTTTTATTATTTTATTTAATATATAAAAATATATTATTTAATAATTTAAATAAAATATTACTTCAAAAACATTAAATAATTACTCCACCAGAAGACGGCGGGAACGCATGCACATTGAGGGGTCACCGCATACCTACAGTTCTAGGGGTGCAATTGGTCCAATTTTAAATAAATTTAAGAATCTAATAGTTAGTTGTAGTTGTAGAGCTGCGATAGAATGGTTGTAATTGTAGAATCAAACTAAAATTAATTTGTAAAATTAGTTTAGTTTTAGTTCGATTTCAATTCTTCATTTCTAAAGCTTTAAAAAATTAATTTTATTAAATATATAATCCAAACAAACTTTGCATAAAATGCAATATAAGCATAAAATTGAAAATTAAATATTAGAGGCAATTTGTTGTCTAATGTAGCAATTACAAAGATAATGATAAACTGTTTTTCTGAAATCTCCATTTTTCTAATGACGTCGTTAAATATTTAATTATTTTTATATTAGAATGTGATAAATTGTAATTTTATATTATTTTTTAAACCTAAACCATTTCTATTTTCTTTAACATATTTGTTTGAATTAAAATTGTAAAAGTGACTTAAAAAAAGAATAACGAATACAAAAATACAAAATATTTATACTTTACAAAAACGGTCTGGATCGGTTACAACTGGTATTTGTTTAATTAAAATCGAGAACTGAACTGTACACATACAGCGGTTCTATAAAAATGAAAATCAGCACGAAACAATTTTAATATAGAATTAGACCAAATTGTGCGGTTCGGACCGATTTAGATTGATTTATCAATTCTTCCGAATTTTTTGTGCACCCTGTTATAGTTACAATTCTAAGCTTACTTCAATTCTCAAATTAATTTGTCACAGTTTTTGTTTGGAATATCTTTAAAAATAGAAAATACTAAGGACTTAACTAAGTGAACTACTTCTTGTATAGTAGTTAGAGTTGTCTTTTCTACCCAAAGGCTCAAGCAGACTACTTTGAAAGGATAACAAGCTCTTAAGGTTAATTGCTTACTATATTAGAATTGACTTGCCTTGCTACTGAGGTTAATAGGACTATTCTTTGTTATTGAAAAAATTATTACATGGCACGAGATCACGCGGTCCCCACCGATTTCAGATACACACTACCATGAAATTCACTATTAAAGCTTTGTTTGAGATAATGATTTATTTTTATAGTGAATTTTTTTATTATTTAGTAAAATTATTATATCTTCTTTGATTTCTCTTACCGAGATAAGCTAAAAAAGTGATTTTTTTTTTACTAAAAGATTATTGATATCCATTGCCAATAGTGTGACAGTTGAAGAAAAATAAAAATATGATAATAAATTAAATTTTATATTAGTTATTTTCATGTTTCTTGAACTTTATTCACCTTTTGATTAAATTTCTTTACTATTCTAATTCCTCTAATTCAAAAAGTGAAAAAACATTAGCCAAAAACTTAAAAAAGAAAAGAACAACAAAAGAATAAAAAATTTAAACTAAATGGGAACGTATGAACTTCTAATCACGTAAAAACTACTCTTGTTATGGATAATGACTTTGAGAGATTAATTATGTCCTTACAATTTTGCCTTAAAAAAAAAGAAAGAAGGATAATTCTATAGCCTCCTAAGCATCAAGAATGTTGCAAATAAGAAATGGCAATAATAGAAGATGAAAAATGTGGTGATTAAAGGGTATATAATGTATAGATATTTGTGTAAAATATATTGATATTTATAAAAATAATAAACTTCACATCAAAAAAACGTATTAACATTAAATTTTTTTTATATCTATTAAGTTATTAATCACCGCACATTGAGTGAGTGGTAGTTAACACTATCCATAGAAGATTGCAGTCAGATAAGAGGAATAGTGGTAATTCTGTTGTGTGATTGCTTGGCAATTAAGGAAGTATAATGAGCTGGATAAGGGTTGGGGCTTGGGTGGGTGTTGGATTGAAGTTTTTGTGTGGGTCTAGATCCTTTTTGATGGATTGCATCGGTTTAACTGGATTATTATTATTATTATTATTATTTTGGCTAAAAATAAGTTTATTTTGATGCTTATAATTATTTATTATATTATTCTATGTAAATTATCTGTGCAAAGAATTATATTAATCAAATATTGTTAAGTACCAAAGCAAATTACATTTGTGTTAAAACAATTAATAGTAAAACTGAGACACTATTTGTTTATTTTAATAGAAGTATGATTTGTTGAGATACTTAATAATATTCGATCAATTTAGTTTTGTATAAATAATTTATATATACAGTAAGAGTAATAAAATAAACAGTTCAATTTATCAAAATAAACCCATTTTGAGTCTAAAATTGAGTGAGCTGGACATGTCCAATCCACCAAATCATGCCCGAAGTGGATTAATAAGAATAGAAAAGCATTAATAGATACCTTACTTTTTAGGGGTATAATATACATTTATAAAATTCTATAGTTGAAATTAATTATAGATATTCGTGGTTAAAATTATAAAACATTTGGAATTGAAAATCTTGAATAAATTAGGTGATTTATGGTTGTGATTTTTATTTATTTATCATAGTCAGATTCATAATTCTTTTGGCTGCTGATTAATTTATGAATCTGCGTGATTTTCAAATATGAAATTTTGTGATTTATTTAAAATTATGCGTAGTAAAATTTATGAAATACACATACATTTCAAAAATAGAATTTATACTGAAGCATTTTTGCAATAAGATGCACTTTTCTCAAGTTATTTTAGGTAAACTGCTAATCATATGGCCATGGTTGCTTCTTCATGACAACTTTAACCAACTCTTTGGTCCTCTTGTCTTGCCCCCATCAACAAATCTCCTATCAACCGCTTGTTGAGTTGCTTCCCATTGCTTTCTTCTTTCTTCTTGTTATTTTTATTTTTACTACAATTTGGCCATTACTAGAGTTCCCACCAAAACTTGAACAAATTTTTTTTTAACCATTTTCTTCAGGTCTAAGTCAAGATGGAAACCCACTGGCATTGGCATAAGTAGATCATTCTATTTCACCAAACATAAGTAGATCTAATCACGATCTCATAATAAGAGCAAGAGACCATTCTTGATTAATTCTTTTACCCCTCGATCAACCCTCTCGATTAGAAAGACCATTTCCAAGTTTGAATTTGTCTATTTGAAAATAGGGCTTGCACGCGTGAAGTAAAACTACGTGCATTTGACATTTCATGAATTCCAAAATAATTGAATTGTGTGAGGTGGGTATTTTTAGTCGCAAGTTTGACAGAGATACTATTTGTTTCAAAAGATAAGATCATATTAGTATATGAAAATACTATGTATATTAAAAAGTGGACTAAAAAATATACTAACTACTCACAAGTGTATTAATAAATTCATCGGACCATTAAAACTTGTAAATAATTAGTGTATTTTTAGTTTCTTTTTAGTGTACCTAGCAATGCTGTTAATATATAAGGATTTGAGAGGAAGGGTGGTGAGAACCAATTTTTTACAGGTGTATTTATGTTGATGGTGGTAATGGTAGAAGTATAAACAGAGATGAATATTGATCCTTAATTAATTTTTTAAAGAAATGGAGACCTTTTCATTTTTCATCTTATAGTGTTTATGGTGAGTACATTTTGATTATTGGAATTGCTTATTTTGTAAAGCTTACCAAAAAGGACATCTATGCAAAAAAAACTAAATTGATAATAGAATAGTAACTAGATGATTATATTGCATTAATTCTAGAAAACTGTATGGTTTAATCACATTAATTCCAATCATATTTAATTATTGATGTTCAATCAATTTAATTTTTTTATGATCTTTTCGGTAAATTCTATAACATGAACAATTCAAATTATTAAAATATACTACTATAAAAATCATAAATTTTTTATATAGAGATCTCTCTATTTATTTAATAAATGGTAATAAATGGAGAGGAGTTGGATCCAATGGATTCAAGGGAGTACCCAATAACAATATGTTGGGCCTTTGGTTTGGACTTGCAATTGGTTTTGTCAGGTTCTAAGGCTTACTGAACAAGATATATTTTGGAGGACCTGAATAGTAAATAGGTGGTTTTTTTGGTTGGGCTTATCTGTTTTCTGGGCTTTTCCCCACAATTGGGCCTAGCTAAAAGGGTGTATTAGACAAGTAAGATATACTGGAGTATTAAAAAAATTACATTATCACTCTGTTTTAGTGTATTAAAAATTTTGATTATTTATTTTGTTGGAAGCAAGGATGGATTGAGGGGAACAAGTGGTGACAATCACAACCTCTACAATTTTTAGAAAAACTCTTACTATACTGTATAACTTATAATTTTCTCTAAATTATATAATTAAATTCGCCAATCCTAGTTCTTTCTAAAAAGATAATAATTAATCACCTTTTATATTAATGAATTCAAAGATTTGATAAATTAGACCATATATGGATATTGTTTTTAAGAATAGGCTATAGTGCCATATGTAGTTAATTATAACCTAATTAAATCATTCTAATGCCAAATAAATTATTAGGACTTTTGTAGTTACTCATAAGGGTTTTAACAATTTTTTACTAGCAGAGCACAAGTGATGCGCATGCAATTCGAATTATATAAAATTTTTAGAAAAAACTTATACTATAAATGATATCCGAAAAATCAAAATAAAATTAATTTGTTAAACAGCCTATTTTTAATTAAAATAAATGTTTTTATATTGGTGTACAACTCGAACTATATAAAAACCTTAAAAAATTATATTATTAATTGCAAAAAATAAATTTCCAAATTTATACTACTACGAATTCATTCAAATACTTTACATAAATTAGTTCCACAAATTTGGAGTCCAAAACGCAAAGTTTCGAGTTTGCCTCCTCATTTTTTTAAAAAAAAATTATAGGTTTTCATTCCTTCTTAGAGCAGATCTCAAAGCAAATATACAAATTTCAAAAAAAATTCATGGAGTCCGAAGAACAAAAAACTCAATGGAAAGTATAAAATTGATATATATATATATATATATGGAGGGGATAGAATTCTCCGATAAAGATAAAATCTTATCTTTAAAGATAAAAATTCTCTAAAAAGATAAAACAACATCGCATCTTTAATATAGTGATATGTATTGATTTCTTAAAAAGATAACTCAAATAGATAATTAGAATTCTTAATGAAAAAGATTCTTCTACTATAAATAAAGACCAAACTCTACGGGAAAAAGTACGCAATCATATGTTCATACAAGAATTATATTATTCTTCACCATGATTGTGGCTAACTTAAGAATCGGAGTGCCTCCGATCGGCCAACATCGGTCGGGGCACTAACGGTGCTATCTTTTTGTAAGATTTCAGAATTCTCGAATACTTGATTAGTCTTCTTCGTTGAAAATATTCAACATCGAGTGCAGGTACAATTTTTTACTCCTACAATTTGGCGCCATTTGTGGGAACAACAAAATAAAAACGAAGAAGTCAATCATGTCAATGAATTCATCAAGAAATCTTCGATGATGGAGAGGATTATCAACACCGATAATCATCAAAGTATCAAACACATCACAAGAAGACAAAAGCAAAAGTCAATTATCCTGATTTGATATTTGGTGGACATGAGAGAAAATCAATTCAACAGAATTGAGCAGCAGTGGATCAAGCAGCGGCGAAACAGTGCACCGACGAGGAAGAAACAGTCTAGTTTTCGTGCATGAATCGGAGGTCAAACGAAGCCCGATCATCATGAAATTTTAAAGGCAAACTCTCGGTGCATGATTCTTGTTAACCAACGGTATTGTTTGTCAACCGGTGAGATCTAAACTTACTTTAATTTATTTGGCTATACAAAATATTTGCAGAAAACAGCCTAATTTTGCACATAGATCGGAAGCCAAACGAAGTCCGATCGTCATGAAATTTTAAAGAAAAACTCTCAGCGCATGATTCTTGTTAACCAACGGTATCGTTTGTCAACTGGTGAGATCTAAAGTTGATTTAATTTATTTGACTATACTAAATATTTGAAGAAAACAGCCTAATTTTGCACATGATTGGACGCCAAACGAAGTCCGATCAAGAGGCATACTCTCAACACTTGATTATTATTAACCAACGGTATCGTTTGTCAACCGGTGAGATCTAAACTTAGTTTAATTTATTTGACTCGACTTAATATTTTGAGAAACAACGCAAACACCATCACCCAAAACTCCCCGGCTGTTTCCGCTTCAAAAAACAAACCATAAAAGGTTGATAACCAGTTGAAAAACATGTTTAGGGATTTTATTTCCTCTCAATAAAAATTGTGTTTCTCTTTCTTCCTATTTTTATGTTTAAAGTCACCAAATCTCAAAAAAGTGGTAATTACAGACTTTAAATATTATTTGGGTTTCTCACTCTACCAGTTTTCGTGTTTAAATACAGAAAATCTGAAAAAAGTTGGGATAATAGCTCTATCTCTCTAAAAAAGAAAAAAAAGGTGAAAAATTGGAGACTATGATCTCTAACAAAGCAATAAAAAAATTAACTGGCTATGATTTCACAACCTAAGAAGATATGCAATGGGTTCAAAGTGCATGAAAATCATCCAATAAATTGATCGATGGTCGAAGCACAAACAACCCTTCTTCTAATCAGGCTCCAAAGATCTAACAGTATTTTCATACTCTGCGTGCTCTTCTCCATCAACAAGAGAAGTTTCTCTCTATGCTTGGCATGGTTTATCTATCCATACTCGAAGCTTAGATTATGTCTCTCATCGCCATAAACACGTAAGCCCTCTAAGAAGTTTCAGTGTCAAACCCAAGAAGACCACATACATGCCAAAAATGGGAGCATGGTGGAAACTAACCTCGACAACTCGACCACCACCAAATCGGCCTCAACAACCCAGCTTGGCTTCTCATGGCTCGGTATTCTTGACTTCTCAACTCAGCGGAGCTCGGAGAAGCTCCCAACCATGGCATTCTATCTCAAAGCTCGGCAAAAGCTCGGCAAAAGCTCAGCTTGTTCGTTTCTCACCGAAAGAAAGTTCGTGTCATCTGAAAAATCAACCAAACTAGAGCTTGCCCTAATTGCCAATATATAATTGACAACAGTGAAGTTACAGCTGTGGCCATGGAGGAGGCATATATAAATTGCTCAGGAAGCCTGGACATCTCAGCGATTCACAGTGCAACTCAGATCTCGACAAAAGCTCACGATTTTGGTTAGCAAAAGCTCAGATTGTTCGGCATCTCAGTAACTTATTACTCGGCAAAGTACCCCAACCTTGTCATGATCAGCCTCTGGTCTAAGAACCTTTGTTCCCCTCTGACCTGTGAAGATAACGAGTGCTAGATACAAAAATGTGGATGTATAGATTGGACTTGTGCGCAATTCATGACTAGAAATATGGGAAATCATTTTCCTAAACGCAGCTCACCTGAGTGGTCAGCTAAATTAAAAGCTATGGGGGTGAATGACCATTCGACCTTCTGAGGTTCACGAATAATTCGGCTTCAAAACGGATGTATTAGCTCACACGAGTTCGGCTAAAATAAAAGTTATGGGGGTGAATGACCATCTAACCTTCCGATGTCGACGAATAATTCAACTTCAAAGTCGATGTACTAGCTCACCCAAGTTCGGCTAAATTAAAAGTTATGGGGGTGACTGACTATCCGACCTTCTGAGGTCGATAAATAATCTGGCTTTAAAGCTGATGTACAAATTCACTTGAGTTTGGTTAAAATAAAAGCTATAGGGGTGAATGACCATATGACCTTTCGAGGTCGACGAATAATTCGGCTTCAAAGCCGATGTACTAGCTCACCCGAGTTCGGTTACATTAAGAGCTATGGAGGTGAATGAACCACCCAACCTTCTACGATCGATGAATAATCTGGCGTTAAAGAAGATAAAAAATTCTTAAAGCTAATGCACAAGCTCACCCGAGTTCGGCTAAAATAAAAGCTATGGGGTGAATGGGTCACTCAAGCAACCACGACTGAGAAATAGTCTAATATAATCAGGAGATACATAACTCCAAAGTGTTAAAGGCAAGTTCTTTTTTATTTGTCAAACCTACGACGAATAAATACAAACGTCGAAATACAATAGTCATCTGCAAGTAGACAAAAGTTGTCTCTAGATTGATAAATTTTGCAACGAAAAATCCTTGCAAAAGCATAAAGAGTGTCAAACAAATAAAAACTTTCACTCTTTTTACTACGATCAAAGAAAGTAAAAGCATGGGGGTAATTGGAGGGGATAGAATTTTCCGATAAAGATAAAATCTTATCTTTAAAGATAAAAGTTCTCTAAAGAGATAAGATAACATTACAACTTTAATATAGTAATATGCATTAATTTCTTAAAAAGATAACTCAAATAGATAATCAGAATCATTGATGAAAAGAATTCTTATACTATAAATAAAGACCGAACTCTATGGAAAAAGGTACGCAATCATATGTTCATACAAAAATTATATTATTCTTCACCATGATTGTGGCTAACTTAATGATCGAAGTGCCTCCGGCTGATCAACACTGGTCGGGGCGCTAACGGTGCTATCTTTTTGTAGGATTTTAGAATTCTCGAATGCTTAATTAGTCTTCTTCGTTGAAAATATTCATCATCGCGTGGAAGTACGATTTTTTACCCCTACAATATATATATATATATATATATATATATAAAATTAAACATCCAGTACTAAACAATTAATTACCAATACAGTAGAATAAAGTGGTTGGGTTTTTCACTTTCCTTTTTTGCCATTACGGTTACTGGTTTGGGAGTTACCTAGAGAGTGGTATTTTTAGTTGTTTTGGGCAATTTTGGAATATAAATTGTGTGAGTTGGTTTTAAAAATTAGTTCACACCAAAGTGCCGTGTTTACTTTATATAATAACATAGATTTTCCACGTAATTGTATTGTTTCCTTTTCTAGCCGCACTAATCACTAGCTACATCAAAGATCTAGAAATGGATAATATAATTTCTTATTCTTATTGACATTTATTACAATATATAGGTATTTTTCTTATTAATTTAAGAAATCTATTTATTTTTAGGTTATATTAAACATATTGTATATTGGTTGATAATTATTTTTGTAAGTTTATTGATTATAATTGACTTGTCAATAATTTTTGAGTTGTGTAAAATGTTGGCAAAAATAAAAACATTAATAATTTATTATTTTACTAATACGTTGATTTGTCTTGTAGTTTCAACATTTGCAATAGAACATGCATTTCTAAATGTTAACACTATAAAAAAATTTGGTACGCAATAGGACGGAGGATAACTTTTAAGCAAATTAATTAATTACTTTTATTGATAAAGACGTTGCAAAGAATTTTAGTGTCGATTATTTTATAGATATCTTTAATGACATGACGGAGCACTAAATAGACATCAAGATACTTCATTTTAACTAGATCGATTAATTTAAAATTAGCTATCTTTTTTTATTGAATAGAATAAAATATACTTAGTTATATATATTTTGATATTATTTTTCTTTTTTTATGTTGATAGAAACTAATATTATAGTTCGACTGATGGCCAATATAGGAAGATAATAAGAAAAATAGAGGCAGTAAAACTAGCTCTCCATCCAACTTTAAATAGGATGTATGTAATGAACTTATGCTTTGAGAGTAAGGGTTTATTTGAATCCTTAGTTAAAATGAAAAATAAAAAAGAAAGGAAAGATAAGAAGATAATAAAGGAAGAAAACTAAATTTATTTATCGATTTTTTTATTATCTTTCTTTCTCATAATAATTCTACTGGTGTTTGTCAAAACGTCTTCCAAATAGCATTTTATATTCTTAGATTTTAAAAAAAAATTGTAGTCCATTTTTTTTACTTTTTAGAATTTTCTAATCACTAGAAATTAAAACATAAAAAAAATTATCCCAAACCACGAAAATTTTTAGCCCCTATTTGGCTTCTCTTAAAAGCAATTTTTCGTAAAAATTAAATTTAGCTTTTAATTTGTTGTGTTTTGCATCTCTAAAAAGTCATTAATTTTTTTTATAAAAAATTAATACTTATATGCATTCCAAACATCTGAATTTTTTTTTGAATAAAATAACTATAATACTCTTATTTAAAAAGTATTCTCACAAAAATAAAAAAAATCGAGATAATATTTCAAACATTATAACTTACAAGCAAAAAATAAAATCATATTAGGTATTTTAATAAAAAAGCAAACAAACTTCTATAAAAACTATTCTAAATAATTTAATTTTTTATTTCACTCTCTCCAAAAAAAAAAAAAACTAAACAGAGCACACCTAAATATTAATTAGAGAAATGCTTGACTGAGAAAAAAATTGAACTGGTCCCAAATATGTGAAAAGCCTTGAATGAGAAAAGAGTTGAACTAGTCCCTCTTAGTATTTTCTTTTTAAATTGAAAAC
>JAOTRH010000018.1:2874915-2906091 GCA_034768845.1 Heliamphora exappendiculata | reverse complement strand
TATAAATTTTTTAAAAAAATTAAAACAAAAATCATTCTCACAAAAGAATGAGAAATTAGTATATTGTGAACAAATATTACATACACAATATTGAACAAAAAATGAAAAATTATAAAAAAAATAAGATTTTTTTAAAAAATGAGAACTTTCTTAATTAATATGTTTCATTTAAAAGTAGTATTAAATGTACAAATGCTATAACATTAGAAATTTTTTCATTTGTTAAAAATGAGAAATAATGTACAATATACTAATATAATAAAAAAAACAAAATAATGAGAAGCTTCTAAGAAATGAGAAATTCTCATTTTACATGTAAAAAATAAGAACATTTTTATTTTTTTATGATAAGTTATCATTTATAAATATAAGTTAAAAGTGATAATGTTGTGAAAGAAATACAAAAAATTGCAAGGATGAAAAGTAATATAAATGTTTAAATTAAATAAAAACATTCAATCACATAATAAAAATGTTGCAATAAAAAAAATTCAAAAAAAGAAAACTTTAACAAACAGAAAATTATTTAGGATAGCTTTTCTATTAAAATATTTAATAAATAAATATTAAATAAACTCGACGAATTCTACGTAACGAACGAATTAAAATATAAAAAATTATTCAAAAAAAACATATATTTTTTAAAGCACAGCATTAGCGTGCTGAGCACCCCAGTTCAAAAAAAAAAACTAACTTTTTAAGAAATGATTTAGGGACAATACACATGATGCCAGTTCTCACGCCATGTGATTAAGGCTACTTATCTAATGTAGCTTCATCGTACCGAGACTTTTTAATTTTTTTAAATAATTATAATTATAATTATTATTTTAATTATAAATTATAATTTTTATCACATATTTATAATTTTTATTACAAATTATAATATATAAATTATTAATTTTGACAGTACAAAACATCCTCAATAAATTATGCCCAACAACCCATTACGTAAGTATAACTTATTGCTCAAGATTTACAGAATTGAATGAACTTTTCATCCTTTTTTTTATTTAAAATATTTCATTAACGTAAATCAATTAAAAAACTGCGCATCCAACTCTTTATTAAATCAATATGATTCGGACAACTCAGTTCTCCTTCTGTACTATTCTTTTAAATTGCACGTACCTACTTCTATTCCTTACTTGAGTTTTTTTTTTAATAAACTTGTCCATGTTTGTATTGGAGGATAGGATTATAAGGGTTTAAATTTCCCTTCAATAGTTATAGAATTAAGTATCTATTGTATTATGTATTACTTTTTTAGTTTACTCTTCATGTTTGTTTATTTGTAAAATATAAAGACAATGATTAATCATAATGACAATCTTGTCCTTGTAGCGTGGAATAAAAATAAAAAATTAGATAAAATTAAAATATTGTCAAATAAGATTTAAAATAAAATTAAAAAAATTAGATAAGACCAAAAAAATTTTTAAAAAAATGTAAGAATTGATAATATGAGAGGTGAAAAAATAAAAATAGAAAAAATACTGATAAAATTACTAAGTAAAAAATTGATATTAGAACATAATTTTAACTAATCTAGGTAAAAAAAAATATAACAAGAAGTGTAAATAAAACAAAAGTAAAATTTGAAAAGGTAAAACATTAGAATAGAAGATAAAATAATAAAAGAAAGTCACTACTAACTAGACAATCAATCGATGAGAAGAAAATACAAATAAAGATGTAAAAAGTCAATTAAAAAACACAATAAAAGAACCTCAAAATATTACAAAAATAAAATTGAAAAGCAAAATTGCCATTAGGTTAATATATTTCTCTTCTACCATGCACGGAGAGTAGTAGCTTAGTGCCCAAACCTTGACTCCCATGTGGTTAAAGTTCCAAGTGGTCTCGAGTTTGAGTCGTGCCCTCGGTGTCCACTCATTCTATTATTTTCCGACACACTTTGCAGAGGTTCACTAATCTTTGATTTTTGATTGGGTGCCAAACAGTTATGGATCTTTAGTCTTTTTTGAGGATCGCCGTAGGTTTAGAGTTTCTATAGCCACGCTCAGAGAGGACTACTACACCTGGTCACCCCTTTCTTGTCTAGCAAAATAATCTCTATTTCCTTCTCTATCCTACTCACTCCCCAACTATTAGTTCAATCCTAATGTTCTATTTTTCAAAACAAACACGACCTTAGTGTTCTCATTTGTTAGGAGTTTTCTATTAGTTTAATCTCCTGGCATGATCGAAACACATTGGCTCTAGGAGAGTCCTTGTCCCCATAGCAACAAAAATGATTGAGTAATTCCCCCAGTGGATGATCCTCAATTTTGTCAAGCATTGTAATTTATTTAAGTGAGGAAGTCTAAATTTTAGCTGAATTTTACTACATTCATAAAATGTAGTCTAAATACTTTAAATTCATATTTTTTTAAATATTTCAGAGTATTCAGACCAACTTATGCGTAAAAATTAAGTAGAGAAAAAAACATTATTTGAGAGCTGTTGAATGCCTTCCTTTAATAACTATAATTTACATTACTTAAAAAGCTAAGTACTTTTGAAAAAGTAGGCTGAGAGTTTCAATAAAAAACTAGAGTAAAATACACCGACCTCCTTTGAAATTTAGTTGAATAACATTAGTATCCTTGACATTCTAGGAATTACTTTCTCATCCCTAACTTTGAAATTAGACTACAATTACCCACTTGTTATTAATTGAAGGCTAAACGAGTCAATAAAATCTTATTTACATCAACAAAAAAAAGAAACACAAAATACCAATATTATTCGTTTTGTAATTATAGACTACAATGACTAGAATTAAGTTTCATTTTTCATTCAATAAACTACAACATTAAGGTCAACATAATTATATAAAATATCATTAAAAATCATTTTAATAGTAAGGGAAAATTGTAGTTTAATTTTAAACTCCAAGGGTAAGACAATAATTTTAAAAGATTAGGGGCACTAATGTCATCAAACAAATTTTAAGGGAGTTTAGTGTTTTTTATCATAAAATAATTTAGTAGTATCTTATTTAATTCTTATTCAATTTATAACTTGTAATATATTAATATCGATACGCATAGCTATGATTCTATTATTACCACCACTACTGTCATACTGTCACCATGCTACTGCCTCCATCCTCCCACCACCTCGTAACCACACCACCATTACCATTTACCACCCCAGCCCTCCACCTCCACCTCCACCTTTACAATACCATTACCCTTGATCCCCTTTGGTATTTATAATTTTTAAAATTATATATACATTTGAATTAATTTATTTATATATATTCTCTACAAAAATTTTATTGGGAGCATGGGTTTCCTTTTATTGATCTTATTGATTGTTTTAATTAAAATAAAAGATTAGGGGATAAGGTTGTTTTGAAAAAGTCAAAAGAGCACCTTGTAGATGCATTTATTTTTGTTAAGAAGAAGGTAAAGGAACTTTAAAACCTCATATCTAGTGGCTGATGCTTTAAAAGCTTGGAAATTTTCTTTTATAAAATACACAACATATAGCTCTATCTCGTTTTCAATACCAGTATTCTCTCTCAATTATATTTATCTTTTATAAAGTTTTCAGCGTTGGGCAATTATCTATTCGTGAGCTTTATTTTGATACACATAAGCAAATTTGAAAATCGTTGTATCTTAAAAAATAAATACCAAATAATTCAGTGTAATAAGGAGTATATTGTTCTCAAAGAGAGCACGCTTCTACATGTCTCAACCAATTAACAGACTTTTTTAAACTTTTACTGTTTAATATTTTTAATTAATTATTTTAATTAATTTTTATTATTACTGTAGTTAACATTTTTTTCTAATAAAAATTCCTAAAATTTTGCATCAAATCTTTTCAAACCCTCGTCCTACTACCAGCACCCTTCATGTCCATCACCCCCACCTGCCTCAACTTAATAACTATGCCCCGCTCACCATAAATACAACTAGCACTATTAATATTAGTGGTACAACCATACTATCACCATCACATAATTACTACAATAAACAAATTAAATAAGAATAATAAAATAAAAAAGAAAATATATACTTCAGCTTCTTGTACATATCAAAAAAACTTATCTTAGTTCAAAAATTAATTTTTATCAAATAATTTGTAAACATAAAAAAATAATATTCAATTTTTAATATTTAATTTTTTATTTTATCAACTAACACTATAGTTTTTATCCTAGTCGAACAAAATAAAAAATACGACTTTCAAGGGCGGCACCATGTATAGCTTAGGGTATTCAATTGAATTTAGCTTCGGGAATTCAATTGAATATCTTAAATTTTCTTTAATAAGTAGAGTTTTATAGATTTTTTATTTGTATTTATAGGTTAAAGATTTGAAGACCTTATTTAAAATATTCTAAGTATTGTTTGCAAGTGATTTACGTCACTAGAGAGTGTGTATCACTAATTTTATTATGGCCTTGATCATCGAACAAAGGAACCATGTCTCTAATTTTAAGAATATACTTGTTCATAACTTAAAAAGAAATTTTTCACTCAAATCCTATTTTTATAAGTTGCTTATACATAGGTCCCATTCTAAATTTTGTTTTCAACGCAGTCCTATTCCCAAATAAGATTCATACTTTACCACTGCTTCTCAATTGCTTCTCGTTAACCAACAATAAAATGATAATATTCACGTTCCAACTTGTTTATCATAAAGATTCCCACACTGCGCGACGTCACCCGCCATCGCCGACTGACCGACCAACCGCCGTTGTCCCAGTGCACCACCACCTCCGGCAACCCCATCAGCGCTGTCACCGGCCACTGCTGTCTCACATCCGGCGAGCTTCTGTGTGTTGCCTCTGCCAACCATGTGTGTCGTCTTCGCATTTGATGGTGGAATGTTCACAAAATGGGACATGTGAAAAATGAGAATATTCACAATGAGTTGTAAATGCTCAACTAGTGTTCTTGCACTGGCCGATTATTCTTCATCAAGATCTAAAAAAAGTTCTTTTTCTCCGGCACGGAACAATCCACCTCCGGTGGAATCGATCGCCGTCGTCGAGAACGAAAAGCAAAGTTTTTCTCACGTGATTACAAAAAGTTCATCACTATCTACAAAAACTTCTTCTTCTCCGGCGTTGATCGATCCACTTCCAGTGGAATCGATCGCCGTCGTCGAGAACGGAGAACGACACTGGAGAAAAGAAAGGGAATGAATACTACTCCATGGACGAGATATGGAGAGAGATTATTGTTTCTAATCAAGAGGGAAGAAACTTCTTCGCTTGTGAATCCATGGCTTCTCCGATCTGGAGCTATGTTCACAATGGGTTGAAAAATGAGAATATTCACAATGGGTTTAATCACAATGGGTTGAAAAATGAGAATATTCACAATAGATTGTAAATGTTCGGGACCTAAATTGCAATGGCTGTCAATCCTCTAATTCAAATTTGAATCTTCAATCCCATAATCCTATGAAATTAGCAACATCTTCCCAGAAAATGAGAAGAAAATATTTTCATAATGTGTACATCCATTTATGTAAACATAAATTTGAATCTTTAATCCTATAATTCCATAAAATTAGCAACAACTTTACAGAAAATGAAAAGAAAAAATTCCCATAATGTGTACATCCATTTATGTAAACATATATGAACGTGAAGATTGATTCAGATATTAAATGATGGCATATTAGTCCATAATATTAGAAAAAATTTTAAAAAAAAGACCTTGTAGAATTGTTATTTTCTTAGTATGATTTAACTCCAAGAAAGTTCTAAAAGTAGAATTTTCGGATAATTATCTCAATTTAAAAATGGGTGCATGGCCAGGTTTAGCATTAAGAAATAAAGGAATAGTTAGGTCTTAAACATTCACTGACTTCCAAGTTTTAAAGTTAGCAGTCATCTCTTGCTTTCACACTTTGTTGCTTCTCCACTTTTGATTAGAAGTACTCCACTTGATTATACTCTATTCCTTCTTATTCAAAAGCCACGTCCTCTAGATAAGAGTTTTTATGTGTTTTACTGACAAGCATTAATGTCTTTTTTTTTTTTTCCTCTTTTGCTTTTTTCTCTACAACCCTAATGTGGGGGATTTTCGTCTGACGAGTTTACGAAAGAAAGGTTCATAGACTCAAAAGGGTTGGCGAAGGATGATCATTATAGATTTTGAGATAACAAAAACGATGGTCTTTGTTCACTTTGAATTACATGATTTTGACAAAGTATCCTTCTAAACACAACCTGAGGGCATCATTCGCCTCAAGTTAGATCGTCTCTCCTTATTTTTTCCTTTTCAACTTCTTCTCTCTTTTTTATAACTTTACTTTTGTCTAAATTGCCCTCTCGGGTTTTCAGCCTAGCGAGATTTTTCTCTTTTTTTTTTATATGTATTTTAGTTTAACTTTTGCTTAGCCTCTTTTGGTAACTTCTCCCTCTAATTAGTTTGAATAGGTCTTCAAGGCACTGAGCTTCTTCTTCATTATTCAATTTTTACAGTTATAAAAGGAACCACTAATTAAAGATACTATGCTAGAAGGGATTTAAATCAAATAATTTTGAGATTCCTCCATGAGACGTGGCTTGAACAGTTAGATATTTCGAAGAATTTACCTCAATACTCGAGTTTATTTCTAACTTTTTCCATAGTAAACTTAGTTTAAGGGAAGAAAGTGGGTTTTTCCTTCAAGATATTGGCCAAACCCTAGCGTTGGGGTTACCTTCGTATCCCTTTTAAAGGAATCTGGTCTTACGTAGTTTGGGTATAACAAGATATCATTGAGGGTTTTTTTTTGTTGAAAAGAGAATGATAGTTAAACGAATTCAAACGAATTCAAATTACTTAGTTTGGGTATAACAAGGTATTGCCATGGGTTACAGTTTGGTGGTAAAAAATTTGGGAGAGGGGATGGTTTAAGTGATTCCAGATGGCCTGCTTTTATAAGGCAATTAAAAACTTTGGAAATTGACAGCCCACCGAAATAACCAAACTCTCTCTTTGGTCTTGAACATGGATTTTGTAAAACATGGTTGCCTATGGCATTGACATCCTCGACTTTATTATTATTAGCCTGTTGAACTTCCATGGTTTCATATTGCTCTTCCCTTATCTAATATCCCAACTTTCATGGCATCATCAACTTGATTTCTAGCGTCGAACAACTGCTCAAAAGTTGAGATCGACATTGCAACAAGGTGTTTGACATTGTGTGGTAGGCAGGGGCAGAACCAAAAATCTAATTTATAGGGGTCACTAATTAACTTAAAATCTTGATTTTTTTTAACCAATAACAATAAAATATTACTAAAACTTAAATAATTATTAATAAATATAAAATTTGCAATGTATACTTCCACAAAAAATTGTCACAATTAACGTAAAAAATTATTTATTTATTTATTTGGATAAGTAGAACTTATATATTCAAGTAGATGCTAATTACTATTAAAAATATATCAAACTAGTTAAAATATTATAGTGTCAGTTCAACTATTTTTAATTGACTTGTTGTCTTGATTTTAAACTTTGTCTATTTGAAAGCTTTGCCACATTTGCATACCTTAACAATTTCTGTAATTTTTAGTAAGAATATCACGATATTTATATAATATTCTACTAACAAATAAAATTCTATTGTGTATTAAATATATTCTTGCGAGTAACATATGAATAAAATTTATAGGTGTAAAAATCGAATAAATGTTCTAACTTAGTAAAAGTTTTAAAAATGTTAACCTTTAAAATTGGTTATTTTAAGACTTATGGTTGCAAATATTTCTATAAAAAAATTAAAATAATTGAATAATTCTATATTTAGGAGGTACACTGAACAAATTTTATGAGTACAGATAAATACTTTTGATTTTTTTATATGTAATAATATACATATAGAAAAGTGAGAGGGGACACGTGCCCCCTCTGTGCGTGCATTAGTTCCGCCACTGGTGATAGAAGGTGATAGAAGATTCTTTATGCCATTGTGACTTTATCTCTTTTTTGTGGGCCTACTTGTCATCATTGTAGTCTTGGTCCTTCGTCTCTTTATCGATTCAACATAGTGTTCCCTTGAGTCTTGGCATGTGGTTTTTAACTTTCATACAATGACGTTCAGTTGAAAGTTATATGAGTATTGAGCCAAAAAGGTAGCAATGACCCCCCATGTTCGAGTTTTATCATGTTCCAAAGTTGAAAACCATCTTAGAGCAACTCTAGTTAGGTTCTTTGGAACAAATGAGCCAATAACTCATTATCAATGCCCATGGTCCTAAGAGTGCCTAGTAGCTTTAGTAAGGGTTCTTTGGAACAATTGGGCGAGTAACTCGTTATTAATTCTCATGGGTTTAAGAGTGCCCACATGCATCATCAGGTGTGCCTTGGGGTCTCTAGTCTCATCTTGAACTTTTCAAACAAACTAGCCTTTATGAACAAACACAATCTTTAGACGTCAAGCATATAGTCTTCAATACCCTTTGTCCTTCGAAGCATATTTTTAATCTTATCCAACATAGTTTCCATGATTTGGTCTTTAGTAGTTGCATTTGGATTGTTGACTTGAGGTAGGTTAAGGTTGATAAGATGTGTGTTAATGCCTGGGTTAACTAGCTAATTGATAGCTTGGTTAAGAGGTGGGCGTATAATAGCAGTTTGGTTGAGATTAGTAGCTTGGTTAGGGCTGATATGTGGGTTAGTAGCATGGTTGGAATTTGTAGGATTCAAGTTAGGTATGCTAGGCTCTTGGCCTGGTGGAACTTGATAAGGGAATTATGGGTCAATCAGTGTTTGAGTGGGTTTGGGATACTCTAGGATTTTTGGTCTTGAAGGGTTAACTGAACCACAGATGTCTATCAGTCTGTTATTGTCGTTTGCATGTCCATCATCATTTTTATCATATCTCCCATGGTGAGTGTATATTCGGCCATTGAGTAAGAACTTTCTTCTTCAAAATTCCTTTCCAGCCTTCTTGTGACCAAATCACGCAACCAACAGGACTTGGTTTAATGTATCATAGAACTTTGTCTGATCTAAGGGAACACAAGCCCAACTTAGAACAAAACTCAGATAAATTGCAGACTAACGACACATCATTATATCCACACGCCACACATAAATACATAAGCACACAAACATGCCAAACTAGCATCATTGTCATAAGGGAAAGGTTCAATTTAGACCACTATATAAACTAAAAGGCTGGCGATCAAATTTGTCATCTCCTAGCTAGACTAGGTTTTTAGCGCATGCTATCCATTTTAATATGCATACGTTTGCACCCTTTTGATACACCTTATAGTTATGTGGTCTACTTCACTTAATTTCCTCTGCAGTGTTGGGCTTTGATGGTATTTATCATGCACTTCTAGGACTTGAGACTTTTGAAGAATCTTTTTCATTCTTCGATTATATATGAAAAGGTAGAAATAAAATGACCACAATTTTAGGTATTCACTTAATCTTGTTAGGTATAGGTGCTTTTCTTCTAGTATTCAAGGCTCTTTATTTTGGGGGCGTATATGATACCTGGGCTCCCGGAGGGGGAGATGTAAGAAAAATTACCAACGTGACCCTGAGCCCAAGTATTATATTTAGTTATTTACTAAAATCGCCTTTTGGAGGAAAATTCCCAAAAGTTGTTCTTTAGGCATAACTAGAGAGGTTTCAAGGTTGGTGAGTTGAGGATCCTAAATGCAATTGATAGAAAACATGAATAAGCATAAAAAATGAAACGATGGCGCTTTGAAGTCTTGCCTTCTTAACTAGTCCCCAGTGGAGTAGCCATCTATAGGCACCTCGATCCGAGAAGCCTATACAAATCGATGAGCGGGTAACTATTTTCGTTGAATCTCTTTTATATTGCAAATGGACAAATCATTTATAACCAAAAAATCCTCCATCCATTCAAAAGTGCGCCTATAAAGTAATAAAATGAAATCTAAAGAAAAGAGTCACGACTTGATTTTAAAGTCCAAAAAAATAAACAATAAATCATCGAATATGGCTTACTGTTTTCACAATTACAAAATGAATTCAGGCGTTATAGTACCAATTGAGAAGGTGTTAGGCACCTGTAGACACCCCCGATTTGACCCCCATCGAATCTTAAGTTTATTCGGGTGAATTCAATAATAAAAACCAGGTGAGATGACGTGCAAAATCTCTAAACAATCGCTAGGAAATAATTCAAATCCAATACTTCATGAAATTGAACCATAAGATCACAGCTTTTGAACCTTGAACCACAATCTTTTGAACCTCGCGACCTAGTTGTTCACTGGCCTAAATAGTAGCGCCCACAACCTGTGAACCCTACGACCGTAGCCTTAATTGTCGCGACTGCAACATGAAATCCTTGGAAACCCTAAAAAACCTCACAGTCGCAACCTTTAACCTCACGGTCGCAACCTTTAAATGTGGCAATCGCAACCTTCGTGAGCATATTCCAAGCCTTGAACGCGTCACCATCTTATTGGTTGACATTTTCTATATAAACGTACATTCGGTATGATTTTTGGAGGACGAACTGAAGTCCGTCAATACTCTGCTGCATTGACTTAGACCTTGACTCATACCACTGTCTTTTTACTCTCGAGTACTGGAATTGGAACACTTTTTGAGGACCAGATAAACAATCGTCGCATCCTACGACTTGAGAATACACCCGGATCATTGCGTTACAGGTACATCGCACGATCCCCGACACTTCCCTCTCCATATCTTCTACCTCTGTGGAGAGGTCAGGTTAAATTTCTAATTTCAATATCATTATTTGTATGCTCCTTAATTTTTATTCAACCTACTATTCGCATGCTTTATTCATATGTTTTCATATTTTAATTGCGTTGTTTGGTATGTCACTGCTTCGATTCTTTAGCACTTGGATCATGTTAATTTTGTCATAGTCTCAATCAAACCTGCTTTGAAGTTATTCTGTGATCTTGTTACACATTGTATGTTAGCACTCAGCACACTGTCCATTAGAGTTCAACAAAACAATACGCAAATACCTTGTGGCCGCAACTTCTATAGTTGCGCTCATTACAAATATGCACGGACATGTTTGCGATTGTGATTTTGTTCTTCACGACCGCAACCTTTGGGTCTTAGGAGCTTACGACCGCAATATTTACATGTCACTACCGCAACAGTCTGCCATTTCCAGTAGCCTAATTTTGTTTTTACAGTATTCTGTCATCTTATGTATGATCTCTAGTATGCAGTTTATAATATGGTTTCAGCATGATTGAATCTTTAGGATTATTTTTCCTTTGTTTAAACCTATGTTATGTTTACCATGCATCTTTAGTGTTATTTGACATTATTAAGGTTTGTTAGTTTCTTTTAATGGTTTCATTCTTTGTCTATCACATGCGATTTTCATCATGTATCCTTTAGTATAGATTCAACATGCTTAGGATTAGGATTTCTTTTATGCTTTGTTATGTGTTTTATATATCTAGGTTATGCTATTTTTTTTATTTGATTTCGATTGTTCTATCTTTACATTCGCTCTCTGTATTTACATGCATTTGAAAAATCTAATTCAGAACCAATGATGATTAGTAGAGACAACTTTACAGTTGGGCGATTAGGATGTCTAGCACCTTCTTCGATTCGTTCCTTAGCCTCCGGACCCTTGTTTTCTCCGGTCAACGTTTTAAAAATCAGTAGTTCCTTTTTTTTTTTTTTTTTTTCTCAAAAACTAAATGGCGACTTTATTTTTCAATAAAAAGATTTTTAAAGACTTTCAGTTTTCAAAATGTTAAAGATTTTCAAAATAACTCTTGAATTCTTTATTTTTGCAAAAATCCAAAATTCCAGTGCCATAACACCCACTTAGCTTATTCATATAGTTAGCTTCTATTTATCACCATTGATTCACATATTTAAGCATATATACCTAACTAGCACTGGAAAAAATGGCATGATAGGCTTACGTTTTCAAAAATTAACATTCTAAATAGAAACCTTAAGAAGGGTCAACATCATACTTTCATCTTAAGCATGTAATAATAGAAAACATCATACTAACTTACAAATAGAACCCTAAAAATTGATAATCGTTCATCCCCAACACCATTTGAGGTAACTGGTTATAATTCCTAAGTTTTTATCCCAGTTTATTTTATTATAAAGAAAATCATGATCAAATCAAATTCCTTTTTGGTGCAAATTCCATTGTTGTTCAAAATAGATGGTATTATAAAGAAAATCACGATCAAATCAAATTCCTTTCTAGTGCAAATTTCATTGTTGTTCAACATAGATGGGCTAGCATGCAAACTTTTATTTAAAAAGAAAGAAAATTAAAGTTTTAGCAAAAAAACATGAGTTCTTTAGGGCTTAAAACCTAAAAAGATACATCTCCAAGGCATACGTCAAAAAATAAGAGAATTTATAAACTAATTATCTAAAAGCATAAAACATGCTTAAAATATTCAAAATATATAAAAAAAAATTAAAAGAAAAAAAAACTTATCTTAACCCGTAACCCATCCGTTTAGCTTTCTAGTGTGCCCTCACGACCATGAACTCGAACTCAAACCAAAATGGTTCCTTTCTTCTATAACTTCTAGACTTGCAAGCGCCCAAAATAAAAATAAAAGTACGAGTTTTAAATGCAAACTATGCGAATTCGAATATGGACTTGAAGTCTCTAACTTCAAAATCAACTAAGTTCTTCGAGGATACAAAGGCACCCTCTAGCTTAAGACTTGAACCATTCGAAAAGAATAATGAAGGGTCCTTTATATAGGCTACAAAAAATGGTGTTTTGAGATCAAGATCCGATGTGGGACCAGCCAAAATGCGCCCCAATTTCCAAAAACTACGAAGAGAGTGACGGGTCTAGCAACCCCCTGAATGGTTGGTTCGACAATGTGGGAAGAGATTGGATGGCCAGTTTGGCCTTATGGGAATTTTGAGACCACTTTGTAATTATTTTGGGTAGTTTTACTAATCTGGAGGCAAAATGGTTTCACCTGGGTTGAAAACATGGACTTTTAAGTGCAAATAACACATAAAATTTCAAATGGCTAAAAACGATGGCTGGGATGTGAAAAATGGGTACCAAAAAAAGTCAACGAAAAATGTTAAAAACAGATATATTTAAGCAAATAGGACTCAATTTGTTCCCATCGATGACCACACTTATTCTTAAAATCATATTTTATCATTGGGCATGACTACCGACAGGTCTATTTATTATGGAAAGCTAAAAAAGGGTGTTTACATTAAGTACGACAATATAACATAGCATAGTGATTTAGTATCAAATATAGGCATGAACATGATGACATGATACTTGGTAGCCAAAACTGTGTGCTTTTGTTTAAAAATTTTATTTTTTAGATTTGTTCTAGTTCAAAGAAAATCAGGATTCGGTAGGTTACATAGCTCGTAAAATTCTAAGAGCCCACAGAGCCATACTTCACAGTGTTTGGGTGATATATGGAATCAAACCATTTATGAAAATCACATTAGTTTATGGAGAAATGACCCCAAAAAAAATTATGTGGTGGCCACCTCAATTGGCCCGAGCTGCCCAAAGCCGCACATACCCCCAGGGTTTGAGGGTTCAAACTCTGGGGTCTCCCTTTTCCCACTTAGCTACTCAAAAAAAAATGACAAAATTTCTTAGTGGTTTAGATTCAATACTTTTTAGTAAAAAATTTATATATTGGGTTTTACATAATATTTTGGCCAAACCAATTCGGTTTGAAAGATAAGACAAATCTAATCTCTTCAAGTGGCATCACTCAAAAAATGATTTTGTACAAAAAAATTGTGCTATCTCAAAGTGGGCCGACCAGATATTCTTGACAGAATAGAATCAGAAGCAAAGATGCATATAAAAAGGTATGATCATGGCCTGGACTTCTATAAGTAGTTTTAATTCAAGAACCAGAGCAAATAAATTTTCTAGCTATTTTAACTAAAGAACATAATTTGAAATAAAAACCATAGAGCATAACTAAGAACATGGTTAATTACATTTTTTTGGCTATCAAACCATCCATGAAAACTTACAGCATTTTTTTAAAACAAAGTTTTAATGTAAGTTTAAACAAAACCCAAAGTAAAAAGATGAAGAAAAGTGCTCAAAAGAACAAACAAAGAAAATAATGGCAAATTGTTTCTTTGAAAGAAAGAAAGTTTGTGAAAAAATACTTTCTTGACAACCAAACAGAAAATAGAGGTTAAGAGAATATATTTGCATAGATGTTTGTACCTTAGTCTTGGACCAAAAAAGTGATGAAGATATGTTGGGAGGATAAACACCTGAAGAAAAATACTCTTTCTTGAAGAACACCTTGAAAGCCTTCCTCCTCCTTTATCCTTTTCTTTCCTTTCCTTTTCTAAACACCTAAGCCCTCTCTTGCTCTTTAGACATGTAATTTCTCTTACATGGATGAGACTTTGTGCAAAATTTGCACTAAGGGAGCTGGGGAATGAAAAAGTTGGCCAAGAGTATATGGGCTGATATGACTAATTTATTGTATAGAAGGGACATTATAGGTATAAGTATATACTACTTTATTTAAAATATGCATAAAGTAAGAGTATGATCCATTTTCTGTTGAAATTTCAATTGAATAATTAAAATACGTTGGACACCCTATATTTATTTCTATAAGAGTTATTACATGTTAAAAATAGATATTTAAAGGCGGTATGGTAAGAATTAAGTCACGTAGAAAGAATTTTTAAAATGGGCCTTCTAAGCAATCTGATTTTGCTCAAGTTTTGGACATTGACTTTGCTTGGGTTTAAGATGTAGGTCTTGATGATGTGGGCGTAAGTCCAAATGATTGGATTAAAAGATTTGAGGGATAGGCGCATACTTCTTGGGTTTAAAAGAATTAAAAACTTGAGTTAAAATGCATGGTGGTAAAATTACTTATTTTTTTTATTTACAGTTTTTATTTTGTTTATTTAATTTAATTTTCTTTTTTATTTTAAATTATCAAGCCCTTTATAGATTTAATATCCTTATTTGAATAAAATGAGTCCCAAAAACCCTACCTTGGAGGGATTCCTCTATAACCAAATATAATAAAAAATCCTCGTGCTAAAAAGTGGAACTTGGAGACAAGTTCTTTCATTTCATTTTCTTTTACTATATTTTTTTCTCTATTTTATAGTTAGTACAATTTTGGGGGTTGAGTAGGGGTGTGTATTGGTCTAATAGAGAAAATTATTAGTGGAGATTTTTTCAACTCGTCGCCAATTTACTCATCTCTAAAATTAACGGATTGATATTTTTTAGGCAATTTCAATCTAAACTTTTTTGAGTTAAATAATTAAAAAATAATTAAAGAACTCTGCTTAACTTAGCAATTTTTAGCAAACATATTTCAGCATAGCACATTTCATGCTTTCACCAAACATAATAGATTCTAACAAATTTTAAATTTCTAAGAAATATAATAAATTCCTAGTCCAGCAGGCATAAGAGATAACATGTTCATCAACTTGCTGAACTATATTAGTATTAGTAACCAAAGAAGTGTTAAAAGTTGTTCATATTCGTAATAAGAACAAAATGGCATCAACATTAAATTTCTATTATAAAATCCCAACAAATTAGGCAAAACTATCAAGAACAAATTTCAACAGTAAATTTCAACGGTGGGCGAAGAATAAGATGGTGTAAATTAATAAATTTTTGTATGCAGAACACTTAAACTTATATACATCCTAGGTGATTAAATTATGTTATAGGCAAATTGAAGAACTATAAATCATAACTAATTCATTCTTTATATTTTTTCACTCAACTCACTCAGTATAACCCACTAACTCACAAAAATTATCTTAGACAAATTTTTTTGTATTTTTTTAATCAATGAATGAAAAAGCCAAGATTAGAACTTGAACTGATGAACAGAACAAAAAATCCCTTACCCATTAAGACGTAGCCTTGCTTACCTTAGACGAGTTGAATTGGTGCGATTTGACAAGTGAGGTGAGTTGGAGAGTTATTTGGCAAATTAGTGCAATTAGTGAGGAGATACTCTTTTCCCTTGGTCGTGGAGGCTTCATTCTTAAAAAAGGCCCATAATATAGCAAACATTTGTGATAATTATAGGAAAAGTTTAAAGCTTTCATTGAGCAATTAAAATTAACTTCAAAAATTCAAATATGTGAACTTTAAGAACATTTGTTAATAAATTTTAGCCACTAAAGATTTAAAAAAAAATCTTTGTTTCTAGTGAACTTTTTAAATTTTGGTCATAAATTTTCTTAAATTTTTAAGTTCTAGTTAAGAGGAACTAAAAAGTGAAGAAAGACACGATGAAAAGTGAACTAAATCTTGGCCACCACCATGTTCGCCATCAGTCACCATCACCTCGTCCCACCACTGTCACCGTCAATTTCCACTACCACTGCCACCACCTCTCTTTACCACCACTGTTGCTATCATTGCCACCGCCACTGCTACCGCCACCGCCATTAACTCCCACCTCCCCCTACCACTACCTCCTATGCTAAAATTGGGATTGTTAGCACCATATAGAGTTGTAACGAAATTGTTTTCAAAACAAATATTTTTCTAATCAAAGACGAAACAATCCAGTCCACAACATTCGGTTCCCTTTGCCAAACACAGCCAAATCTATTACCTAATCAAACAAGGGAAATGCCAAACACAGCTTTTGTCAAGCCACCCATGTGGCAGCAATCAATCAAGTAAAACAAAAGCAATAAATGAGAAGAAGACCAAAATCAACAAGAGGCAGCAGCACGCAAAGGAAAAATCGGCGCTGAATATTCAGCCGCCCAAAAATCTTTCAACGTCAAAAATTTAGCTGCCTAAATTTATGGCTTTGTCTCCTTCTGTTCTTCCTATAAATGCATACTCAATTGTGTGTTGTGCGAGGGTGAGAAACTGGCAAGTGAGTACTCTGCGTGTTGTAGAGTAAGTTTAGGCAGAAAGACGGGGTGAGTTGAGTTTGAGAGTTCTATCTCCTCATCTGTAATCTTCTATTGCTATAATGAAAGCTCCATCTCTCCTGTGGACATAGGCTAAGCTTAGCCAAACCACGTAAATCTCGGTGTTCCTCATGTTTGTGTGTGTTTGCTTGTTTTTTATACCTCTTCAACTTCTAACAACTGGTATCAGAGCACTTGGAAAGGTTTTTTGTCCAACATTCCAAATCTATCTAGAAATAAAGTTTTTCAAAACCACGGTTTGATTATACCGGTGGGTAGATCTCGTCAAGACGATTCCGACGATATATTATATGTTGAAAACAGAGTTGATACAAGCCCTCTAATTCTGTTTAAAGTGTTCTGAAAATTAAAAAAACCAAACAAAGCCTTCCTCTGGTTTCTCCTTCAACAGAACAGAGAAGACAACCCACTGCCACATCAGCAGTGGGCCCCACGCAAGCTGCCATGTCATTACTGCTGCCCAAGCAGCATCTGCGTAAGTGCCACGTCAACATTAGCCCCAACTTTTCTTTTTGGGGTTATTTTGGACATTTTAAGTTCAATTTAACTAATTCAGGAGTCGTTTTCAACTAATTTGATCGTTCCGAACGCATTGGTGTGGTCTATTTCATCAAATTCAGTCTCTAAATTGTTGATTTGATATGGCTAATGAGAAGGACTCTTCAAAGATTGATAAGTTTGACCGTTCAAACTTTAGATTTTGGCGCATGCAAATGGAGGACTACCTATTTCAAAAGGATATTTATTTACCACTGAAAGAAAAACCTGCAGATATGAAAGACACTGAGTGAGAAGTACTTGATCAAAAGGCTCTCGCCACTACAAGGCTTTCTCTGTCCAAATCTGTGGCATTCAACATCAAGAACGAGAAAACAACGGCATCTCTTATGGCAGCTCTTTCAAGTATGTATGAACAGCCATCTGCAGCCAATAAGATATATTTGATTAAAAAGTTATTTAATATGAAAATGTCTGAAAGAGGTAATTTTAGCAAACACCTACATAAATTCAACGAAGTAAAAGATCAGCTGGATTCAGTGGATATCACTTTTAATGATGAGATTAGAACCGTACTAATTCTCGGTCAGTTACCCGAGAGTTAGAAAGGTACAATCACTGCGAACAACAGCTCTGCAAGAAAATCAAAGCTAAAGTTCAACGAAGTCGTCAGTATGATTTTGACAGAGGAGATTAGAATGCAGTCACAAACTACTACTACCTCGAGATCGGCACTAAATGTTGAAAGCAGAGGCAAAAATTCAAACTGAAGCAGAGGAAAGAACCGTGAAAGATCAAGAAACAGGAGGTCCAAATCTAGAAATCCAAGAAATTCCAATAACTCCCAAAATCAGAAAAATATCGAGTATTGACATTGCGAAAAAATTGGACACTACAAAAACCAATGCAGGTACTTGAAGAAAAAGCCAAAAAAGGACGAAGCAAATGTTGCATCTACCTCAGAAGAAGGAGATGTACTGATTTGCTCCTTGAAAAGCAAGGTTGAGTCCTGGGTGTTAGACTCAGGAACCTCATTTCACGCCACTGGACAAAAGAAATTACTTGACATGTACCCCAAAAACTTGGCAATGTTTATCTTGGTAATGACAAATGCTGTGACATTACAGGAAAAGGTGAGGTACAGGTTAAGGTGAATGGTACCACATGGAGATTGACAGAGGTCAGACACATTCCAGACTTGAGGAAAAATTTAATCTTTGTGGGACAGCTAGCAAGTGAAAGTTACACTACAACCTTCGATGGAGATAGTTGAAAATTTTTCAAAGACGCAATGACGATCATGCGCGACAAGAAGAGCGGTACTCTCTACATGACAACAAATGTTTGCGGGTCAATTGCAATCATAGCAAGCAACGATGACTCCAACTTATGGCACTAAAGGCTCGGCTATATAAGTGAAAAGAAACTAAAGATCATGCAACATAATGAAAAGCTACCAAATATACAGTCAGTTCAAATAGACTTGTGTGAAAGTTGCATCATCGGCAAGCAAAAAAGAGTCCGCTTCCAAACAATCAATAGAACTCCGAAAAAAGAAAGACTCGAGTTAGTTCACACAGACGTCTGGGGATCAAGCCCAGTCCCATCCATTGGCAGAAAGTCATATTTCGTCACCTTCATTAACGACCACTCCCTAAAGGTATGGGTTTATTTTTGGAAACAAAAATCAGATGTATTTGTTACTTTCAAGATGTGGAAAGCCATGGTAGAAAATGAGACAGGACTAAAAATCAAAATTATGAAATCTAACAATGGTGGGTAGTATGAAGATAGAGATTTCAAAAACTTCTGCTATGAGCATGGTATCAGAGACTTGAGAGAACCGTGCCAGGTACACCCCAGCACAACGGAATAGTAGAACGGATCAACAGAACATTGACTGAAAGAGCCAGAAGTATGCGATTGCAGGCAGGCCTTCCAAGAATGTTTTGGGTCAGTACAATAATGTACTTAATCAACCGAAGTCCATCAACCCCATTAGACTTCAAATTACCAAAAGAGGTATGGAGCAGTAAAAATGTAAAACTTGCACATTTAAAAGTTTTTTGTTGTGTTGCATATGTTCACATCAGTGATCAGGCCAGAAGCAAGCTAGAACCCAAATCACATAAATGCACTCTCATTGGATATGGAGAAGATGAATTTGGATACCGCCTCTGAGATGACCAAAACAAGAAAATTATCAGAAACAGAGACGTCGTGTTTAATGAAAAGACGATGTACAAAAACACAACACTCATAAGAAATTCAGCACAGAATGACCCAGCGTATATAGAGTTGAATAATCCTACCGGCATCAGCGTGACTCGGCAGACATATCAGAGTTCCCCAGCAAAGGAACCCATCACAGAAACTCACACAAATGCACCGCAGTCACCAACTCCACCTCCAAAACCTATACTAAAGAGGTCCTCTCGACCACATGTACCAAACAGGAGGTATATGAATTATTTGTTACTAACTGATACAGGTGAACCCGAATGCTATGAGGAAGCATGCGAGGTAGAAGATGCTAGCAAGTGAGAACTTGCTACGAAAAATGAAATGAAGTCCCTTACCACCAACAAAACTTGGGAGCTAGCTAAGTTACCCAAGGAAAAAGAAGCTCTTTAGAACAAATGGATGTGCCGCATAAAAGAAGAGCATGATGGTTCAAGAAGATACAAAGCAAGACTCGTGGTCAAAGGCTTCCAACAGATAGAAGGCATTGACTACTCAGAAATCTTCTTACCGATTGTAGAACATACGACCATACGGTCAGTTTTGAGCATAGTTGCAGCTAAAAACTTGCACCTAGAGCAGTTAGATGTGAAAAATGCTTTCCTCCATGGTGATCTGAATAAGGAAATATACATGGGACAACCGGAAGGATTCACAGAAAAAGGCAAAGAAAATTTGGTCTGCAGATTGAAGAAGAGTCTGTACGATCTGAAACAGGCTCTGAGGCAGTGGTACATAAAATTCGATGGCTTCATGCAAAAGAATGGCAATCAAAAAAGCAACGCTAACCATTGTTACTATTTCAAGAGATATAAATCAAGTTACATAATTCTTTTGCTTTATGTTGATGGCATGCTAGATGCAGGACCAGATATGAACAAGTTAAGAAAATTAAAAAAAGCAGTTGTCCACTGAATTTGAGATAAAAGACTTGGGTTCAACAAAACAAATGCTTGGGATGAGAATCACTAAAGACAGAAAGAAGGGAACCCTGCAATTGTATCAGGCCAAGTACATTAGGCGAATTCTCAAAAGATTCAACATGAGTGATGCTAAGACAGTTAGCGCACCATTAGCCGGTCATTTCAAATTATCAAAGACTCAGTCTCCAGAGTCAAAGGAAGAGAAGAAAGCAATGGTCAATATCCCATACGCCTCAGCTGTAAAAAGTTTAACGTACGCCATTGTTTGCACGAGACCAGATCTTGGTCATGCAGTAAGAACTATTAGCATATTCATGGCAAATCCAGAAAAAGCTCATTGGGAAGCGGTCAAATGAATATTGAGATATCTCCGAGGTACAATTAACAAATGTTTATGCTTTGGCAAAAGTTATCTAACATTGCAGGGATATATAGATGCAGACTTTGTCGGCGAGATAGATCACTGAAGAAGCACTACTGGATATGTCTTCACAGTAAGTGCTACTGCCGTCAGTTGGGTATCGCAGATACAAAAGATCGTTGCACTATCCACTACAGAGGCAGAATATGTAGTCATGACAAAAGCCAGCAAAGAGATGATTTGGCTACAAGGTTTGTTGACAGAGTTGGGTTTCAAGCAAGCAAAGAGTGTTTTGCATAGTGACAGTCAAAGCGCCATACACTTGGCGAAAAATTCAGTATTTCACTCAAAAACCAAGCGCATTGGACTCCGCTATCATTTCATCAAAACTTTTCTAGATGAAGAAGTGTTAGCAGTTGAGAAGATCCTTAATAGCAAAAACCCAACAGACATGTTGACAAATACAGTGACTTCAGAGAAGTTGGAACTATGCTCAGATTCAGTGGGTCTCTTAGATCTACTAAAACTATCAAGAAGATAATCATTGCAGGGCACCCCAGCAAAGGGGTACGGGCACTCCTACCAGGGGGTGGGTCGCCCAGAAAATAAAGCAAGTTCACAGCAGAGCAACACCAGATCAGCAGACACTTAATTGCCACCACATGGTTGGAGAAGGTGATTTGTTAAGCCACCCATGTGGCAGCAATCAATCAAGTAAAACAAAAGCAATAAATGAGAAGAAGACCAAAATCAACAACAAGAGGCAGGAACATGCAAAATAAGAATCGGCATTCAACCGCACAGAAATCTTCCAGCGTCAAAGATTTAGCCGCCCAAATTTATGGTTTTATCTCCCTCTGTTCTTCCTATAAATGCATACTCGATTGTGTTTTGTGTGAGGATGAGGAACTGGCAAGTGAGTGCTTTGTGTTGTAGACTCTGAGTGTAGGCAGAGAGGTTAAGTGAGTTGCGTTTGAGAGTTCCATCTCCTCCTCTATAATCTTCTATTGCTATAGTGAAAGCTTCCTCTCTTCGGTGGACGTAGGCTAAACTTAGCCAAACCACGTAAATCTTGGTGTTCCTCGTGTTCGTGTGTTTTCGCTTATTTTCTATACCTCTCCAATCGTGTTTGTGTGTTTTCGCTTATTTTCTATACCTCTCCAACTCCTAACAGCCTTAACCCACAAGACGTCGGTCCATCTTAGCTTGAGTTTGCCACACTGAGAAATAATTTCATCCCACTCAACAAAACATAAGTTACAAATCTTGGTAGAACTCAATTTTGAAAACTAATTTACAAAATGAGGGTGCCCCAAGTAATTATATAACATAAAACATTTCTTATTTTAACAGTTGCAAAATAGGATCATAAAAACCCATCATGCTCCACAACAACGTCTCGGAGACCCACTCTGTTGACGTTAATCCAAGGATGGCTTTTTTTTCCTTTTAGCAGCTTCACTCATCTATCAATATTCAACAACTTAATAAGTTGTCTAATTCAACCTATAAGTCGTTCCTTCCGTGAGTCTGACTATCGAACAGCAACCCATTCAATTTTATACTTGATTAGGTAGCTTCCAAATACATACTTGACATGTTGGTTGTCCTGATACCATGTTACAAGCCCTTGAGTATAATTCACTTTAAAAAACTAGCTTACAAGGGACGGTACTCAAGTAACTTATATACCTATGAAGAGTCTCTTATTTTAATCGATATGAGACAAAATCATAACAACATCAAGGAATCGATAGACAAAAATACTCACCGATATTTTCACAAAGCCTCCTCGAAGAAACCCGATTCAACATTGTTGCTGTCCTGGACAAGTTACAGTTATGTTTAAATGTTCAAGAGATAAATTAGAAAAGAAAAAACAAAACAAAAAAAGCAAAATCGGGGAACAAGAAACAAGCACACTCCAAGATGAAATCTCTGCAGTGTAGACAGGCATCCTAGGAGATTAGTAACCTTCAACATGTCAGTGAAGATGAACTGGAGATACCATTATTATTACCATCAGTACTTGTGAGGAATAGCACGATCAAATTGCAGCGTTAAGAGCACGCTCAATCTCCTCGAGTGATCGCCCCTTTGTTTCCACAACATTAGAAGCTATGTACAAGACAGCTAGAAGGCAGACCATTGAGAACCCCAAATACACGGAGCTGATTCCAAACTTATTTACAAAACTCAAGAAAAATAGGCCGATAATGAAGTTGGATATCTGTTCAAGAAGAAAAAAAAATAAGTGACCTTTGGCACTAAAGCAAAAGGGGAGACAGATGAAAAATTAACTATGAAAAACACCATAAAAGAACCTAATTATTGGGAACGACAAAAGATGCTGCACTTTTGTCTTCATGTTTTATTTTTTGTTTTCCATATTTCATATCAAATTCCATGCAGAGGAGCGGTAATAATGGATATTTTACTATCAATATATGCAGACAAATAACTAAAAGCTATTCTAGTATTTTGTCTGTGCGTGCATATGCATGTTATATACAACAGGATAGCGTCCAATTTGGACTCGCAACCTTAAACTTGTAGGTCTTGTGTTTGATTCATAATGCTTGTAGGTCTTGTGTTCAATTCATAATGCAGTCTTAAATTCATGCTTATGATTTACAAGTGATTTTAGGTGTCCATATGTTTAGTCGGATGGATTCACAGGACTCTGTCTTGGGGATTTCGTCACCCCATATCCAACCAACCCTTCGCTCCCCTTTCGTGATGAAGAGAAAGCGCATTATAAACAAAGCAATAAATGGGAAATTATGTCTCTCCAGTAATGTTTTGTTTAATGGAATGACTTTGTATACAAATGAAATGACAATTCCTTGGTATTTGCATTAGAATTGTCATTCCAATAAATGGAGAAATAGTGATTATTTTTTAATATGACATCTAACAGTTTTTAAGCTAACCAAATATTGGAATGGATCTTTTGATGGAATTATCGTTCCATTCCAATGTCATTCCAATAAACCAAGCATAGCATCAAGGTGTTGAACGTGAAAGCACTGACTTGCTGCGTCAAAAAAATTGATACTTGTAGCTTATTTGCGACTTACCCAATGCATGCCAAATGACAAAGCAACGGCTTTTGCTCTAATTCTGGAAGCAAATATCTCTGGAAGTAGAAGAGCAGGCACCGGACCAGCACCAAGAGAAAAGGACAACACGTAGCTGTGCAAATAGAATAAAAGCCAGATTAAATCTCATTGGCCATAAGTGAGTTGATTGTCTAATTTAATTGGCCACATTAAATTTCATTGTCAAATTTAACTTACAGGACAGTCCCAATAACAGCAAGGGTGCCAGAATATGGGGCCAGGACCTTCCAAGTGAGGGCCAAGGAAAGTAACAGCATTGAAGCAGCCTGAAATTTGGTTCAAATCTAATAATTATTATTTCCCTTTTTGTGTGATGTGGCAAAGAACAAGAAGTGAGTAGAGGAGATGACTAAGATACAGAAAAATTATTGTCTGTGTGATGCTTGCCACCGCTTTCTCTCTTACATAATGCAAGTAAAACAGAAGAACTATTTCTCAAAAATAAATAATGGAACGACAATAAAAGGAAATCCAACCCTGCTTTGCCATCCTACCCACTAAGAATACATTTCCAACCATAGGATCAGCCACGTCACAAATTTTCTTTTCCTTTGTATGCCATCAGTAAATTATTAATAAAGAAGATTATTTACCAGGAAACTAGATGATATAGAACTTGCTAGAATAAACCAAACCAAACTAAACCTTTATCTCAATCAATTAGGGCCGGCTACATGAATCCTTTTACGTCATTCTGTTCTGTTAAATACCATATTTTTAATTAGTTTCAATCAGCTCATATTTTTTCGCAATATGGCATCCCATGTCAATATAGGTCTACCATTTCCCCTAGTATTTTCAAGATCTTACCACTTTTCTTTACATAGCCGATCCCAAGTCCAGAGAAAAGAGGAAGGTTGTGCGTTAGGTAACTAACAGCCAACACGTCAAAAAACTTGCCAGATCTCCATGAACATGAATTCAGAACTTAGAACTTGACAGAATCAAGGGGAAAATAAAAGCATTGTCTGGAATGTCAACAACGGTCAAAATTAAATAACGAAATATGGTTCACCAGATGTTTCCGCCATCACACACTTCTATGCACAAGTAGGTTTACAATAATTGAACTTTTGAGATTTGGAATCCCGAATTGAGCAGTTGTTAGATCCTAGTTGATCCAAATTTTGCCTTTGGAAGAGAAGCTTTAACCAAGATTAAATCAAAGGAACACTGTTTCTTGAGAAAGAAGAGCTTTAGAAGTCCAACACTAAGTACACTGCATTTTAGCGCAACTACTGTAACCAAAGCCATTGCCTTGTAACTAATTATTGAGGTTGCCAACTCTAAATATTTAGGCAAGTCTAAATTACAAAGCATAACTTGCTACAAATCTATTTCCACAGATATTTAACCATGCTCGGTTGGTGCAAGGATTATTGCTAAGAAGAGAAATTTGGAAAATACATAATGAGTTGGGATGGAAAAGATGGTTATTATATTGGAATTTTCACTGGCAACCAAATATAGCACCTTCCACGACTCACCAATGAAGCATGGGAATGTACTGCATAAATTTCTCCCGACCAATCACTGCTTGAATATCATGTATTATATTCAGAAGTCTGATCTAACCCAGGTGATTTCTGGATGCAAAGCATTTGTGCTTTGATCACTCGTAAAAGTAAGTGTACAAAGACCCAATGCCATGAACAGATTGTTTGACAAAGGTTGCTCCCCTAGTGACACCCTGCAAAGTACGGTAATACGAGCACAATAACAAAACCAAATACCCACTAGTCAGAAGACAAAGTCAAAAGAATTGATGCGATCAATTACTGGCGCATGCATGGATGTTGGGAAGATGGTCCCCATGCTAGTAAAATGCATCTCACAAAGGGAGCAAGCTGAGGAGCTTTGGATGATGAGGCCATTTGGCTAAAATGCAATGAAATAAGTGAAGAACAATATGTCTGGTATTCGTGCTTCTATTTTATAGCCAAAAACATAATGTTTTGTGCCCGTGTCATTGAGCAAGTGATGATAACATAAAAAAATGAAAAACCACGAAGTATGATTAGGAAAACATCCATAAATCAGATTTAGATGTCACCAATTTATTTGATTGATACTTGATAAGACCTTGTTCCAAGTGAAATCAAAATAATTTTTTAGTGGTAATTAGAAATCCTATCCGGTAGGGATAACACAGTGAATGTCATACCACAACAAAAAGATGCACATGCTGAAAATACGGAAGATAATAGGTAGTTTGACTAAGATAAGAAATAGATGAGCAGAAAGAAATCATTCTAAGCAGTTCCACAACTCAAGATTTGCATTCAGTATATCAAACAATTAATGTTATGTCCTTCAGATAGATAACGGAGTTCCATTATGGAATTACCATTCCAGCAAAGCTTGTAATTAAAAGACTTTTCCTCCCTTGCTTGTCCATCAAAGAGGATGCTATTGTTGTACCTGCAAGAAGATTAAAGTCCAGTAGCATCAAACATTATGTGCCAATCCATCGAATCAAATTTCTCCGTGAACTTCCAGCAGAAATAACAAAAAAACTAACCAAAAACATTTGACGCCCCAACAAGAGCACTGGCTGCAACATCAGATTCAATTCCAACACTGCGGAACACAGATGTAGAATAATATACAACAGCATTTATTCCAGCCAACTGTTGGAGCAAGAAAAGTGCTGCACCAACACTGACGACTGCAGGAAAACAAATATGCAAATCTTGTGTTACCACTTGCAATAGAAAGACTCGCCAAAAAGTATCAAATAAAGGCATGCAGGACTGATTATAGCCAGACACAGAACCTGTGATGTAATGTAATCTTGGCAACTTCATGTATATTCTCACGAACTACATAGAAATGGGTTGCAATTCCAAAGATGTCAAAAAAACATTGATGAATGCTAAGTGGATAGCGATTATTATTAGCGTCCAATCATATTCAGCTATGGGCCACCTAATAAATTTGCTGGTAAAGGCAGCGCCTCACTATACTGCCAATACAGATGGGCAATAGATAGTTAAACAAATGTAAAGGTAGACTTCATCATGTACTTATGCAGATGTGCCTTATCACCTGTATATAGTAAAGAGCCTCTTTCTGGCTAACATAGAGCTCGACTCAACATAATTCAAATCAAAAGGCCATAATCTCAAAAATATTCTCCGATTATATCATTTTTTTTTTATAAAGAGTTGGGTCTTTCCAAAGCCACGTATCTGTGTGAGTGTGTGTGCTTATTAATATGGTCAAAGTATAGAAAGTAGATTTTAATGTTGGATCCATAAAGGCCAGATATATTCCCGACAAACCAAATTAAAATAAGCTTTGTGTCTCAATCAATTGGACTTAGCTACATGAATTTGTTTTTCGCCATTCTGCTCTATCAAGGGATATATGAGCACATACATTCTATGAGGAGGCGTGTCGTGTCGGACACGACACTCCTCAAACACTCTTCAGACACTCTTAAATTGTTTGGCACTTTTTAAGCATGTTTTTTTGTAAAATTAAATTTATAATATTATACACTTTCTCAACACCGACGAATACTTCTTGAACTCTACAAACACATTTTCTGTGACGAATTTCTTCATAGTAACAATATTTTGTATTTTTTAAAACATAAGTTATGCACACTAAACATATTTGGAAACATTTATAAGATGAAATATAGAAAATTTTAATTTTATTGGTGATGTTGTACATTTTCAATTACCACTGAATAAATTATTTACATATTTGGCATATAATAAATATATTAAAAAAAGCAGCTCGGTGCACTAAGCTCCCACGTATGTGGGGTCCAGGGAGAGAACACCGCGATGGATCTATAGTAAATTTTTAACGTGTCCCAGGTGTGTTGTGTCTTGCATTTTTTGAAAATTAATATGTCGACGTGTTCGTGTTGTGTCCATGCTGTGTCATGCGTCACGTGTCTATGTCCATGCTAATATATTAGTTAGATTAAATAAGCTTGTATCCTTTTTTCAACTAAAACACCCAAAAAAATCAGAAGATATACAAATCATTTTCATAAGTGAACTCGTGGTTCAGGTTTCGCATCCGAAGGGACAAGAATTTGTGTCAGAACAAACATTGAAACACACTTGAATCATCAATGAAGAAGTCACCACATGGAGAACATAAGTAAGAAGGTCAATAATCTGACTGGTTGAGGTCTGTAAGCACCTTATATTTGATTCACAATTAGCAAGAAGACTTGCATCTAACAATTGCAGATAACAATGAAAATAGCATAAGTATAAATACGTTCGGACAAATTTTCTACTATAAATAAAATGCAGTTAAACATGGTGACTAAGATATTAATAAAGACAACATAAACACATGAGCTAGCCATAATTATTTGGCCAGTAAAATGACTGTTCAGGGCATATGAAATGGTGTCTAGCATCACTACAAAAAGCACAGACGATTAAGTATAGTTCTCAAATCCACATTCTGTGCCTGTGGTGTAACATAAATAACTTCCTTAATTTTCAAAGTATACCTCTCCAATAGCGGTTACTAAAAAGATCAAACCACCCAGCTTCGGGTTCTGAAGAACCTTGACTTGCTGCACTTAAGTCATTCATGACTTCAGCTACTCTTTCTTTTCCAAATAGTGTTTTTATAGCCGTTTCAGCCTGAGGAATTTTTCCTTGCTGCAAAAAAGTTTGTCTAACTTAGCACCGTTATTAATTAGCCAATAACCTAAAATAAACTCGTTGCATATATAGCAGAAGTTGATAATAGAAATTACACAGAGAAGTTGCAACCAAATGTGACTAAACATTAGCAAAGAAAACCTGAAAAAGCCACCGAGGACTTTCAGGAGAAAATGCCATTCCAAGTGCCAATAGAACGGAGGGGATAATTGCAATACCAAACATCGACCGCCACCTGATAAAAGATGCAGAAAGAAGATAATAAGAAACAGAAAAAGTGATGGTCAAAAGCGAAAACAATTGGTGTATACTCTGCTTGGAATACCAAATATCATAAATGTACTGACAAACTACTCAAGTGGGGTAGGCGGCAACTGGACCTCATCCTTGATAAATGATAAATATGATATAAAATGATCTCTTTCAACATGTGATGATCCAAAGAGGAAGTCCAAAATACAATTGCACTAATAGTATTCTATAGGCTCCTATTCTGTAACTGGTTCTCATTCTTTATGCAGCCGAATGTCTTTAAATCAATTATTTAACAATAGATGGAGTTTTTTTAGCAAAATTGATGTAACATTTGATCAGGCAAAAATCCATAACCCCTACTTTTGGCAGGCAGGTACAGGAAACTGCAATAAATATGCAATATTAGTCTTAGCAACCTATCTCAATAGTGTTTATGAATTTTTCTGGCAGGTTCATATCTCACTAAACATTAAAGCTTCCCTGGTGCCATTTAGATATCATGTAAAGAGAAAGTACCATAAAGGATTTCCTGCTAAGGGCAGCCCAGCCACCAATGCTGCAAGAATCCCAATACAGATAAAAAGTTGGTTGACAGATCCGAGAGTGCCACGAATTTCAGTTGGTGAGATCTAATGATTGGAAAGTGAGTCAGATGAAAAAATGAAAGGTATTCAGAAAATATAGACAAAAACACTGGAAGTTAAAATGAGATGTTATCACCTCGGATATGTAAAGTGGCACAATAGCTGATGAGATGCCAATTCCAATGCCAGCAAGTAAACGGCCAATTATCAATGTCTGTACACTCTGGGCTGTGGCACTGAATGATGTTTCAGTCATGAATTAGTTTTCATATCTAATGAAGTTCGCACCATCATCAGCAATAACAAAGAAACTGACCAAAGAAATGCTCCTACAGCAAGTGGAATTGCATCCAGTAGAAAAGTTTTTGTTCTGCCAAACTTGTCAGCCAATGCACCCCCAGTAAATGAACCAATGGTAGCACCAGCAAGAAGTGTGCTTACAATCCATCCTATTCGGATATTCCAAAATTAGTAAAGTTAGGCCCACGTAAACATTAAATAGAACAAATACGAAATATCGCAACTAAATTTGAAATATGAGACAAAAGAAGATGTATGCCTCAAGGTTGATGAACAATAATTTTTATTCAGCTAATCGCCATCCAAAACCCAGAAAATTACATTTCTCTATGGATAGTATAGAAGTTTTAGACAATGACGGTCCATGTTCCATAGAGTACAGATAAAACATATCTCATAGTCTAAAAACACATTAATGCCTAAATAAATAATAGTCCATAACCACAATTTGGATTCTCATAACTATCCAATCAAAACTTACCTTGTAGGACAGTGTTTTCAGAAATACCCAGATCCTTGGAAAGGTACTCAAGAGCACCATTCACCACCCTGAAGCAGATGAGTTCAAGTTAGCAGTGCACCTCAAGTATATTTAAGCAAATAGTGTGACAAAATAGATGGATAATAACATCCAAAATGAATTAACAAATTTAACAGAAATGCAAAGACAGTAGAAAATTATAAGTAAAACCAGAATCGCTATTATTGCATTTCCTGAATGATGGTTTGAAATAAATTCTTAAACTGACATATTTGGATGAATAGAAACAATAATACACTTAAACAAACACATACCCTAGATGATATCCAAACAAAATAGCACCCAAGCAAGCAACACCAACGTATGGCAAAACAGATCCCGAAGATTTCCCTTGGATTTTAGCAGGCGTAACATCCTCAATATCTCCATCTATAACATAAGGTCACACGGTGCTTGTCAGAAACTAGCAAGCGGACAATCCAATCCAATACAATCCACGTAGAAACAAAAGGACTTTTTTTCCCCTAAAGTTCGTACATAACATGCATATATAGGCCCCCTCATCCCATACCATACAATTGCAGCCCGAAGTAGGAAAGTGGAACTCTCTCCTGAACTCCATGTTGTGATCCATCTTTCTTACGTTAGTGTTTTCAATGAAATCAGTAAGTGTGAAAGCCCACAGTAGTGGAAAGCACTAACACAGAATCATTCATAAAGCATAGACCCAAATGGAATGCTGAATCCCAGTGATATTGCTCTAGGAGATAAAATGTTTATATACGAGCATGGTGATAGATATAATAGAATCACACATCCAGTCAGTTCGATACAACACAAATATATTCATAA
>JAOTRH010000018.1:2848387-2867012 GCA_034768845.1 Heliamphora exappendiculata | reverse complement strand
GGATAATGATGCAAATAGTAATATCTTCCAATGTAACAACGATATATTAACATAAATAATAACCATTCAAAAATCAATGCACCAATTTGTATAATTTTTCATGTTTATAATTCATGAATATTTAAAACTAAACGAATCAATGTTGGTATTATTGTGTTGTTTAAAAAAAAAATTATAAACTTTTCTAGCTCAATCTTTTGTATTTTAATTTTAAAATATGTAAAAATATGACTATGCCATGACAGTATTGATTATCACAATTATTTTAATTAAAATTTTATAAATTCTATTAAATAATTAACATGTTAAAGACTTTTAAATTTTGAAAATTTATTAAAAAAATGTTTAATTAAGTAGTCATCATAGTCAGTTTTTAAATCTTATTTAACAGAGTTTAAAAAGATTTAAAATAAGGAGCTCCAGCCACAAATCTCATTACACTAAATTATTTTAAAATAAATCCCACTCAAAAACTTATATTTTAATAAATTATTTTTACTTATTATTTTTCGAAAGTGAACTGAGAGAGAGAGAGAGAGAGAGAGAGAGAAATTTTTTCTATGCAATTAATTTATATTTTAAAATTTTAAAATTTTAAAATTATTTAATTTTTAGTATGTGTTCATATTTAATAATATTTTTATTTTTATAAACTTCTCGTAGATATTTATAAAATAATATGAAGCATTATGCCCTTGTTATGTTCTCATTGTTGATAGTTTATGAAGCATATAAGTTTCATTGATATATATTAGAATATTATGCAATTATTCCTATATTTTTATTTGGATACCATGACATACTATATTTTTGTTAAAATAAAAAATATTCTAATCACTAGGTATAGGTACATTATGTTCTCATAATGTTCTCATTATTATGTAATTAAATATAATAGTCTCACAGTGATCTTATTGTTATGTAATGAGACATTATATTATTTTTTTTATATTTATATCACGATATCATGCCACACTCTGTGTTTATCATTACCATATAAGTTATTATACCACGTTACGATACTATCACAGTGTTTTCATTGTTATATTTCAAAATGAAAAACTTATTTATCATTACATTTAAATTTTTAATACACAAAATATTGTACCATGATAAAAACAATAAGTGCATTATACAATGAGTTAAGAACAAAAATTCACATTAATAATATGAAATTTTACCTTTACTGTTTCAGCCGTTAAAATATTCATATTAATTTAAATAAAATATCAACTGTTCATAATGATAAATACAAACAATAATGAGATATTGTACAAAATAATTACATTATTTATTATTTAATCAAGTGACTTACACCCATAAATCATTACACAGTCAAAACACTAAGTGCAATACGTAATGACAATTGATGACTAAAATTCACGTTAACTGATAACTAAAAATGTTCTCATCGATATGTGTAGATATTCTATATTCTCGTAATATTCTCATTATTTCTCATAATATTCTCATAATAGGAGAGATCTATTTGCGTAAATAATGATTATTTAAAATTTAAAATCATATATATATATATATAGTTTCTATATACATAGAATGTTACATGTATAAAAGAAAGTTAAAATCACAATGAAACAAATAATTATACAAATGGTAATATCCTATAATATAGCATAAATATATTGACGTAAATAATAAACATTATGAAAGAAAGTCAAAATCACAAAAAATTGGATAATGATGCAAATAGTAATATCTTCCAATGTAACAACGATATATTAACATAAATAATAACCATTCAAAAATCAAAATCACAATCACATTAAAAAAACAATATATATAATCTATATATATATAACATGTTGCATGTATAAAGGACATACATGTCAATAATTTTAATAATATTTAAAAACATAATCTATTAGATTATTCATTTAGTGATGGAAACATGTCTCAAGACAAATTGTTAAAATGAAACTCATAATTAATTATCTCTTTAAAAATATAAATGTGTTACAAAATAAAATTTTATTTGCCATTTATTTTCCCCTTACTTTAAATTATTTCTTTTTCTTTTGCCCATGATAAAATATTTATTGAAAATCTATAAGTCATATTCTTCCATATAAACTTTAAATAAAAACACTAAAGTTTTAAAAAACAAATAATTGTTGCAAAATTATTAATTATGATCATCTTGATAGTTTTCTTTGATAAAACTATCCCAAGTTTATTAGTTATTTACCGATTTTATTTTTAGAGAGATGCTAGCACGGAATATTAAGATAGGATATTGCATTTGTTTAAACTTAATCTAAAAGGCTTAAATATCATATTTAAAATTCAATTGTTATGTTAATGAATAGTACAAATTGATTGATTGAATTAAAAATCCCAAATTTATTATTTATTTAATTTTAAGTATAATTCTTTATTTTTTATTTTTCTTTGAAGTTTCCACTTTGGTAATATTTATTTTGTAGAAATTACTTTGTAATATCCCATATTTTTTATTAATTAAGTAGAACTCAAATAGATGCAATAGTCACTCTTAAGATTTATAAAACCCTAAAACAAAATGTATATAGAAAAAATAGTTTTGTTGAGCACTTAATAGGCTAAGGCCCAAAACTAAAAAGAAATATTCAAAATAAATAAAAGTCCAAAATAAAGAAATGTCCCAAACAAAGAAAGACTCAAGTTAAATAAATGTTCAAAATAAAGAAAAGACCTATACTAAAGAAAATACCCAAACAAAGAAAATTTTAAATTAAATAAGGCCGAAATCACCATAAGCCTCAAGTTGCCATAAAATCCACAATAAAATAAAGGCCAAACTTTTCTTTATGACCCAAATGACCCTCAAAATATTCCATAAGGCCCAAAACCAAGTGAGGCTCAAATTTTATAATGGCTCAAGTATTCCATAAGGCCCAAATCTTATTAAAAATTTCAAAACCCTCAAAAAGCCAATACTAAATGAGACCTAAGATTACTAAAAATCCCAAAAACCGTTAAAGTTCCAAATCAATTTAAGGCCCAAAAGATTCTTTTTTCAAGCCCAAAATTCTAATTATTTTTACAAGTCTAAAATTAAACAAGGTCTAAGCATGATCAAAACCCAAATATTTAAATGTAGTCCAAGTGTAATTAAGGTTCAAGACTCAATTTAGGCCTAAATAGTAACCAAAGCTCAAAGATTAAATAAGGACTAAACAACAATCAAGGCTCAAGTTTAATACAGGCCCAAAGTATTTAATCAGGCATCATCCAAGTTTTTGTTTTGAGCCCAATATACTTATAGCTCATGTTCTTTATAAGAAGAGTCATGCTAGCCCAACAAGACAAGCCATGAATCATTTTCAATTTATTGGATCAAGCCCAAACTTCTAGAATTCAAGCCGAAGCAAATTTTATGTTGAGCCCATAAGTTTTAATTTTTTTGGCACATAATTTTTACCCATGTGCATAAATATCTAAATATGTATTGAATAAAAAAAATAAAAAAATAATAATATTAATAAAGTGACCACCCACCATCACCAGATGGAAAGGACAATTCTTTTCCTTAAATTAGGGAATTCTTGTACCTTTGGAAGACTAAATCTTTAAGTCCTTTACCTTAAGCCAAACGAAAGGTACATCCCTGGCCCTAGGTTTTAGGCTCCATGAGATTTTTGTTCGTACGTATTTATCTTGCTTTATATATAAATATAGATATTTTTTTTTCACATATCCTCTTTTGAGCCTATGCAGCGATAATCATCATGTGAAGTGATTAATTGTTTGGCCTGTGTGGTATTGCTAGCCAGTGTGGCATATTGTGGCATGTGTGTGCCATATTGTAGCCTGTGCGGCATTGTTTGGCCTATGTGGCATGTGCGGCATTGTTTGGGCTGTGTGGCATTACTAGCCTGTGTGTCATTATTTTCCTATGCAACATGTTTTAAGAATGGCTTGCCTGTGTGGCATATTGTAGTCGGATAGCATATTCTAGCCTGTGTGACAACATTAATTATGTGAAACGGTTTAGTTATTTGCCTAATTTGGCTAATTGTTTTGCCTAAGTGACATAGTTAGTCTGTATGGTATATCTAGCCCGTACAGCAAATTCTGGCCTGTGGCACCGTGGTGGCGTGACAATTTTACCTGAGTGACAAAATAAGAACTCACAAGTCGGCCTGATATAGATTGTGAAACTTGTTGAGAATCAAAAGAAAAATGATTTCAAACTATGAAAAATGGTATCTCTGGAGTTTTGTTAGATCCGTTGGAGAATATATTATATATATAAGTAATGTTTTGAAAAACTTACATTTGCATATCATGTTTTACTCTTACTTAGTCTATTTCTATTAAACCTTGGCTCACGATATTTGTATACACATGTTGCAAGTATCGGAGGAGATTCAATGATTAGTTGGACTAGGATGTGAATAGTGGTTTTAGTTTATAGACCTTGAATCTATGTTATAGCATGTGTCATTTAGCTATTTGAAGAACGTTGGGTTGTAATTAATGATCCCATGAAGTTGTAAAGTCATAAGACCCTGTATTATATGTTGGATGCATGCTATGGGTTGAATATTTATAGAATCTCTTATCTGGATGATTAATGGCGTTTAATTCTCCTTGTTTTGATGCTTAATGATGTAATTCATGTCGAGTTTTATGAATTCCTAGGGCCCATGTATGCTATTTTGCAAAGTTGAATTTGGTTAAGTGTTAGGTTTCAAACTTACCAAAAGAAGAATTGAAACACAGGAAAGGACCGATGATCGATTGTAGGAACTCAGTTTCTTTTATTTTGAAACGATGAATTAAACCTTGTGTGGGAATTTTGGTGGACATAGTTAAATGTTTAATTGTGAGTGAGAATTAAAATTTAATCATATTAATGATTGTTGATAATAATTATGTGTTTAATTATGGATGAGAATGATTATCATAGGTTGATTGAACGGGCATTGAGGCGTTAGAACAAAATTTTAAAGCTATATGTATTTTCTTTTCTTGGAGTGTATTCCAGTGAGGGACTGATCGATCGACCTTGAGACCGATTGATCGGTTTATGCCAGAGAGCAACTTAAAGTTGAGATTGAAGCTTCCAAAGCTCATTTCCCTCATCTCTTTTTCTATCTAAACTGAAACCCTGGCCTTTAGATCTAATCTTTGAGTTCCCCTTGAGCTTCTCTTGCCTCTAAGAGGTGGTTCCTTGCTTCCTTCCCGTTGGAACACCGTTGGAGGAGTTGGCTTACGCGTTGAGAGCTTGGTTTTTACTCACCGATTGAGATTTTCTTGATTAGAAGCTTGTTCTTCATGATTTAATCACCCAAAAAGTAAAATCTATGACTATTTATGAAAACTTATTTGATATAAGTTATATATTTGAGATTATACATAAAAACATGAAAAAACTTGTATTTTGAAAACCCTAAGTTAGGGTTTGGAGCTAGAACATGCTAAATCTTGTAATTTTAGATGATTTGTAATGGTTTAATCTTTATATTACACGTGAGAACTTTTAACGTGGGTTTTGTAAAAGTTAGGACTTGATTATTGTCAAAAATTATAGAGATTTGATGGTTTTAGGATTGTTAGATCCAAATAATAAAATTGGATAAATTATTGATAAATTAGGACTTGTATTAACCCATGAATAAGTTAATTTCATGAACCTTAAAAATAGGTGAAAACGGTGTGATATTGTGTTGATAATTTTAAATAAATTCAATGAATCGTTGGTCGTGTGTAATGACATGAGATGTAAAAATTGAATTTTTGGTATGTTAATTCAAATATAAGAATGATAAAAATATTTAAATTGTTGATAATTGAAACTTTAATGGTGTTGGATTTGACGAGAGAAGCCGAATTGACAGTTGGATTGGCGCCGGTTTGAATGTGAATAACTTAATTAAGGTACCGTGTGAATTGATTGAATAATTAAGATTGGGCTCAAGTAACTCTTCGGTAAAAGACCGAAAATTTGCACAATATAAGATAGGCTCTTCTTTTAGGTTAATCCCCGTAACAGCGTGCTCTTGGATGGCCCACCTATCGATGTTTTTAACAGAAACTGAAAATATGTGTTCTATGTATCGGGCTATAAAATAAGTATTTATCCATTCGACCTTGTGTGATTCGATGGTAATAAATAGGTATGAATTTATAGGCACTGTTCGACTTTAGTACTTAATTAAATCAATTAATAAAATCGAATTTATAAAACCATATGATGTAATTAATGAATATGAGAATTAAGAAATCTTGAAAATGATTGGGGTTTGAAAATGAAATAAAATGTAGAGTCATAGTAACTGTGCTGGATTTGAGATGACGGAACTGAAAGACAAACTACGATGTGTGTTGATTTTAGTAAGAAAAAAAAACCAATTATGTGAATGAAGATTTACTAAAAATGTGAATTTGATTTTAGATATAAACTTGTTGTGCATTTACATAATTTTTGCATGTCATACATATGTTCATACATAATCTTTTTCATACGAGTCTCGGCTCATGTTGTTTAACCCATTTTCAGGTGAGAATGGAAAGAAAGTGGTGGACTAACAAACTTAATTGTGGAGACCATTTTTGAAGTTTTGAATAGAATTACATCTATATAGAAAGATCTTTTGAGAAATGCATATATTATAAATGTAATTCTTTCGATATTATGACTTGAAGCATTTGGGATTAGTTGATAATTGTTTTGTAAGACCTTAAGGTCTCACACTCATGAACTGTATACATGCGAGGTTACTGGGTAATTTTGTTGAGTCTGTTATGTATTTCATGGAAATTCTATATATGAAATCGTCGGGTTTCTAAGGTTTGGGAACGTTTAGGGATGTTTCTATATCATTTCCTTTGTATATTTGTATGTTGTCTCTCTTAAAAGGATTGTTTGGATGTGTAGTTGGAGTGTGGGTATGTGGAGTTGGAAAATATAGTTCGAAAAAAAGTTCAAGATTGGACAAATCGATTGATCTATCGAGCGGTCAATCATTGCTCTTGGTATCTCAGGTTTGGGGATAAACTGTTACAACCTGTGAAAGACCAATCGATTGGTCTTCTTGTTGGAGTAATTTTTCATCATTTAATTTTGAAATCTTTTCTTTCAGGGTATGGTTCTTTTTCTCAAATGGTTTATTCAAAGAGATTCCATAAGATTTTTTAGCATAAAGCCATTCCTTTGTAAGACTTTCTCTTATTCTGAGCTTATCGACGTTGGTTCACGTGCCTTAGAGTTGAGGGCGAGATATCGATCCTTAGACTGATCGTGCGGTCTGTTGCCTGTGATGTTTGTTTAGCTGTGGGACTGATGGTTGCCCTCAAGATGGGAAAATTTGAATCTAACCTTTCTTAAGTGAGTGTGTCGTGTTACCATTTGTAGTTCAACCTAAGTAGTGAGCTTGAGGCCGTAGAATGGCCGTGTTTGCCTATTGTGGGCCAATTCGGATTAGCATTACCTTGTTTTGAGATGTTTTACCCTTTTGGGTGCAAACACCGAGACCTTTTGATGGATCCTTGGTTGGGCGGTATCATGGGGAGATTAGAATCTCCACAAACCTTGTGCCCATATCGTGGGCCTGTTGATAGAGCCTTGTGGGTTTGTGCCACCACATTCGTGTGGGTCTTTCTCTAAGATAAGGAGTTAGCGTTGAGATGAAAAACCTACGTCTGCAACAATTCGTTTAGTGGTTGTTTGGTTGTTTTGTAGGGTATGTCCCGATTAGTTCTAGGTTTGGAATGCCTTAAGCATTTGTAGAGGTGAAGTTTAGTGTAAAGTACCCATGGATGTAATACTCGTATTACGAATCCTTGATAAACCCTTGTCAGTTCCATCTCGCACGTCATCCGGTGTTGAAGGTTAATTAGCTTCTTGGAGTTGATGTTTAGGCTACCTGCTCTGGTGGGGATACAAGTTGTGTTGCGAACAAATTTAAAGTTTCAGTGAGAATGCGGTTTAGTTGTGTGTTATGAGGAGTTTAGGATTATAAAACCCTTCATTGATGAGGCCCCTCAGAATCAACCTATGTGCCTGAATTGGAGTGTGAAAATCTTATTTGTATAAAGAAGTAAGTTCTTTTGTAATGATGCTTAAGGTTTATCTTTGAAGGGTTTAAGGAAAGTTATTATTTCATTAGTCTCGATGAGATTGAATGATATGTTTGTTTGTGCAGTTGACATGTACGTGTTGAAAGATCAAGTGATTTGAGTGAGTATTGGAAAGACAAGGAAGTCGTGTGTGAATTGTGTTGTATGATTGTTGTGCTTGATCAGGGTGCTTTTGGTTAGGGCTTTGCATCCTTAACCCATTGAGTAAGTATGCTTCATGTTCGGTTAAGCTAATTCTTAGTTTTCGTCTTTGGGTGGTTGGCGGTCTATTGTCTTGAGTGGACAATCTCGTGAGGATGTAGACATGTACTCGTATCGTGGTGGATCATCCCATAATCCGAGGGAGTTCCTTTTTTTAAAACTAGATGTTTATCGTTTTTGCTCAGGAATGAGTATCATTTAGCTCCAATATTAGCGCAACAGGTGTATGTTGGTAACGATGTGCTTTGGAATTCTATAATCATCAGTCGATTGGAAGGACTTCAATGAGTTTTGATTATGAGATAGATGGGATGTGTGTGATTCCTTGTGAACGGTGTCAAAGTTCAACGGCATGTGTTTCTAGTTGCAAAAGTTATCTGCGGTGTGTGTGTTTCGGTTGTCAAGTGAGAGCCTTGGTTAAAGTGGGCAAGAATAGAGAACGTTTAAAACCAATTTCGATTATGGGCTGACTTTGTGCTATGCAATTGATCTCTTGGATTAGTCACATTCGATGTAAATTATGTCTCGGTGGTCTGGTGATGTGAGACTGACCTCGGGTCAATAACGTTTGGATAACCTTTGTGTGTTGGGTTCTTTTCGCAGAGACAGTTGATGTAACTGCATACTTCTTGAAAACCTGTTTATGTGAGAGTATGTGACTCTTGGGTGCGAAGATGCGGTGACGTCTCTATCATTGAAAAAACCTTACAGTGTCTTGATTTAGAGGATGTTAGTGATAAATGGAAGGACTAGTGGCCCGATATCTAATATTGAATTTCGGAGATGAAATTCTTTAAAGAGGGAAGGTTGTGAAACCTTGTCCCGTTAATTTTTTTTTTGTAATTAAACGTTTACTTGATGGTTTACCTGTGCGGTATTAATTTTTAAGCTCCTATACTTGTTGCATATGTATAGCCAATTGGCCCGGTGATTTTTAATAAGTTTTGTTAGACCCGCCTATGTGCGCGGAGGCCTAACGACTTTGATTCGGGGATGAACTGTAGGTTTTGATAATGTTTGAGAATGAAAACCTTGAGTCAATGTTAATTTAAGACCGGTTGGATGTCTGGCATACGTTAGATTTCTTTCTAGACAGAACCGATCGATCGGTCCTTAGACCGATCGAGTGATCTGTCGAAAGTTGATATGGGCGTGGCAACCCATAGCTTGGGCATTGTGCCAAGCTTGCTTCACAAGCTTCTCTCTTTACCCTCACTTCTCTCTCTCTCCCTTCTCTCTAAGAATTTAAGACCAAGAGATGGGTGTTGAACAAATCCACATGGAATAAAGTGTTCCAGGTGTCAAGGGCTACAATTCCAACTGAGTGAATTTTTTATTCGATGAGTTCGGGCGTTTCGGATGTGTTAAAACTTCGAGTTTCGACTCACCAAAGTAGGATCTTTGACTAATCTCGAATAACTATAGTAGATATGTGATTAATTTCTTGAATTTGAATAAAATTATCCAAAACCCCAATTTGACAAAGCCCTAGTTTCTATGGAAGTTTTTAGATGAAGATATTAGGTTGTATGTATAGGAAATGATGTATTAAATTGGGTATGGGAAGATTGAGTTGATTTGTATTGGTGGTTATATGAAATTATAAACCCTACTTATTAGTGAAGGTTAGGGATTTTGAATTTGAGATGCTTTCGGGTCAAATTGTGAATATTTTATGGATTAATTGAAACTATATATGATAACTTAAGTGAAGTTTGTTTAAATTGAAAACCCTAGAGATTGGGAGTACGGGGATATGGTATGATTATTGAGTTAATATGTGAAATTGATGAGTTAATTGAATAAATGGGAGATGTATGTGTTGGAAAGTGTGAGATTTTATCTTGTATTGAAAATCCTAGCTATAGAGAGAAAGTTGAGATATGGGGTTTGGGGTACCCATTGCGTTGTAATGAGAAATTAGGCAATTGAAGTGAAATCGTATGTGTTGGTGTATGCTAAAACATGTTCGGAATGGAAACCCTAGCTTAACTAAAGCAAACTTGAGAATTAGGGTTGATGGGTTAATTAGTTGTGAGATGGGTATTTGCGAGTTTGTGAAATGAATTGGAAATTCGTGATTATTCGAGTAAAGAATTGAGTCATTGATAAAAAAGGGTTGAATCCCACGAATGAGTTAATGAACGTAGTGAATGAATTACATCGATAGAATTACTATACGTAATAATAAATCTGTTTAAATGCAAAATAATAAATTGATAGCCTATGTGGCGATAATGATTAAGTGATTAATTGTTTGGCCTATGTAATATTGTTAGCCAGTGTGGAATATTATGGCCTATGTGACATTATTAGCCCATGTAGTATATTGTAACCTGTGTGGCATATTCTAGCCCGTATGGCGATATTAATTATGTAAAATGATTAATTGTTTAGCCCGTGTGGTATGACTAACCTGTATGGTATATTATAGCCCATGTGGCGATATTAATCATGTAAAATAATTAATTGTTTGGTCTGTATGGTATGAATAGCCTGTGTAACATATTGTAGCCGGGTGGCATATTGTAGCATGTGTGACGATATTAATTATGTGAAACGGTTAGTTGTTTGCCTAATTTGGTTAATTATTTTACCTAAGTGACATAGTTAGTCTGTATGGCATAGCTAGCTTGTATAGCATATTCTAGTCTATGTGGCCCCGTGGTGGTGTGATGCTTTCACCTGAGTGACAAAGTGGCAAGTCATAAGTCGGCCTGATACAAATTGTGAAACTTGTTGAGAATCGAAAGTAAATAATTTCAAAATATGAAAAATAGTATCTTTTGAGTTTTTCTAGATTCGTTGGAGAATATATTACATATATTGGTAATGTTTTGAAAAACTTACATTTACATATCATGTTTTACTCTTGCTTAGTCTTTTCCTATTGAGTTTTGGCTCATGGTGTTTGTGTCCACCAATTGCAGATTTCAAAAGAGATTCAATGGTTTGATTGACCGAGACATTAGTGGTTTTAGTTTATAGACATTGAATCTATGCTATAGCATGTGTCAATTAGCTATTTGAAGAACATTTGAAGAACATTGGGTTGTAATTAATAATCCCACGAAGTTGTAAGGCCATAAAGGTAGGTATTATATGTTAAATGCATGTTATGGTTAAACGTTTATAGAATCTCTTATTTGAATGATTAATGGAGCTTGATTATCCTTGTTTTGATGCTTAATGATGTAATTCGTGATGAACTTAATGAATTCCTAGGGCCCTTGTATGCCCTTTTGCAAAGTTGAATTTGAATAAATGTTGGGTTTCAAACTTGCCAAAAGAAGAATTGGAACATAAGAAAAAATCGATCGATTGATTTGAGAACCGATTGAGCGGTCCGTGTTCGGTTGCAATTATTTGTTCTTTGTGTTGCATATCAAAAGTACCGAGAGCATTGAAAGACCGATCGATCGGTCCTCCGACCGATCGACGGTCTATCTACTGATGTAATTTTTTTAAGTTTATATGTTTTGTTTCTATTTTCAAACCAATTTGTCCTATTCCCCATTATCCCCTTTCCGGGTCATTATTATGCACAAGTTGGAGTCCTGAAAGCCTACCTTTCAAAGGTTTTCTTCCTACTATGTGTAATGCCTTGGATTTGAAAGGAAGTATTGTGTTAGAATGATATCATACCGTCGTTGGGGAACACGTGTTGTGATGGTCACCTCGTATCGATTTAGGGAGCGTGACATGACTTCTACACTAATCAACAATTTTTCTAACCACAAAATAAATTTAACTTCGTCTCAAGTAATCATTAGAAACTTTTAATTTATTGTTGTTGCTTTTGTAAAAACACTTACAAATACATAAACTTTCACAAATGCATTCAATGAGGTGTTAAGTCCTCAGCTTTGATATTAAAAACACAAACTGATTCAACTGTAAAAAAAATGTAATAAAAAATTAAATTTCCTACACAGCATCGCAATAATTGTCCCAAAATTTGGCTGCCGAATCAGTTTTTATCATTGGGTTATACACTCAGATTAGTAGTAACCAACTGTTTTCTTTGTTTTAAGGTTAAAAAAAGAGAGAGGAAAAAAAAAGTATCAGTTGGACTGTGAGATATTCAATAAGCAAAGTAAATTGAATCTCGAAAGATATCAGTTGTTAAAAATTAGTTACCTATATGCAATACCATCTAAACAAGTACAACTATAATGGTTATGCAACGTGTGAAACCAAGGAAGTAGTTAAAAACTCTGATCAATAAGTCAAAAGTGGTATGTCAGTTCCACTCTTGAGCCAAAAATAGAAAGTAGAGTTGGGTTTTGGATTACTACTTTTATGTTTTCAAAAAATATTTAAGAACAAATTTAAAAGGCTAAAATCATTAATAATTTTTTAATTTATATTTATTCTTCAAACTTTGCATTATTTAATTTTAGAACTTTCCTTTGATTTATTCTATATATTCTTAGATTTTTAACTAAGAAAAAGGCTAAAATGTTAGGTTACTAGACCGCAAATGCTAAGAAGCTTGCTTTTATATATATATATATATATATATATATATATATATGCAAATCCAAATACGGGATGAAAAACTAATTTTCTTCTTCTTAAATATTAGTACCTAATCAATTAAGAACAAATATTAATACCATTTGTGCAGAGACTTCCATCAAACTATTCAAAACATGGATGCAGAAATGATTTATTCACGTGAATGCATTTGTAATTTTTTTTTTTCCTTGGATTTTCTCAAGATCTTTTTAACTGCTCTCATTCGTATCAAAGTTGGGAATGGAATGGTCATGTAGGGCTCTGAAAAAAGCTCAGCAAATCTAAGAAAAAAGGTAAATATAACTATAGAAAACCTCAAAAGAATGCTCTTACCAATTGAACAATGATTCGGTGGAAAAGGATACCACATAGGCTCTTTCTTCCAGGAGAGAAAACAAACATAAGTAGAACAAAAGAACTCTATAAGCAGAAACAACCAGACAAAAATTAGAAAAAAATAAAGAACAAGCAACAAAATTAATTTACCCCTAACCAACAAAATCTAAAACACCCACATGAAAGATAGAAAGATAAAAAACAATTAGGCAAGAAAACAAAAAGAAAGGATGTCGCAATTATAAAAACAAGGAAAATCAAAACCTTATCAATTAGAAAGCACCAAAACAACAACGAAACAAACCTTAGCCAATGAAGTTACACGAACAAAAAAGTCTGATCTAAGGGTACCCAATATTTAGGACTTATCCATATGCACCCTAAAAACGCAAACTTCACAAGCGTGCCACTATATAAGCTTCAAATCACTAATAGTGATCTCTCATCATCTTAGCTTCAAGGAAATAGACCAGATCCCCTTACCATTTGTCATAACCCTTTTTTCATAATATTTATACGTAGTGACAGCGCGCGCATACACATATACATACATCAACAAAAGAAGCAGAGAAACAACTATCTAGATTTGAGAAATCCATGAGATTGCGGATTCAGGCGGTCGGTTTATAGGAAAAAATTGAAGATTTTATGACCTGGGTGATCATAAATCAATACCCATTTGTGTCGATGAACATGGAGTTTGAGAAAGCATACCTGGTTAGGCCGGCAGGCCGGTAGCGAGGCTTTGTCCAAGGACGAAGCTTGAGAATGAAGAGAATGACAATTATGTAGAGTCAAAGCTTATCTCTAGAGGAATAGAGAGTGAAAAGAACAATAAGAAAGAGCAGATCTTTGAAGAACACAGAAGAAAGATAAAGGCAACCATAAAGGAAAAGAAGAAAGAGGTGGAAAAAGAGAAAAATAAATCTTTGAGTAGCGGTCACAAAATCTATGCCCAAACTGGTACTCTTCAGTATATCTTGTTTAGGCCTCTAAATAATTTATAGTTTGGGATTAACCTAATTTTCTTCCCCTTTTCTCAGGTCTATTTTCCAGAAAAATAATAGCAAACTAATTTGAGTAGTATGAATAGGAAATCTAATACATCTTATAATCGGTGGTTCAATTTGTGTAGGTATTATCTAGTTTTGATTTCATGTCCTGTTCAACTTTGTAACTTTGTAAGTCTGATCTGTTGGTTCTTCGATTTCCATTTGGTGTTCTTTGAAGTTCAGTCATACCTTTCTCGTAAACCTTTCTATCTCTGGTTTGTTCTCTCTGCATCATCTATCCAAAAAGACTTCAAAGCATTGAAGAGAAAGATGAAGCCGGAGAGACGATCTAGGGTTTTTATATCGACACCACGAAATCAATCTCCAACGAAATCCGAACACCTACAAAAGAAGAAAAGAAGTACATAAGAAACAAGCAAAGATCAAAATGAAACCCCATAGAACAAAACCCCCCAAAAATCAAGGCGTGGTGGAGGCAACGGAGGAATCCGCCGGAGTCGAGCACGGACGGGTAGGCGTCGTCGTGAGGTTTCTGTTATTCGAAAAGTTCTGCGATGAGAGCGAGAGACAGAGCGTCCGGAAGCAACAGTTGGTGGCAATGAGCGACGATGGGCGACGTAGAGAGAGCTCGGAGATGAAGAGGAGAAAGAAGTAGCTGAGGTTTATTGGGTGTTTTACCAAAATGACGTGAAGAGAGTTTAGTAAATATATTTTTATGTATTAATATTTTTAATAAGTATTTTAATTTTAAAAAATTAATATTTAAACGTAAACGTATTTATCAAATATGTTTTATTATTTTTGTAAATAAAACGTGAATGCCAAATATATTTTTAATATTTATATATAAAACATAGTTGTTAAATACGTTTTAATCTTTTAACGCATAAAACGTGTTTACTAAACACCCTTTTAAGTTATACAGAAAACGTATTTAGTAAACATATTTTTTCATTAAATATGTACTATTTACCAAATTCGTATTTAACGTTCAAGACTTCTAAAATAACATTTATCCGTTTAAAACTTATAAAAAAATTCTTCTCTCTAGACGCACTTCTTCTCAACGCCCCTTCTTCTCGCAACACTTCTTCTCTCTTTTCTCTCAGACGCGACGAACCCTTCTTCTTTAGATGCGACGACTCAAGCCCCATCTTCTTTTGTAGTTTTCTCGATCTCTTGTCTCGGCTTTAGGTCAGTTATTTGTCTAAAATTTCTATTAAAACATTAACTGCATAATAATTTCTCGCTATACTTTTTAAATTTTTACAAATAATTGTACACGTATATGTGTTACACTTGTAGTAGCATAAAAAATATATATTATCTTTCCTGCATTTGATTTTTGTAGTTTCATCTATGATGAACTATTTTTACAGAATCATTTGATGTTTACCCATATCCATATGGCGTTAGCTTTACATTACTCTGCCAAAAATATTATATTTCAATATGACTCCATTGCAAACATCTCACTGGATATGTTCACAAGCAAGATTTTTTGGTATATTGAATCTAATGCAAGTAGAATAAAAGATATACTCACATACTTCAAGTTGGAAGCGAAGACATCTGAATTTGATCTCCAAATATCCCATTTGATATATTAGAATTCTGCAAAGAATCCTTCCAAACATGCTCCAAAGAAAGTTACTTCATAAATCCCTACAAAATTCATAATAAGCAAAGTGAAGTTACACATAAAAGGTAACAATATATAATTGCACTGGAGATTGACTGTTGTACTCAATACACCTGTTGAACTCCAATTACAAAGATTAAAGCATTCATACACCAGTATTACAGGCAAAAAATAAATTATTCCAAAATATAATCAAAGCTAAAGCATATCAACCTTAAACTGCTAACGATGAAAGAATCTTAATTCAATATGTTTCAAAGGTATGAGTGAAAGCTCAAGCAATTTCCTACTGAAATAAGAATCATTTCTAGTAATCCACGTTTATATCTTCTGTCAATGGATTTTCTTGGTGTGTGTGTGTGTGTGTGTAGGGGGGGGAGAGGGAAGTTAATGACTCTATATAGTTTTTATGCCAGCTCAATTGTAGGGATGCTGCGGTTTTGTAACATGAGTGGAATTCCATAGTTAGATGTACTAATTTCCTTATTCAAGACAGATTATGACTATTTCACAAAATCTCAAACTCAAGAAGCGTTTTTTTTGTTTGTTGTTGGGGTGGGGGGGAGAGTGTTGGACCAAATATGATACTTATCTTTCTATTCGTATTAAAGATGAACTTTATATGGTTATGCATGGTTTAGTATTTCGTGAGCATTTAGTGGAAGTTTATGTCTTTGCATTAGCATACAGTATCGTCACTGGTGAGATGGGCAACTATTTCTCAATTCTCATGGGTCTCCAAGTTGTGTTGGGGGTAAGTGCAGTTGGTGAAGTATCTGCTTGCATACACAATTATAGCCACATAGATTTAGCAAATATTTTCTCTGAGATCTAGAAAGTTTAACAACCCAGTCACAAAATTATGAAGACAAGGCTGTTCCACATACCAAAGCCCAAAATTGTGGAGCAGATAAGAAAGCCCACTAAAGAAAAATTCATTTTGTATGCAATCTCCATGACAATGATGCATCCTCCAGCAACCATTAAATGCCTTGGAGAAGAGAAAACCACATGCAATCTGCTGGGAAGAAAACATGTAAGAGGAAGCCAATTAGCAAACAGGGATAAGTATTTTAACACTTCAAGTGTGAAGAAAATATTTAACAAATGGATAACAGTATTTAGTATCAAAGCTGAAAACAGATCCCGAAAGGTCAACAATGAAACATTTAAATGGTTTCGTTCGATGATCAACACCCATCTCGTTAACTCAAGGAAGTGTGAGGGAATGCACACTACCCACCCTTCTGAATTCCATCTTCCCAAGTTTAGACTGGTTATATATGATGAATCCTCTCACCAAATACTTTGGTTTAAATCTTGTACTAGTACACGGAGAAAGTGAAAAAAGATAGAAGTAATATGATTACTTATTTGAGCACAAATAAAATGCATACAATACCTCATGCCCTTGTTATGAAACAATCACTGTATGAAATATATTCCAACACTATGAATTCTGCCAAATTTATTGGCTGAGATACCATTCATTCTCCAACCCTGCTAAGATTAAATCAACTCTTCGTATGCAGAGGAGTGGAACATAATCAAAGGATTGAGATCATTCAACCATGTTGAATAACCTACTACTAGGTAAAATATTGAATGTGATAAACAAGATATCATGAATGAAAATATGTAAATGCATGCACCCACGTGCATTCCCAAGCCCAAATACCAATTGAGAATTTGAGAACAATTAACCGCAAGTGAATCAAGCAAGAAAAGGAAGCATTTACTAGTTTAGCCTTCAGCATACCTCTCTTCTGCCATACTGTCGACATAGAATATCAAAATAATTCCAAAGAGACATGTGCTCAAAAAAGGCCAAGCAGAAAATGGCAACTCTATGCTGCTATCAGAAGTTGATCCCTGAAATGCTCAACAAGGGCAGAAAAAAGAGAGCAAACAACAAAGAAAGTCAAATTGCAATCGAGAGAGTTTAAGGACGATACACTCCCAGTCAACCTTATAAGCTGATAGAAGTAGGAAGTCTTAGAATTAAACATACTATAATCATGTCCCACATGGCCACAGGAAAGAGAAAGCAAGTTGCAGCAGCAATAGTTATAGCATGAAGTCGCCTCTTAAGTTGACTCTGAAGTTGAAGAATGCATATAATCAGATATTTAGCTGGATGAATGGTCATCACCATAAGAAACTATTCGAATTAGAATCATGATCAGCATACATCTAGTGTATAATTTTACACAGATGGATATCTATACCTTGAGAGAAACACGCCTTGCAATCACCCTTCTCAACGCAGATAAGATGCCAGCAAAGATAGGAACTACCATTTCCTTCATTCCTGGAGCTTGCTCTTCCTGAACCGCAGTATCAGGGTTATCATTAAATGGTATTTTTCCAGTTAAGTTTAACTTACCATTAGAAAGGATGTGCTGATCGTTCAGATTAAGAAAGAAGGGAAGAGATTGGAGAAGGGAAAGAAAAAGAAAATGAACCAAAACTAGCTCGGAACAGAATACTTTAACGTATTAAAGGATATAAAATGGGGTCTGTGTGGCCATGGCCCACCCTTGAGAGAGGAAGTACAAAGATGCCAGCATTGCAAAGAGTCCACCCACCTGATTAAAGATGAAGAACCCAAATTGATCAGGAAAATACAAACCTAACCAAATTAAGCCTTGATCAGGAAAATACAAAGGAAAAAGGTTCTCTTCAACTGAATTAACTCCACCGACACCAAAAACCGATGCATTTCATTTGTCAATTCCCAGGTAAGTGCTACAGTTAAAGTAAGAACTTGACTACACATTTGATGCCCCCCCAATTATAGATATCCATGAAAGCAAAACACTTGAAT
>JAOTRH010000018.1:2837306-2848287 GCA_034768845.1 Heliamphora exappendiculata | reverse complement strand
AAAACATTTGCATCTTTGTTATGTACTCAGCAGAAAAAAATGCATGAAGCGCAAAAGGGCATCAGCATCGTCAATAGCAACAGAACATGGAACAAGTAAACCTTATGCTTAAATTCATGTATCTTTATGCATTTTCAAACAAAGCGACACTGAAAATTAAGTAGAGCTACCTTTTTCCAAACAAGGTCCCGTCTCCCATACAACACTGCAGATAACACTCCAAGAACAGCACCAGAATATTCAGCCATTATAGCCCTGAAAATTTGATAAGATATCGAAATCAACTTAGCTATTAGATTATTAAGGAGATAGAAAACACATCCTATCTAAACTAAAGAAAAAAGGGCACTGGGGTAAAAGGTTCCAATATAATAGATAACAAGGTCAATAACCAACTACCAAGTTCACGATGAATAAGGGGGAATACAAGAACAAGGCAGAGATCATAAACACTGCAACCCAGAACTCACTATGCTGGATCAAAGTATCTAAAGAACATTTTTAGGTGCTATGAGAACCTTAGAAATCATTATATTTTGAAAAAAAGATTGCATTCTTGTATTTTTCCATTACCTATAGCTGATTTCTCTGTTTTCTGCAGACTTCCTCACAAAATTTCATAGTGGTTTTTATTTTTGTATTGATAAGGCAAAATTTACAGGAAAAATGTGTCGTGAGGGACTGCCTATGTATGAACAGTAAACAAAGACATGATAACTGGATCTTTACATGCTTTCGTATCCCTAAATGATGCAAATTTAGGTGAAGCTGATGGAGAGTAATTTGGTTGAAAGCAAGTCTATAAGATTTCATTTGCATATAAAATGATGCAAATTTAGGTGAATGGGCTGATGGAGAGTAATTTGGTTGAAAGCAAGTGTATAAGATTTCATTTGCATATAACAAGTCCCCTCGCCATTCAAATTACCAGCCTTTGGTCCTTAGTTGACAATTATATCAGAAGTACTAACCACACAAGACCCAGTCAATGCCTAGGCAACACAACGATTGGAGCCTAGGCGGTGTTTAACTTGCATCATTTATCAAGAGAATTTTGGTCACGTGCATCCACCATGCAGATTAACTGGAAGAGTTACCAACACTTCTTTTCAACAATTTGAACTGTAGTATAAAATAAAAGCCAGGGTTCTGGAGTCATCCAATTTTCGTGGCCTAATGCCCATTCAAGATATAAGTATACAGATAATACGACATTTGGACATACTTTTCTAGGATATGGAGGGTGTTTGGTGTAGTTAAACTTAAGAACTAATATATTATAACTTATAGATCATAGCTGAAGAAATATGATCATGACTTTAGCAAAAGTTACAAATAGATTTTCGTAACTTTTTATTGAACTATAAGCAAAAAGCTAAAGCTAGCCTAAAAGTTAAGTAGAAACAAACACCCTCGTGGTGCATTTAAGTCAAAACCTTTTGTTGAAACAGAGGAACCAAATTATGTACCTTTACCTAACAGTATTATAATATGGAAGCAGAATCTAGTGGAGAGGAGAAATGAAAAGTTCCAACTAACTTGCAAATTATTTTATACGAAGAAGGGAACTACTACTTGAAAATTTTCATTATTATTTATCTGCTTCATACTTTAGAACATACATAAGAAACTGAACATATTATTTAGACGTCTCTTAGGAGTTAGTTTGGAGTCATAATAGGAATTGTTATTTAAGAGCACAATAATTTATTTTTCATTTTTATAATAGAACTATTTTGATAAACCAGTATTTTTTTATTAGTTTTTGCAAGGTTTCCGGGTTCTGTGAATAAGTGAGAATGAGTATGCTGCCAAAGTTGGTCACGAGATTTTATAAAGTCTGTGGCTGGTTTAAGTTACTATTTTTACAATGGCTATAAACATGGGACTTCAATATAAATTGGAAGAAAATTATTGAGGGAAGAACAAAACTTGAAGAAATCAAAAGACTCTTCTCAATCCTTCTCTTTTCTTTTCCTCTCCCACCGTTGTTATTCTCACTCCCCCATTACTACTGCCACTTATCATCCATTTCTCCAAATTCCTACAATTGATGTCCTTTGAGCGGGGAATCTGAATTTCTTATTCACCCTTTTCTTCCCTATTCCTTTGATAATCTCTGTCTCTGTTCCTTGCTTTCTTTCCAACAATGCTTCGCCAATTTCCTTTTCTCAAGAATCATAGCCATGATGTCAGCCTACATAGAGTTCAGCATGGAATGCTAAAGATCTGTGGACATTATCTACACAATGGGATGACAAGTAGATGTCAACATGCAAATATATAAAAAAATAATATACTCTCTCCATTTTTCTAGCCATGTCATGTCAATATAACATATATTTGCATTTTTAATAGGTAAAAATGTTTCAGTTAAGGCACCGAATAGGTGCATATTCTGTTCAAGAAGTACACAATGCTAAATTAAAACCCGTCATCAAATTCTTTCGCTCGCCTATAAACTTTATTAAAGCAAAAAGAAGAACCCAAAGTGTCCCTAATGAAAGTATGAAGGGTGATTGCAGTCTATGGACTACCATCCGTGTATTGTCAAGGGTGTAAATTCCACTTTTTTTCACTAGTTATCAGTCAATGTGCCAACTGATTTTGGTTTGTGAAAAATTGGATTGGTTGTTGCTCGAGCCAATAAGGCATACTAGTAGTCCATCTAATGGCTAGTGACCACCTTGATATGGGATTAAGGTGTAACCTAACTTACACTAGAGCTGTAGCATAAGACAATGATGAAGCTGGTGATAAGGGCTATATTTTGGGCTCTATGATGAGTAATAATATTTTTTAAAGATGATTGTTTTACATAAGATCATCGGGCCATTAGTCTCGCACCCCATCTGAAGTGAGCATAGTGCAAAGAGAAAAAGACCTGAGCCCCGTTTATCCTATTCCTCCAATGCACAATTTCTCGAAGACCCGAAACCATTTCATGGCTTCATCCTTCAAACAACACTAGCTCAATACTATGGATCTAGAATATTTACTACATAGAAACACTTCTCTCACCATGTGACCTCAAACACAGAAGCATAGCCTCCTCTTCGAATAGTAACCTCTTGCGCAAGCTCATACAATAGAAACATTGACGCGACTTTCTCACAAATTCCAACTCCCTTGCAAAATCACAATGAAATGATAAATGGTTCAATATCCCCTTTAGTTTTGATGCATGTAGAACCAATTGGGGAGCAACAACCACCATCCAAATGCATTTCCAAGGTAGACCCACAATAATAGAGTATAAAGATTTAGCTGAGATTCTGTGATATTTAAAGATTTAAATTAGATTCTCCTACCGTAAGCATTCCACAACCTCCTTTCTGACCCTCTGACCCATTCCTATCAATCTCTATCCCACAAGTCACAAGACACATCAGGTAATGCATTCATGACCTCCGACCCCCAACCCAGCCTGCATGGATGGAAAACAGCTCCACTATCCTCACTTTATGATCTTGAAATAGCTAACATCTATTTTTACATGACATGAAATAATGTACTTTATCGTTCTTTGAATAAAAATCCTCATTTGATCATAATCTCAATCTGTGTAAATACCTCAAGTATTCCATAGTCTTAGTATTGGGGGTATATACGAACATTTCTAGAAGGTAAAAGAATACATATTTTTCTAAACAAGCAAAGCTTCCCTTAAGAAGTGATTGTACTGCTTCAATTTTAGTCATTTCATTTTTTGCTCATGTTTTTATGTTGTTCTTAAGAAATTCAAGATTTTGTTGATATTGTTTCATATTCGTGCACTAGAATGTACCAGGGTTTACCGATGCCAAGTTTGAGATCAGTTCTTGAAACCATGAAATGCACCACATGAGTCCCATAATTTGTTTTACTTATATTGCATAATATAACTCTCCAAGATTTTTAGATATTATTATTTTAAATAAAATAAAAAGAAAGTGAAAAAAGAAAAGAGAAGCAGCAACACTAGATACTAGTTGGAGTCCCTTTTAAGTATGAGATAGTACCTGACAGGACCACAGGATTTGAGGCCCTTTCCCCACAGAATGAAGTATAAAGCTGTTAGGCTACCATTTATTACAGAAGGTACTACCTGAAAATCAAAGATAGCAACATAAGAAAGATGTGATCACATAATTCATGGATAGCATTTTGTGCATTTTCATTTCATTCTGTAAAAGAATATTTAAAGTTAACCTGTGTATTAGAAAGCGGTCTGCCCTTCCAAGGCTTTTGCAAAGCTAAAAATATTATGCATGACGGAACGAGACAACTGAAGATAAAAAGTACAACTGAAGCTCCCGTCTGATACAAGTAGTGGTACATGGAGTAAACTGACCATATTCTCAGGAAGTTGCCAATAATGTGGATTATCTGCAATGGGGTGTACCTGAAAGGAAAGAAGGGCTTTACCGTAAACAATCATGGCTACCAAGAAAGAAACATGTAGAAGGGATCAAAAGGGAGAACAGATAGCTTATGATTTAGCATGTAGTTCTGACAGGGCTAGCCAATCTTGTGATAAATCATTCCAAAATCTTTTTCCAATATACTACCCAACTCAATCAACAAGTCTTTGTCCCCAATCCCAATTGCTTGGGGTCATTTCCTCTAGCTGATTGATTCTAATCATTTTTTGATATACAATTATCATCAAATAACCAGGATATAACAGCATTTTTTTAGCATATATACCAATTTATAATATTAACACCGTCACCAACTCAAAACCAAATATGTAAATGCAGCAGTTGATTTTTCAGCAACCAAAGCAACTAAATGACCATAACTGGTCAACTTATCAACGAAAACCAGCCGGTAACCAAAACTAGAACAGACAATTGCGAAGTCAGCCTACAAAACTGTAACTAGACGAATCAAGAGTGCCATCTGGGTGAGGATGACCAGGAGACCAAACAGCCTCTGCTTGGTAGTATTTTCATTACGAAATGACAAGTTTACCTCGAGTGTGAACAGTTGTGGCAGACGTATTATATATACATAATATGTCTGTGTGTGTGTAGTGACATGGTTGCAATCACTCCAAAATCTTACAAAAAAGGGGTCAACTAATATGTATAAACCCTGTGGCTTTTACCTCTGGTTAATTTTATCTGCGGTTACAGTTAATTATCCGAAAAATGTTAGCGGGTATAAATTATTACATAGAACAAGACCAACACATCGATTCAACTTCAAAATCCCACAGAACTATCAAAACCTCAATGCAGCATTAGTGTTTAATATCCTCTACCACAAAGAAAGCTTAAGAAACAAACTAAAACCCACCAAGATTATTAAGTTAGCAGCCCATCCTGGTAGCTAATAACAAGCTAGTGCCCCATGGTAACACCTAACCACATTCTCCACCAATTTGGTAGCTAAGAAATATACCCGGGATAGAAGGCAATAGAATTTGGAAATTTGCCTATGTCAATGAGATTTTGCATCACTTTGCCAAAACCCTAAAAAGAAAACTCTAATACTTATTTAATTTGAGATGTTTTCTTTTGCACCCTTTTCTGATGAACGGAACAGAAAGATCATACACTGTCCAAGAGAGACAAGTCCTCACAAGAACACCGAGACTTAAATCAATAAACAATCCAACTCATACAATAGTCATTGCCAGCATAATCATCATATAAAAGAAAAATAAAGAGTCGCTCCATACTGACAGCTCGTTTGGGAAAAATATTCAGTTTTAACTAAATCTCTCTAATTTTTTCCATTTGTCTCTTCTTTTCTTATCCAAACAAGTGATTGGAGTTTAACACAATCATTTCTTTTCTTCTCTTTCCAAATCACCCAATCCAAACGAAATCCGCTGAAATTAATTGGGTTTTCTCGGGAACCAAACATGGGGCTAGGGCTTGAAGTAATGCAAGAAATGAAGGGGTGGAATGAGTGTGGGTTTACCTGAAAGTAGCGGGATTAGAAGAGCCTCGATCTTCTGAAATCTGGTTGGGGGACATCATCCTTGCAAGAGAAGTTGTGTCACGGTCTCGATCTCTACCCCTTTAAGTGCCTCTTCTACTTCAGCAGGTCCAAACGAAAACAGAAACCACTTCCATTGCACTTCTCTCTTCATTTCCCTTTGTCGCAATGCTTGCTACGAAGGGCAACAACAAACATATTTAGATAATTGTTTATTTTATTTTATTTTATTTTATTTTTAATTTTGATGAGTTTTTTTACTTAATTGAATTATTATAATTTTTGAAAAAATAAGATTTTAATCAAAATATTAAAAATAAAAAATAAATAAAATAGTTAAAAATAAATTAATAAGTCAAATTTTATACTCTTTATTTTTATTTTTAGCTATTTTTATTCATCTATTGATCATTTTTTTATTTTGTATTCATGCATATGATTTTAAAAAATAAAATAATATTTAAAAATAAGAAAAATCAAAAAATAAATAAAATAAATAAAATTTCCAAAATAAAGACCAAAGAGGGAAAACAAGTTTTTGTTCGTTTTGTTTTTTTATTTTTTCATCAAATTATTATTATTTTTTATTGAAAAAACATGAAAAAATAAATTTATTTGACAAAAATAAAAAATAAAAAAAATAAAACAAACTAAAATAAGTTAATAAGTCAAATTATAAATTACTTATTTTTATTTTTAAAATTTTTTAAAAAATCTTAATCTTTAAATTTCACTAATTCAGATGATTAAAGAATTTAAAAATTTTAACTAAAAGTTAAAACTAACTAACTTTTAAGTTATATTTTTGGTATTTCAAAAACTTCAACTAATTTTTTTATTTATTAATCCAAAAAATATATATATACACATTTTAAATATTTTAATTTTTTAAAACTAAAACTACTATAATACTCTTAATTAAAAAGTTAATTTTATTTTTAAAAAAAAACTGTGCTAATATCATAAATACTATAACTTTAAAACAAAAAGTAAAAATTTATTAAATATTTTAATAAAAAATTTAAAAATTACGATAAAAATTATCTCAATCATCTTATTTTTTTAATTTTTATAAAAACAGATAAACATGTTGAAAGGCCAATTTTTTTTTATATCCCAAACATGCGCGCAAATCCGCGGAAAACTACTTCCTGAATGATAAAAGTTAAAAACCAAAGGTGTTGTTGCTCGCTGCTGAGTGCTGAGTCATGTCAATGGCTGTTCTTTCCAGTTTTCCTGCAAACTTCCCCTACGCGAGACTGACCATAACGCCCCGCTGTGCTCTCGCCAGGGAGTACAGGGCGCGGGGGTTGCCGTACGAGCTGAAGCAAGGGCAGTCCCGTCTTTTCCACAAGCTCCCTTCTGGTTTGCACATGGAGGTTATCTTCCAGAAAGGTGTTGATCGCGAAAACCCAGATGAGATAAGGGAGAGATTTGAAAACCCAGCTTTAGTATTCATCCATGGGAGCTTTCATGCCGCTTGGTGTTGGGCTGAACACTGGTTGCCCTTCTTTTCACAGAGTGGGTACGATTGCTATGCACTCAGCTTGATGGCTCAGGTGCTCTCTCTCTCTCTCTGCGCGCTACTATCTTCTCCATTTTTGAAGCTTAATTCAGTTGGAATATGTTGCAATACGTGATGTTTAAACTCTAAATTAAACTTGACATCTCTAAAAAAATTAATTTTTTTATTAAAAATATAGTTTTTAAGTTATAGTGTGTGTCCTCTCCAAACAAATTTACTTGTTTTTTTTTCACTTATTTTTTCAAGAAAAAAGAGTCTATATACATCCTAAACTTATGAATTTATAAATTATACCTTAACACACGTGATTATGATTTCAAACAAAAATTATAAGTGTTTGTTAAAATTGTAAATTTATGACTTTTTGTTGATTTAGAATAAGGAGTTGCAAGAAAAAAACTATAAGCACACTATGTTTGGATTTTTTGAAATTTTTACTTAGGTATAAGCCAAAACCTTAACCTTAAAAGTAAGCTTAAATTAACACCATATACTTTAAATTTTTTTTTGTGTGAGTAAAATGACTATAATAATACCTTATATAGTGGGTACCATTATTGGGAAAAATACAACGCTACAATAAACATGCTCGGTGATCCAGAAAATACATCTTTATTAATTTTCAATAATTACAATAAACAGAATTTATAGAAACGAAATTGCAGAAAATAATATGAACAGAATATGCAAACCGAGTCCTACAAGCGCAGTTTCCTTAAGAATGATTCACCGCCTACCGAAGGTGTTGTAGGTTTTCCACCGGCGTCACTCTCCCAGGATAAAATGGCTGACACGATCGTTGGAACACCACCAAAGATCGGCTACGAACGTACCCCGTCTGCCTTTCTCTCTCTTACTCTCACAACTTTGAAATCTGTCTGTATCTCTCATTTTGTTCTTACCTCTTCACCTTGCTGTTGTGTTTTTCTCTGTACTGAAAACAGAATGGGATGACAGCTTTATAAAGACTTTCACCCATGGAGAATTACAAAAAGAATCAATGACCATTGAATGGTATTGATTCTCAGAATTCATTTGCCAATTGAATGGTCAATTCAATTACAATTAAATTCTGCTATTGAATTCTGGAATTCAATGGCCAATTGAATTCACAAAATTCCAACACCATTTGGTTAGTTTTATTTCGATTTGGGTTACGCATTTGTTTTGACAATTTTAGGTTTGGTTATGATAATTTTAAGCTTATCAATGCGCACTGTAATCTGCTATGATGTATCCTTATTTTAACTTTTGCTTTTGCTTATTACAACTTTGGCTTATAATATAATAATTTTAGGCTCATATGTAATTATTTCAATTTTGGTGCTTAATTATTTCAACTTTGGCATTTGTTATACAAATTTTAGGCTTAACCAAAATAGTGGGTGCACAATATACTATTTGTTGGGCGTGCGTCTTGTATTATGCAGACCCATATAATTGTGGTCTTATAATTATATGGTGGCTAGAGTTTTATGACTTGTCTATAAATATAGACCTTATAATTCTAGTAGATTGTGTGGAGAGTTAAATTAAAAGGTAGAGATGTAGGGAAAGACGAAAAAATATAGAGGGTGTTAGGGTAACCCTTGAGCTATGGGTGTTGGGTTTTGGAGTATTTTTTTGTCTCATGATTGTATGCTCTACGGTTATAGTGGATTATCTTTCTCACCCGTGAACGTAGGCAGGTTGTACCGAACCGCATAAATCTTTGTGTAATTTTTTTTTTAGTGTGTGCATAAATGTGCTTCCGTTTGCGTTCGAAAATTAATAATTAAATTCTAACAAGTGGTATTAGAGTCGATAGTTGACGATTCAGCCGCAGTTGGAGATCAGAGCACAAATATATTTTTGATCTCGGTTCGTAAAATAAAATAATATTTATAACTTATTTTGCACAAGAAAAAAAGAAAAAAAAAGAGGTGACAAATTGGTAGGGTGTGCAAGGCAAAAGGCGAAACATCGTACAATCACGATTAGTTGCAAGTGAAGTTAAATCAGACGGCCATTTAAACTTTGGTGCTTAATTATTTCAACTTTGGTGTTTGTTATACAAATTTTAGGCTTAACAAAAATAGTGGGTGCACAATATTCTATTTGTTGGGCGTGTATCTTGTATTATGCAGACCCATATAATTGTGGTCTTATAATTATAAGGCGGCTAGAGTTTCAGGACTTGTCTATAAATATAGACCTTATAATTCTAGTACATTGTGTGGAGAGTTAAATTAAAAAGTAGAGATGTAAGGAAAGACGAAAAAATATAGAGGGTACTAGGGTAACCCTTGAGCTGTGGGTGTTGGGTTTTGGGATATTTTTTGTCTCATGATTGTATGCTCTACGGTTATAGTAGATTATCTTTCTTATCCGTGGACGTAGGCAGGTTGTGTCGAATCACGTAAATCCTTGTGTAATTTTTTTCTTTTGTGTGTGCATAGATGTGTTTCCGTTTACGTTCGGAGATTAGTGATTAAATTCCAACGAGTGGTATTAGAGCCGATGATTGACGATTCAACCGCAGTAGGAGATCAGAGCACATATATATTTTTTATCTCGGTTCGTAAAATAAAATAATATTTATAGTTTATTTCGCACAAGAAAAAATGAAAAAAAAAAAGAGGCAACAAATTGGTATGGTATGCAAGGCAAAAGGCGATGCATCGGACAATCAAGGTTAGTTGCAAGTGGAGTTAAATCAAACGGCCATTTTCTAATTCAATAGATGATTGACAACTATTACACCTTGGCGAATTAGTGGAGTGACGGCAGGAACCTCGACAAATAGGTGTCAGACAACTCGGTGTGAAGGTGCGGGCCATACTGGTTTAAGTGTGGTGGATTGATAATTGTGGCAGAATCGACATCGACACTAGTTATCTTTAAGGTGGTTTGCAAAATTCAAGTAAAGATGGAGATTGTTATGTGTGTATGTGTGTTATATTCTATGGACCTATATAATTAGAGTTTTATATTTATATGGTGGTTAGAAATTTAGGGTTTTATAATGTGGTTAGAAATTTAGGGTTTTATAATTATATAACGGCTAGGGTTTTAAGATTTATTTATAAATATGGACTTTATAATTCTAGTAAGTTATTTGGAGAGTTAAATCAAAAGGTAAAAGGGTAAAAATGTAGAGAGACAAAAAAATGTTGGAATTTTGTGAATTTATTGGCCATTGAATTCCAGAATTCAATAACAGAATTCAATTGCAATTGAATTGGCCATTCAATTGGCAATTGAATCCTGAAAATCAATACCATTCATGGTTATTGATTCTCCTGTAACCCTCTCCATGATGGAATGTCTATATATGTTGTCATCCCATTCAGTTTTCAGGAGCAGAGAAAAAAGAGACAGAGAAAGAGAGAAAACCACAGAGAACAGCAGCAGAAAGTACAGAGAAAAAAAAACACAGCAGAGGTGAGAAATGAGAGATACAATTCTGAGATTATATTGCAAGCTGTAAGAGAGAGAAAGACAGACGGAGTACGTTCGTAGCCGATCCTTGGTGGTGTTCTAACG
>JAOTRH010000018.1:2785227-2829369 GCA_034768845.1 Heliamphora exappendiculata | reverse complement strand
ATTTTATGCTATCGGGGCGGAATGAAAAAAAACGGAGTGAGGAGAGCAAATACTGTTCCCAACTTGTTTGTTATCAATGACGAAAAAAATCTTACAAAGTGAGACGAGAACGGGATGAAAAAAATTGCAATTCCTACCAAGCACTTATTTGCTATTTTAAATAAAATTTCATAAAATAAGAAAAATTAATAATAGCAAAAGTTTTACATATTTTTTTTATATTAAGAATTATGGATAAGATTGTATATACAGTAAAATTTTTTGTTTATATTAAGCTATAGTAGAATAAAAAATGAGATAAAAATTATAAAATTATTTTTTATTGTTAAATAATAAATAAAATAATTTAAAACTTAATACTAGTAATACTAAAAAGGTCTTAGTATTGTTAATACCATAGTTGAATTGTTAATGTGAATCTTGCAATACAAATAAAAAACTCAAAGGAACAAAATTTTTACGGTGGTCCAACCTTTTCTAACAGTCCAACCGCTCCTCTAATCATTCAAAACAAACAAAGTCTAAGGTGTATGGTTTGATTATGCTTGGGTTAAATTTTGAAAATCTTACAAATATTGTTTATTTTATTTTTTTATTTTTTAAATATTTTGATTAAAATTTTTATTTTATTTTAATCGTCCAGATGAGATAAATGTAGTTCTAAAAGATTTTGATCAAAAGATAAAAAAAATTTACTAAAAATAAAAATAAATAATATAAAATTTAATTTATTAATTTATTTAAATTTATTTTTATCTTTTTAATATTTTATATTTTAATCAAAATATTTTATTTTTTCAACTCGTCTCGATGAGACGAGCCAAAAAATATAATAACTTAACTAAATAAAAAAAATATCTCAAGATCATTATTGGAGTTCATATTGATTTGACAATTTTTAATTTAACACTTCACATTATTTAAAACTTTCGGCACTTTCGGCCAGACATACACGATGTGTGTGTACAATGATATGATAATTTTTTTCATTTTAGGTCACAAAAAAACTCACATGTAGATTATATTAATTTTAAATAAAATATAAAAAAAATACACAATAATATATATATATATAGCATAATATTGAAGAACTAATTATAATATCGAAGAAATTGTATGAAATGTTGGAGAAAGACAAAATAATATAATCTAATTAATAAAAATAAATAAAAAGCTACCATGAGTATGCACTATCCAAACATATTTTTAAAAACTGATACAGTTGCAATTTAAAATTATAAATATATGAAAAAACTTGCACGTTAAAAGATATGCTAATATCCTGATAATTAGTCTAGCTTTTAATGCCTAGTTGAATTGTTTTGCAGTAATATTTGAGAAAGAGCTAAAAATGTTATCACACGTAATAAGCAAGTATTTAAACTCGTTTTTTAAAGAAATTTTTTATTTAAAAACCATGAAAAAAAGCCATTTTGTTTAGATTAAATTTAAAAGATGATTAGCTTTTTCTCTTCCAAATTTTTTTTTCTCTTTCTCAGCTTATTCACGTCACATGTCCCAATAGTCAACACAAGAATAAATTGTCAAATTACCAATATACCTTATATTTATTAAGGTAATTTTTTGCCCACCAAACCGGTTAAGCAAATGAAAAATAAGAAGGATAATTTTGTAAATTAATAATAAAAAAAGCTTTCATTTACCCAAATCAGTGAGCCAAAAAAAAGCTTCACTGTACACTTTTATCCCAAACAAGTAAGTTTTTTTGAAATTTACTTTTTACAAAAAAAAACCAAAAAATTAAAAAAATTTAAAAAAAAATTAATATAAACATAGGCTAAGAGTAGCTAATAGATTATAACAATTCTCTCTCTGTCTATATATATATATATATATAAATATCTTGTCATATCTTGGTACGACTCTTTGTGGCTGTGTTTGAAATTAGTAAAAATTATAATTTATAATTGAAAAAAAAATAATTATAATTTGTAACAAAAATTATAAGTGTTTAAAATAAATTATAATTTATAATTAAAATTCATAGTAAAAAATTAAAAATTATAACAAAAAACTTTATCAAACACCCTTGTATGTTTTAAAATTTTCGGTCAACTAAAAATTAAGAAAATAATTTAAGCATTCAATTAAAGAACATTGTAAATTCATAATATATATATATATGACGTAAAAATCTATACTTATTACTTTAGCGTCTCTATTGTCTTGAATGTGCATATTTTCACTATTAATTAATTGTAGTAAAAATATTAGCACATGAAAAGATAAATTTAAATATTAGTAAAAATTAATTACTAAATTAATTTAAAATTATGATATGCTAAAAAACTATTTTTTATTCCATTAATGTCGTCGAAAAATAATGGCTTCCTACGGATAATTGTTCACTTACAAAATGCCATAATTTATATTCATGATAATTTTTTATTGTCAGTTATCGAATATTTACAGCGATATTAGCATACTTTTGTCAAATCATATTCAATCTTAGCATAATAAGATCTTTGTAGAAGTAAAAATTTATTGTTAATTCTATTGTATGGTAATTTTTTTAAGTGAAGTAATTAAAAACTTATCATACCTAAATTCTTTTTTGTGCATTAAGCTCTTGAATGATTAACCGTCATAATATAGTTTTGTCACATACAATTGAGAACGCTCATTCAGGACTATAAATAGACAGTTGTTCTGCCTACATTAAATTTTAGAATATATAATTAATAAAGTAAAACAATATATGGCGATAACTTATGAGGCATGAATTCTATAAATAATGTGTAGAGAATTATCTTTTCTGTCTCTTTGGTAGGTTCACAATGTATAATTTCTTATTTTTCTCAGTAGTTATCTCACTGTTCAAGTAATTGAATCATTTCTATTATTTATGCATATTAAGAAAGTACAATCACAAAAACATTTATTGATACTTAATGATTTTTATACTTTTTATCATTAATTAATATAAAGTAGTTTTATTTTAAATGATATTAAATACAAAACCATTAATAAAATAGTATTTCTTTTGTATAAAGTATGGTAATGAATTGACATCATATATTCATTTATTATTAATTTTATTGCAAATATAGTGTCATATGAAAACATAGAATGAAAATAAATAAAGTAACATACAAAGTGATGATATATTATCAAATTAGATGTTCAATGATTACAAATTACATTAAAATTTATACATAAATAAATTAAGATCTTCATTTACTACACATTATAAATTCCTAAGCAAAGAACAGTATTGTAGACAATATTTAGTGTGTATACACTATTTTCACTTGTAATAAATTTATTTCGAACCAAAACCTTGGTTATCTGTTGCATTGTTCCCTTTGATGACGTAACATATAACTATTCGTGGCTGAATACATGTTCAGGAAGGTAAATGCCCACATGTGGTATAGTTTGACCCTATGACTTGTTTATTGTTAATACGAAATTGAGCCGCACTGAAAATTGTGTATGAGTCATTTCGAATGAGAGTTTTATACTAATAAGAGTCTTTAATGGTATGCGACGAAAAAATCCTCTTGTATTCTTAAAATATCCTATTAGTATATCAACATCTATAAAATTTCGTTCTAAACCACGATATAATAGTCATGTGCCATTTCATAAACCACTACCAGGATCAAGGTGCTAATCAAGATTTCAATATTGTACCGTGTAAAACAATGAAACCAGAAACAACATAATTTAAGAATAGTAAAAAAGAATGGTAAAATTAAAATATAGACAAATTGAAAAAAATGCAGAAGAAGAGTCTAACGTTGAACGCTATCTCCTCAAGACAGCTTTGTCCCCTACAAAGGTGCTAATGGGGATCATAGACGTCTATCTCCCAAGATAAAATGATTAATTTTCGAAGAAGAAGCACTACAAACTTTGAGTACTGCGAATCGACAAAGTGTTTTGTACTTTTAGACTATTAATATTGTAGACCAGATGAATGCAGATGGACAAAGGGGATTACATGCCAAAATGGTGCAAAAGACATGAATTTATAGCTTTGCAGGTGACTATTCGGAATAGTCTCTGCACCAATCCGGAACAAGTTCAAACATTCCTCCGGCGGCCCTCGAGCACTCGACTATTGTATAGCGAGTGCCCAACTTTGAAAATCTCAGGGGTGGCCTGGCACTTGAACGTCCCACGAACGCCTCACTAGCACCTTATACTGGACTAACTTTTGCGCCGGCAGGGATTGAGCGCTCAACGAGCGCCCTGTTCTACAAAAGGACCGTTGGGTTAACAGCTAGTAATTCGAGTTTTAAAATTTAAATTTTGAAAATGTTATTTAAATAAAAATTTAAATGAATTTTCTCAAAAAATATAAGCTACTCTGATCCAAGTTCAAGACCAAGCCATGTCCTGCCTGGTACGGTCGACCGGTCGGGCGACGGTACAAACTTGTTGTTTGGGTTGAACCCACTCTTCGGTAGGTGATACCTATTCACAAAATTAGGTACCTCCAAGGGACCCTCACTTTAGTTAAAACCTAGCTTATATATATCCACGAAGTTCCTATTGAACTTTCAATGTGAGATAAGATTTTTTCACTTCCATTAAATCCATTAAACTCATGTTCAATTAGTTACTTTTGTTGGAGGTAAACTACTAAGATCATTGATTTGTAAACGAATTTTTGAATAAAAAAAGTGGACGGATAATCACCAAAACAGGCTCCAGATAAAAAAAAATTTATGTTGAGAGATCAAAAATAAAATTAGTGCCACCACAATTAATTTAGATGAATACATCTCGGTCGTTCCTTTAACTATGAATTTTAATTTTTCGAGTTGAAACTCCGAGAAGACCTTCTACTATATTTCTGATGTGATTTTCGAACGTAGTGTGGGTTACGATCCTTCAGGAACTTGTACCGGCAGAACCTGATCAACCTTAGTATTAAAAGACAACACTTAAAAATGGTTCAGTCTACCCACATATTTATATGGCTACAGAAGGAACCTGTGGAGTAATTATGATATAGATTTCTAGTGTGCCCAGATACCCTTCCAGCAATTTTTACAAATTATAAAAATCTTACAGCGATTTTTATAATTTTTATAAAACACTAAATTACAATTCATACTAATAAAGAACTGTAACTGCACTTCTAATCATAATCTCAAGACCAATTGCATTGAGCTCCTGTTATTAAATACTTCACTTATCTCTACACGTTAAGATTCTTGAAACTCGCAAATTAAATTTAATTACTAACAATTTAATTTAATCAGTATTTTTAAAATTCCTTAAACCATTCCATTTAATTTATTTGACTGCCGAATAATTAAATCCATCTACATGGTTTGGTCCGGTCAAAACTTATAAACTTTTTTAAAAGGGTATCGTCAATCCTGAACAATCGGGACATAGATTCCATCAATAATTAATAGTCACTATATAATTAATACCACTATCTAACTCACCAGGATTGTAGACCCATAAAAGATCGAACCTTCTAATGATTTAAAATAACGAATATTAAATATGTGCAAATAATAATTATTTCAGAATTTAAGAGTATAAGCACTCATAATAAACTTGGGGCGTGAATTAATTTATATAGTCAGTATAAAATTAATTATCCTAATATTATCCCGTTCAATACACACATTATATACTAACATATAGAGTCGGAACAATATACGGCATTATTATCTGTTCTCCATAATCAAGACAGGCTTACTAAAACTCTGTGCTACAGTCGTACCAATAGTTTGTCCAATTCTATCTAAACTGTGAACAAATTCTTATATTCTGCAAAAACCTATCATTTGATTTTCTGTGTAAACTGTACTATGCACACCAGATTAGATACTGTACAGAATGAAAGACATCTATGCATAACATTAAAGAAATGATATTGCATACATTGCTTATTAAGATTCTCATATAATAAAAAAATAATTTTTATTAAAATAAAATTAAATACTAAAATTAACAAAATTCATGATTTTTAATATACAATCCTCACAACTTTGAATATCAATTTCTCATTCACCTCTTATTGAATTTTAGCAAATATATATACGTCTTTCATCTTGTCGCGGAGAGAAACGCATAGTAACGTGGACCCAACTCAAAAGACGTATAAATTTCACATTTATTTTAACTCAAAAATTGTCAAAACTAAAAAACTAAAATCCGTTGTTTAACACAAAATTCGTCAAAAACATAATTGTCGCTCCCACTATGATCAACTTCAACACATGTGGTGGTAAACCACCTGGAAAGGTGAGTTTAAGAATTCCCATTGATACAAATTATGGGGTTCATTTTTAACTTTATTACAAGAATAGTAAATTCTTACTTGTCTAAGAAATCTTTCTACCACTTTTCTCATTGAACATGTTAACATCATCATTTTGAAGAGTTAGTAGGCTTATTGTGACCACATATTCTCCGACAGCAATATGATCAACCAAATCAAAATAAGTTTATTCAATTAATTGGTCAATAGACTTTCTACCTTCCCATGGTATATATTGACATTGATATTGCTATTTCAATCATATAATTTTCAATTGCCGAATGAACCCCATCTCTAACACAGAGAAAACAAATTAGAGAATTTGTGATCATTTACTAATCGCATGTTTTGCTTAAGGCAAATCACCAAAATCTTACTTCATAGAGGTTAATTTATAATACATGCATTTATTGTTTCTGTCTTTGTAGCTTTTGGAATAACAAGAAAGATTTGATGAAAGTCACCACAAAAAATAATAACCTTTCCACCAAATGGAAAATCAACCCCAGTAATATCTGTAAATGTTCGGTGTAGGACTTCAAATGTATACCGATTTGTCATGATTGCTTCATCCTAAATGATGGTTGTTACACGTCTTATTAGTTCATATAAATCAGATCGTTTATTTATAGAATATACAATTGATGCATCTAGATTCAACAGTATCTTAAACCTTGATGTGCTGTCCTTCTCTCAGGCATTAATGTGATTGTTATTCCTAATATGGTTATTGTAATAGCAATTTGACCTTAAATTCTTAGTGATGCCAATATCGCACAATATAAGTATGTTTTTTCAATTTCTCCATGACCATCCACAAAAAATATTCTACCCTCGTTATGTTGTACAACTCCCATAATTAACTAGAATACAAAGCTTGGATTGCTATTTAACGTAGCAATAAAGTTCAAATTCTCTTGAAGAATTATAATAGAAAGCTCATCTTGAATGATCTTTGGAATTTCTTGAACTATCCTGTAACTCTTTTGAAATTTGCAGTAGATTATAGTCAAATATGTTCTTATTATATTTCTACGACATACAATTCAAATTTTGTTGAAGGAGTCTATTAGAGATGTGAACATTATTTGTACTGCTTCTAAATGGATAATCTTCAACTATGAAAAAAAAACATCTTATCCCATAATCTTCGCACTCCGATTGGTTGGCAATACACTAATATTGTCATAAACAGTCGTTGTAATGTAGTAGGCATATGGGTGGATGTTATTTCTAGGAAACATTGTCAAATACTATCATCGTGCTCCAATAAACCACGCTCTTCTACTTTGATATTAAAAGATGGATTCGCTATTCCATTAATTGTGTAATTGTTCAAATGATTTGGTTCCTCAGACATGGTTAAGTAAAATTCACAAGTAGAATCTATCCCATTCAAATGGAAGAAATGTGTAAACTCTACCAATTGCTCGTTGATTATTTTCTATTTTTTGTCATGTTTTTCCACCATTGCACCATTTTTAATGTTAAGGAGTTTCTCAATATAAATAACCATTTGCCGCGATATTATCAAGGTTTAACTAGAAGAATTCGGTAAGCATCGTTCCAGAATAGTGCTCTTTCGCGAGGATATTGCATATATTTTGGTAATTATAAAATCCCACTTGATGTTTATTCTACAAATGTATTTGGACATACTATGCTTGGGGTTAATCTTCTCATTGAGAATTTAAAGATTTTTCAAAATGCATTTGGAGCAAAAATCCATCACTCATCTATGAATTGCTGTATTTCTTTATAATTGGACCCAAGGTGAACTTCAAGAGAGACTCGATCGGAACCATTCTAGACATATTTGTATAAGTAATTGGCGCTCATAATGCTACTGCATACTTCAACACTAATGTGATAATCATATTTTAAAAACAACTACAAATTATATGAAACGACCCAACTGTTGTAAACATGTATTTTTTTCATTACATTTTAATGGCACTGGTCAGCCTTATCGTCTTAGATATGTTGGATACGAGTCATTTCACAGAGTTGTAATTGCCAAGAATGACCTAGGATAATGTCGTTTGCATATTTCACTCCTCATGCATAATGTGCATTAGTTATGTATTCCGCATGGGTCATACACCATATAATTTATCACAGCACTATATAATTGAGGTTATGTTTACTTGTTTGGAATCTCAGCTCAAACAATAGCTTCATAATTATTTACGGTATTTAACTTATTACATGAGAGTTTTTTTTCATAGTAAAATATTTTATTTCAAATCGAGCAAAGTCTTAGCTACACTTTTTTTCTTACTTTTGTTTTATTTTTAAAAAAGATAGATTTTGGAAAGAAAAAAACACTAACTACCGAGAAAACCAATATTTTCATTTTCTTCTATTTTTGCCCTTTGTCGTTAATATAATATTTTTTCAACATGATAAATTATTTTTAGGAGCTTTTTAGGAGGAGTCTCGTATCTAAAAATTATTTAAAAAAATTTCAATCCCGTCTTTTTTTATCAATCCCGTCTTTTTAGGAACTTTTTAGGGGGAGTCTCGTATCTAAAAATTATTATAAAAAAATTCAATCCCGTCTTTTTTTTTTAAATCAAATTCAAATATTGTTACCTTTTTATCTTGTATTTCGGTTCCAACGGTTTCAAAATTCAATCCCATGTATCCGAATGTTGTTTGTTTTAGATGCCAAGGCATCATTATGTATTAAACTTCATGCAATTCATCCGCAATGAAAACTTATTCATGATTTTAAGTTTTGATTCGTTTATGGGTACAATTTTTAAGATTACATGATTAGTTCATAGATAGAACCATCAAAATATTTGTATAAAAAAAAAAGATTTTACGATTACATGATTAGTTCATCAGATCAATCCATCAAAATATTTGTATAAAAAAATAGAGTTCAATTTCATGAAAAAAAATAATCCAAAGTGCTATATTTTTGTATATGATATATTGCTACATTTATTACTTGTATTGTAATTTTAAACACTCCCTTTCTTTTTTTATATGTTATTTTTTTAATTTTATTATCTGTAATTCATATTTGTATTGTAATTCAATTATACTTGTGCCATTATATTATTTTTTTAAGGGGTATGTTATACTTGTAGATGACATCTCTTAATGAGTCTTATGATAAGATGTAACTTGCTTGTGCGGCAGTAAATGCTATTATTTTATTAACTTCAAGAGCATATTATGTGGATTATTTGGATAAGAATTCACCTCGTAATCAATATTTAATGAACAAATAATTTATACAAAATGTGAATAAATCTGATAAATACTGTCATAATTTGTTAAGAATGAAGGTAGAAGCTTTTGATAAGCTAGTTTACATTTTGAAAGGAACCGAAAGATTACATGATACAATACATTGCAAGGTTGCGAAACAATTAGCTATATTCTAGCACGCTATTGTTCACAATGAAAAAAAGTGCAATTCAAAATGTTACTTTAAACGTTCGGGAGCAATAATTAGTCATTACTTTAACGAAATCACGTATGCTATCATTTCTTTGCATGATGATTTTATCAATCCGCATAGAGGAGAAACACCACGAGAAATAAGAGATAATTTAAGATTTTGGCCCTATTTTAAAGTAAGTTCATAAGATAAATAATACAATTACTAATACAATTATAGTTTAGAATTTGCATTATAATTATTAAATATTACATATCAAAATTGTGTAGGAGTAGTTGATATACCCATATCCCTCCTAATGTATCAGGTGATATAATAGCATGATTTCGTGAATGAAAATGTTGGCCGTCACAAAATATCATGGTAGCATGTTCATTTAATTTAAAGTTTACACATGTTCTATATGGTTGGGAGGTAGAGTGTGCTCTTACGAAAAATCATAAGAGTATACGTCCTCAAGGTACTAATTTTACAAACACTTTATACATGGAATGAATATATTCATTTTTTGAATTAATTTTATTTTCATATTTTATGTAAGAAATTACTACTTTGCTAACGTGTATCCACTGCTAAGACAATTTATTACATCATATTTCGTGATACAAGATATTATTTAAATGAGTTTAGAGGACAAATTCCAGCAATTCTTAAAGAGTTATTCAATCATAAGCACTCCTCCCTTCGAAATGTAATAGAGCCGAGCTTTGGAGTATTAAAAAGAAGATTTGCAATTGTTAGAAAGGAACACGTGTATCCATGGACAACGCAAGTAGATGTGGCGATTGCATGTTATAACCACAATAGATGTGTAATGCTTATTGATTCTCTTTTACAATATGTTGACAGGGAGCTCCAAGAAGTGATTCTCTTTTACAAGATGTTGACAGGGAGCTCCAAGAAGCAGAGTATCGCAATACAAATGATATAAGACTAAACACTTTTTCAAGAAATGAGAAAGGCATAGCGGGAAAGATAATTAGAACTTTAATACCGAATAATATGTAGCATGATTTTAATGTGCCAAATTGATAAATGTATTCAAGTCTCCTTGAATCTATCTGGTTATATGATTATTTTATGGTAGAATTGTAGTAGTTAAACATTTTGTTGGAAATTTTTATTTTTCATATGTTGGGCACCAATTTTTTGTTTTTGTTTGTTTTATTGTTCAATTAATAATAACACCTTTTCATATGTTATTGTGTGTAGTAATATGGATCAGTTTGAGAATTTAACTCAAACCGCTCAAAAAAAAAAAAAAAAAAAAGATCACAATGTGGACAATAGAAATAGATCAGTATCATATTTGTATTTTTATTAGTATCACAATAGAAATAGATCAGTATCACAATAGAAATAGAAATAGGTTTCAGCAAGGCTTCACTTCGAAACCTGATTTTCTGCCACCTCCATGCCACTGCCAACGCTAACTCTGCCGCCAAACATGCCTTCGAAGACGACGAAATCACCATATTCATCGCCCTGCACAACACCGCAACTCCTCCTCCTCCTCCTCCTCCTCCTCCATTTTCTTCTTCCTTAACTCTTTTATAGAGATTCTCCAAAGTTTCTATGCTGGAGTCGACTTTGTTAGAAAAAAGTAAGAGAGAAAGAGAGAGATGAGTTTAAACTTTGAAGATGGCCTCTTATATATATTTTTTTTTTTTGTAGAGAAATGAAACATTTTATAATATCTCATTCATTTATCAGATGAGACATATATTTCTAAACAAATTATACATTCCATTAATTACATTTCATGCATGAAAGAAAAAAATGAGACCTTTTTTTTATAAAAAATAAATATTATTTTTAATTACACAAAAAAATTTGTAATTATACACATAAAATGTCTTATTTTATTTGCAGAAATGTAATATTTTAATTATGCAAAAAAAATATTTTATTTTCTGCACAAAAAAGGCATTTACATATAGACCTAGATCAATAAAAAATACTACGAGTACAGACTAGATCTGATAAATAGGGTTCGTCGGAGATTACATATGGCCATTGCAAGTCCATTGTCAGTGTTATTGTTGGGTTCGTCGACACTGGTGCTGAGATCACAGGTGTCGCAGTCGTCGTCAAGTCCTCCCACCGAGCTCTGCCTCCACTACCTCTAACGGCAGTGACGTTGTCATTACCCTATATTTGACAAATTTCGATGTCGTCATTGCCATATCTGCGAACATTGTCATTGTCCTTTCTCCGATGAATTCCAATGTTGTCATTGCCCAATCTGCTAGGGTTGTTTGAGGGGCAACACAACAAATACCAAATATAGGATTGTTTGATGATGATTCTCAGGTGTACGTAATTGATGGTAAAATATTTCATTTTTATATTTGGATACGAGGAAATGAAAATAAAAATTTTTATTCAAGTTTTTGTTTTATTGTAAAAAATAAGAACATTAATTGAAAGTATTAATGAGAATGAAAAAAAAGTACGTAAAAGTTAATGAGAATATATACAGGATAATAAAATTCACTAATTAATTAAACAAAAAAAAACCAATCAAAAAATGAGAATAAATTTTCATTCAGATTCTAATTAAGTTGCATGAAATAAGAACATTAAAAAAATATAAATAAGAATGAAAGAAAGGCACCTACGGACTAAAAAATATAAATGAAATAAATTTTTTTAATTTTTATTTTCATTTTTTTGATTCGTTTCGGTAAGATAAAAGAAAAAATAGAAATTTTAATAAAAAAATAAAAAATAATTTATTAAAAATAAAAATAAACAATGTGATTTATTAATTTACCTCAGATTATTATTTTATTTTTAGTTTTTTTATATTTTGGAAAACCTTTTTATTTTTATGATTTGATAAGAGGATATCAAAAAATATAATAATTTAAACAAATAATAAAAAAAAACTGACTCTGGGCCTATAAAAGGCCGACGACCAAGATGGTCCATATTCAGCCCATCTACGTAACCCGTGAAATTCAATCTCCACCGTCCAAAATTAGGGCAAACATCGCCCATATTCTCTCGGCCTTTTTAAACCTTCTCACGCAAAACTTCTTGTCTTTTCTGTGTCTGTGACCTTAGGAGCTGAAGCCGAAGCAAGAGCATTCTCCGTCCGTACAGATTGAACCGGCCTTCGCTTCACCTCTAAAGGTGCGTGATCTTATCTCGAATGCTTTTCAATCGGAATCTCTTTTCTTTCTCATAGTTACGGTCTATGATCGATCGATCGTTTGCTTTCGTCTTTGTCTCTGGTTTCCTATCTCTGAACTTATTTTGTCTGAGATCGAAGCCTCCACTGTTCAATTACATATATATGCACGCGCATTGATGCAATATGCACAAAGATGACAAGGATCGGGTGTTGTTATTTTAATTTCGAAACTGTGGTATCTGAACTAGTAAGTAATAGGCAATAGTATTGTATTTTCCGGATCGGTTTCAATTGTAGATTAATTTGTGCACATATTATTCGGTGTTGTTTGGCGTGAAAATTTCGCTATCTTATGCGCATTTTAATTGTATCTATTGGAAGAAACCTTTACCTGGTGCTGATTGCAATAGGTCCTCTCAAGCAACGTGTAGTGAACATATAACTATGAATTTAGGAATGAAAGAATTGCAGTTATACTTGTGTGTCCGTGTAGATATATCTAGATTTGTATGTATACGTATGGGTGGAGTTCATTCTGTTTTTGATATGTGAAATGAATCATCACTTAGCTGCATTGTGGCTCTAATTTCTGGAATGGTTTTATATTGTGGTTGGAAATGCGATTATTTCGAGTACTGTGAAAAGCGATCATTAATCTGGATGTTACTAGTTGTGTTTGAGATCATGATGGTTGGCATTCTATAGGTTACCTGCTTTCTCCTTTAGTTACCTTTTCCTAGATCCATCGGGCCCTTTTTTGTCATTATAGTGCAGTTTGATGAGGTGGTGTGTGATTCCTTCCAAATTGATGTTTGATTAGAAGACTAAAAAAGGATAACTGTCTCTGCCCTTAGGCAATTGGGCATACATGAAACCTAAAGCTTAATAAATGACAGCTAAGTTTGACATAGACACGCGATATGACACGGATAGTCGGATACAAAAAGAGACGCCAACAAGTCAATTTTCAAAAAAATGTAGGGCACAACGTATTTGGAACACGTTAAATTATATGTCAAATACATAAATAATTTATTTACTGATAATTGAAATATATAACATATTACTAATAAAATTGAAAATTCCTATTATGTCATTTTATAAATGTTTTTATATATATTTAGTGTGCATAATTTGTGCTTTGAAATGTGCAAAATATTATTACTATAAAAAACTCATCACATATGATGTATTTGGTGAATTAAGGAAGTGTCCTTGAAATGTCCGTTAAGTGGCGAAAAAGCGCACGAGATTATAAATTTAGTTATTTTTATTTAGGAACATTTAAAAAGTGTCGGACACAAATTCAGGAGTCTTGAGGAATGTTATGTCCAACATAACACGCTTCTTTTGTAAAAGTGTTTGTGTTTCTTTAGTGTGCCATGCTATTTTAAGAGAAATGTGTGGCACAATTTGTCTATCCTGTATTTCTTTTGTAGCCTCTCATAGCAATGAGGTCAGTCCAACCTAACACGCCTCCCTTTGTAGAAGTGTTTGTGTTTCTTTAGTGTGCCAGACTATTTTAAGAGAAATGTGTGGCACAATTTGTCTATCCTGTATTTCTTATGTAGCCTTTCAGTTTAAACGTATTATGGTATGTGTCAAAGCAAGTTGCCATTTACTCTTTCCACATGGCATACGGGAATCTTTTATGCTGTTTTGTATACCCTCTTAAGGGTCAGAACTTGTTAACTTGATTATTCTTCTCTTTTTCCATATATTTTATTGAAGGAAACAGCTATTTTCCAGGCTATTGGACATTTTTTACTGCATTTATTAGACGCACAATCTGTATTGGTGTGTCATTACTTTGGGAACTCTTTTTTGCTTATAATTTGACCCAGAGAAATCTCATGTATGATAATAAGAAATTATCAAGCTACTGTGTAACAGGAGTCCAAATTTAAAGATGGCAGGATGCTCAGGGCTATATACAGTGAATAACCAGTTGTGCGAAAAGTTTGGATACTGGATACCTAAAAAATGATCAGTGTTTAACTTTTATTCTTCAAGGTCTTCCATGGGAAATAAGAGTGTAGAAATTGCACAAACCAGAAAGAATACTCATTTGACCTGCCATTTCTCTTCATTGATGTTATGGTTGATGCTCAAAATGGTTGACTGTTAATGAAAATGCCTTAATGCGAATTGCGATGTATTCCACTTTAGTGCAGTGATATTTTTCTTGAATACTTAGGCTTAGTTTTATAATCCGGTTGAAATTGATATTAGTTTTATGGTGTTGTCTTTATTTTGATGTTTAAATGTAATTGCAAACATGTGAAACCTGTATCAAAGTTATTGCAAATCGCAATTATTCATTCATGGCAAGTTTCTTTAGTGTCTCATTCTTAGGTTGATGTGTGGTTCTATTATGGTGATATCTCTGACTCATCTTCTCAATTTTTAATACAAGGTTTGTCAACATGTACACTTCAAGGAAGAAGATCCACAAAGATAAGGATGCTGAACCCACTGAATTTGAGGAGACAGTTGCACAGGTCATATTTTCTGTTTCTCTTGAAGTCATTTACTACCTTGTTCACTAGCCATGTGAAAGAACATCTGTTGAAGATTCTGATCCTTCATATCTTTGCAGGCACTATTTGATTTGGAAAATACAAACCAAGAGCTTAAAAGTGATTTGAAAGACCTCTACATTAATTCGGCTGCGTAAGGGTTTTATTGTATGCTTGCTATGCTTGACCTATTTTTTCAACTGTAGTGCTTAGTGTAAGGATAAACAATTCTTTGCAGTCAAATGGATGTGGCTGGAAATCGCAAAGCTGTTGTCATTCATGTTCCTTATAGATTGAGAAAAGCTTTCCGAAAGATTCATCTTAGGCTAGTCAGAGAACTAGAGAAAAAGTTCAGCGGGAAGGTAAGTCTTCACAAGTCAATTTCTGTATTTGCATATTCTTTGTAGCAAAATGAAGTGGTCAAATCTGTTGTGCTGATCTTAAACGAAGGTAGCTTTCTGTTGTATCAACTATCACCAATCTTGTGTTTCTGACAGTGAAGTTGCTTTGTTACGACCACAAAATTACCAATTTAAGTATTTTGCCAATTTAGTTATAATGTCCTATATCATAGGTAATCCATCTTTAGATTCTTTACAAATCCTGTTGTGAGACTTTGTAAGGAAGAAATCTAGGGAGTTAGGTTTCTACTTTTAATTTCAAGTATTTGTTTTCCCTGTTTGGTCCTCTGTTTTAGATTACTTTATTGTCTTAATGTCCATGCATTCACTTACTGACATGTGCTGCAACAATGTTTTTCTTGTTGGTAGAAAGTTTCTTCGAAGCTGGTCTGAGACTCTCAAGTGTAATTTAATTTTATGGGTTATAACTGAATGTTGTCAGGATGTTGTTCTCCTTGCAACCCGAAGGATAATGAGGCCACCAAAGAAGGGTTCTGCTCTTCAAAGGCCCCGCTCCCGCACTCTTACGGCTGTGCATGATGCCATGCTTGAGGATGTCGTGTATCCTGGTGAAATTGTTGGAAAGCGCATTAGATACAGGATTGACGGGTCAAAGATAATCAAGGTAGTTGAAAGCACTATGTGAAGGGGGAAGACAAGAAAATTGTTCCTTTTGTTTTTGTGTTCTTTTGACGTGCCCATACCATTTCCATTCTATATTTGTTTACGTTCTATTCTTTCTTTCTTTCTTTTTTTATTGTGGTATCCAACAATTTCTTTACTTTGTGATAGATATTCTTGGATCCCAAGGCACGAAATGACACCGAGTACAAGCTTGAGACATTTGCTGGAGTTTACCGGAAGCTTTCTGGGAAAGATGTCGTTTTTGAATATCCAATAACAGATGCTTGAGGTCTGCTGCTGTTAAATGAGCTTCCCCGTTCTGGTGTAAGACTCGTATAAGTCCATTTTGTTCGAAAAATTTGAAATTTTGATGCAGAGACTTGAATTGATAATCTTTTTGCATAGGAGGCAGGAAAACTTTAATGGAAGTTTTATTCTGTTTTAAGTTTTAGTTTAAATTTTGGGAAAATGTGTGATTGTAGAATACGATTGCTTTGACAATTTAAGTATTTGTTCTTCTGGGCATGTCGAAATTATTTATGCAGGGTGTATGTTCTTTGTCAATTCTATTAAGTGGGTTGCATGCAAGAGGAAATAATGCACGCTTCATGGTGGTTGGTTGTGATTGGAACGTCTCTTGATTCTGGAAACAAACTTTAAAGAGTAAATGATTCCTGATGAGGATCCATCTTGTGATAACCTTTGTTGTTTGATGCATGTTTTTGGTTATTGCAAGCCAACTCCTCTTTCTCCCACAACATAAAGTGCTTTGCCACACCACCTATAACGCTTGTTATTTCTGAACCCGGGGTGTGTAGAGAGCTTAAGGGGCTTGGCTTTTGGGATATATTTTTATGATAGTTTTCATTGATTGTGGAGAGTTTGCTGAGTGTGTTATTTATATCAAAGATAAAGTGGATCCCACATTTATAGTCATGCGATTGGATATTTTTGTTTGATTGTTTTATTTTTAAATTATCTTTACTATTTATTTATTTATATAGATCAAATGTCCAATTTATGTTTTTTTTTGTATTAACGATCTACTCAACTCGGGTGCACACGGTCTGGATTAGACCGATTTTTAAAAAAAAACCAATAACCGGACCGTAAATAACGGTTTCAGGTTTTTTAGAACCGTGTTCGAACCATTCAAGTAACGGAGCCGGACTGAAATTGATTTGTGACAATGGATTGGACACAGTTCGGTTAACGGTTCCAATCAAAATAAATATATTTTTTTGATTTAAACTGTTTATTTTATTGTTCTTAATTTATATATTATTATTACTATAAAAAATTAAATTAATCGGATATCTTTAATTATTAAAATAAATTACATTTGTGATAATAAAGTAGATATCATAGTTTTATTTTTTTAATACAAATATGATTTGTTAAGCTAATTAACGATATCCGATTAATTTGATTTTTTATAGTAATAATATATAAATTAAAAATAATAAAATAAACGGTTTAAATCATTAATATATATATATTAAAAATTTTTAATATTAAGTAGAATCGGTTCGGTCCGGTTTGGAACCGTGAGATTAATTCAGAATAAAAAACCGAACTGTTTTTAAAATTTTTAATTCAGAACTGAATCATGACAAATAAAAACCGGATCGAACCGTACGAATCTAACCGAACCGGATCAAATTATCAATTTTTTCAATTTTGTATGCAGCCCTATACTCAACAAGTTTTTACGTTTTACATAATCAATGGATCCTATCATAAAAATATTTTTTGAAACTGAACCCCTATGACTGCGCAGCAATGTGCTGTGCACCCCGAAGTTGTGTTATTTCCTGTGGGTTTACAATTCTGCAGAAGTATAAATGGAATTGTTTGGGTGTGGACAGATTTACCCCTGTTGGTGAAACTGAATGGATGATGAATTGGTGAAAAATTATGTGTTCAATTGTTTCTTCGTTATAGCTGAGAGACTGAACAAACTTTATATGCTTCATGATGGAGAGATGTTCTTCTGCAATGAAAGATCTCCGTTACATTGAGCTAATCTGCTATTGCCCGCAAGTAGATTTTATTGCCCCAATTGGGATAATTACTTATTTGTCATTTTATCTATTTTTGTTTTTAATAATTTTTTTTATTATTTAGTCAAGTTATTATATTTTTTTGATTTTTTTTTTTAATTGAGATGAATTAAAAAAAGTAAATTTTTATTAAAATATTTAAAAAAATCAGAAAAAAACAAAAATAAGTCAAATTATACGGTGCTTATTTTCGTATTTACTGATTTTTTTTTATTTTTTGGTTCACCTTATTGAGGCGATTTAGGAAATAAATTTTTTTGATCAAAAAATTAAAAAAATAATAAAAATAAGCAAAATTTAGTCTAAACAAAGCCAAATCAGGTTTTGCAATTACTAGCATATTGTGGCCATTTAAATGGTGTTTGTTCCAGCTCACAATAATTCTCATTCTCTAAAATAATAGTAGTTGGAGACTTACATTAGATAAGGTTGAAATATCTAAAAGTATTGTAAATTTGACATAAAATCGATCATGGAGTTATATCAATTATAGCATGACAAAAAACTTGAGGCATGGAGAAAAAACTCCCACACAAAAAAAAAATCACACTTCTAGGCAAGGATTTTTTTAAAGCACAATAACCAAAAATTGACAAAGAAAAGAGAAAAAATCAATCACCCTGAGCTGTGTGCATTTCTGCATTTTCTTTATAACTCTCCTAAACAGATTTACTAAAGATGGAGGGTTGTCACTCAGACTCAACTTTAGTATCATTAGTGTTGATGCTGATTCAATAAACATCTAAATCTAAAAGTTTTACTAAAAAATAGAACGGTGAAAAACAAATAATGAATGTAAAAAAAATAGTAAAATACACAAAATAAATTAAAATGCAAACTATACACAAAATAGTGCAAAAGAGAAAAAAGAAATAAAAAGAGAGGGACATTAAATGAAAGAAAAGGAGGTCGAGAAGAAGAGAGAGACCGAAAGGGGGTTATCGCCATTGCTTTTCTCTCCCAAGTTAAATTTATTTAGCTTTTACCTTATAGATTATCGTATTTCTCGTTTCTTAACAGTAAAACGTTTGTGGTGTGCAAAACTCAATTATCTTTAAGAGTTGAGAAATGCAATTACTTGTACGGTATAAATAGAATTGTTGGTAAGAGAATGATAAACAGTGTTTATGATAATAAAAAAAAAAATCAAGATTTGTGTTCAATACAAAACTAAATATTTTAAAAACAATATTGGCATAAACATTTTCTCTTATTACATTTTGTTTATCCTTTTATGTGTCATTATTATACGTGATCATTGAAATTTGAAAAAATAAAGCAACCATGGCAGCATTAAAAAAAACAGTAATATTACGTATACAGACAATTAACCACAAACTAATTACAAAAATCACAAACTAATTACAGAAATTAGATTCTGGCTATTCATTTGCACTGGAATTCACAATACTTATTAATTTCAATACATTTGGATGGCCAAAATGAAACTTCTGCGTATAAAATATTTTTCTTAAAAAAACAGTAATACTACGTGCACAGACAATCAACCACAGACTAACAACAGAAATTGAATCTTAATCATTCATTTGTACTGAAATTTACGACATTTACTAATTTTAATACAAATGGATAACCAAATGAAACTTCTTGAGTTTTGTGGTTGGTTGTCACTATCATTTGTTTACTGATTTTAATCTTTTGATTCAACCTATAGATACCAAAATATGAATGGATTAGAGTATTCACAGTTCGGTTTTAAGTTAAATTAATAATTAAATTATTTTAAATAATTTTAAAAATTTTAATAATCAAAACTAAATTGTTAGTACAATGAAACTGAACTGATCCAAATCAATAAAGAATGATTCGATTTTGATTTCGAACCGCAATTCTATAACTAAATCTTTTGCTTATTTTCCTATTCATTTTTCCTGTCTATGATTTTTTTATATTATTTTACTTTATATTCGGTTTTATCACTTCTTTCGTTTGATTACAAAAAAGAAATTGGAGATATGTATAACCTATCATTATATTTTATTTCTTTACAGTTTATTATTTTTTATCAATATTAATGGTCTATAAATTATATAGTATTATAATATTATGAATATAAAGTAAAAAACATATTATAAAACAAAAACAAAAAACTAAAAGAGGTCAAAGAAAACAATTAATATTTTAAAGTTTCTTCATATGTATCATACGTAATATACTTAAATATTGTAAAAATAAATAATAGTCCGTTCCGATTTTACACGATTCTCTAGAAGCTCAATCCTTAAACCGAAACATAATAATCGGCTCTCAATAACTTGAAACCATATCTAAACCGTTAACAAAAAAAATTTAAACAAAATAATACAATTTAAATCAGTTTGGACCAATTTATCAAATTTACTAATTTTTTTTAATATCCCTAAGAATAAAAAAGGAAAACAAGAAGTGAAGATAGAAACGTAGACAGACTGATATGGTAAATTATAAGCAAACGATTAAGAATCAAATGAGGTATCAAATAAGATAAAAAAATACTTGCACAGATGACGAATGACCAACAAAGTACAGATAATTAAGATGAAAGAATTAAAACTCTAAGACTCATAGTTTTAATTCTTATGTCTTATCCGTGTTTAGATAGTCGGTCATTCGTTATCTGTGCATGGAGTACAGCTCACTTAATAAATTTTTGCAAAACAGGGAGAACACATTAAAATAGTATTGGAAATTCTTTTTTTTTTTCAAAATATAATAAACTAAAAATTATATTGTTATTGCAAGTGTAATAATATAATGCTGCTTTTACTATGGTGAGTTAAAAGGATTAACTTTATTTTGCGGTTACAAAGTTTGAAGAGACCTTTCCTTTGTGCATGTTTATAACATTTAGGCTCCGTTTGTTTTGATATAAAATATTTTTGAGTAAAATATTTTACTTATTTTTTACTGTTTAGTTGAAATATTTATGTAAAATATTTTTTTTAATAAAATATTTATCTTATTCTACTAAATTTGACTTACAAAAAATTAACTCATAAATTAATTTTAAAATGCACATTCGGAACTTTCACGCAATCCTTGCCGCATTTGGTTATTTTCATACCCTTAAAGACAATGAAATGTCTCATGCTTCTGTCAATAAATTTTTCAATCCTTATTGAATATATTTTTACGTGCGTATTTAATTTAAATTTTAAGTACTATTTTAACTCCTCAATTGTACTACAATCTTAAGAGTAGAACTCCATGTTATTATGTTGGTATTCCTTTTGGTTGAGTAAAATAAAATGTTGAGAATCCCATTTTGTTGAATCTAAAATTGCCTCCCAGTTAAGTTTCATGGCAACATAAAAAATGCATTTTGACGGAAAGCTCTTGTTTTTAGAAGATCTATTGGGATTTAAAATACTGTTTTTACTAGTTAATATGAGATATGTAAATAATATCATAGATAAAGTGTTGATTTATTTGCGTTTTACATTGTCTTACATTGTTGGTGGAAATATAGCACAATTCATGTTAAAGAGAATCACTGTATCAGAGTTATAGAGTTTTTAAGTTTTCTTTTTTATTTAAAAAATTGTTAGACTTTATATTGAGAAAAAAATATTTTGGTTAGAGTTGAAAAATTGAGAGAAACCACCACCTATTTGTTGTGGGAAATGTTATGCGTTTTCTAGGTCCGATTGGCAATTACTTAAAAAGTTAAAATTTTTATTTTTTTATATTTTTAATCAAAAAGCTAAATTGAGTTCAAAGTAAGTTATTTAGTAACTTAACTTTTAAGCTAACTTTTTTTAAATTTGTTGTTTGAGTAAAAATTTAATTTTTTTTGCTTTTTGTTTAAAGTAGATAATTTTACCCTCATATATATTTGATATTAATAATTATGTGTAAATAGTAATGGTAATAAATAAATTATGAATAAAAAATATTATTGTCTTTAAAAATTAGTGAGAATTTAAATAGAATATTCTAAAAATTTATATTTTAATTTAATTTTTTAATTTTTTTTAATTTTTTTCCAAACGAACAACATTAGCTTTTTAGTCAAAACCATAGTCTTGAACATAAGCTGCGTTTGATATTATGGTTTAAAATGTGGTGGAAAAGTTAGATTATGTGATTTTATTCAATTATTATAAGGTGTTGGATGTTAAAATAGCATTTGTTGTAAAACATATTTTATATATGTAGTTCCCAATTATGAAGATTTTGTTTTAAAACAAAATTACTAACTTTTAGTTATCATATCTGGCCATGATAAGTGAGCAGAAATAATGTGTTACTTAAAATGTATATTATACATGTAAATCCAGAGTGATATGAAATTGTGGGGCACCTTGTGTAAAATAAGGTGTTTGAATAGTATTTGGTGAAAGAAAGTCATCTGATATTGAACCATAGTCAGGAAAAATATAATTGTACTTACCTAAATTGGTCATCTTGGCAAGCCTGCTTATACAGTTATTTTTCAACTCTCTAATTCTAGAAATTTCGCTATATATCAATATTCGTGCATGCATACATGAGCAATAATATTATACATAAAGTACAAACAGCAGCGGCAAATGGTACATGTGCGTATAACAAACCAAAAGCCTAGTACGACCGACACTGCTGTGTTCCAACTCAAGGGTTAAAGAACCTGCTGTTCACTCCAGCTCTATATAGATGTAATTCAGATGCCGTGGTCAAACTAATATCGGTATTTGCAGGGACGAATAGAACATCGCCCTCCCTAACTAAATCTTCAAAGGATTCAGCACCCATTGTTCCCTCTCCCTCCACGACAACAAAAATTGAGGGGCCCGGAGATGCTGGAAAAGCAGCTGATGCGCCCGGCGGAAGAATGCAGCGATCAACTTCAAATTCATCGAAATGAGGTGTGTACTTTCTTGTATATGGATTTAAAGGAACTCCTTGCACGATTTCGGGAAACCCCTGCAATAGAGACGAAGTTTAGATGCAATGATCATAGAGAAAAGGATTGACCCAAGAAAACTGGAAGCATCTTTCAAACTGGTGAAGCGAAAAATTATTACAAGCTAAAAAGCAAAAAAAGTCACATTATAAATATAAGGCGGCAACACAAAGACACATTTTAATGTAAAGAGTGATGTCAGAAATGTCATTTCCTTCCCCCATATCAGTAAAAAGTAACTGCCTGCATGAGAACAAATACAACTAATTAATTAGCTGTTCACAACAGTCTATGCACAAGATGCGATAACAAATGTGTGATGCAAAAGCTACATGTCAATGTAAAACATTTTTCTAATGACTGAGAACTCAATGAGGGCATGGCCCATTGGATCCACCCCGTGTATAAAGTTGGGGTTCAAAGGTTGCCATAAGCATATGAACTGGGCAAACAGGAGAGGAGTCGAAGCTCAGACCTCCTGAATAGAATCTGGGCAAACAGGAGAGGAGTCGAAGCTCAGACCTCCTGAATAGAATCTGGACGACTGACCATCTGAGCTACCTCTCAAGGATAAAGAATCAACTAAAACAAAATTGCCCAATCCTGAACTTCCCTAATATGAAGCAGCTGTGCACTAACACAAGACTCTAAGACCGTCGACACAAAATGAATAAATAGATAAAATAGAAAGCAGCACCAAGAATTAGTAGAACCAGTTGTTCATAGCTTAAAAATCCAAAATATTAACACATACAAGTGCCACTCAAGTAGCTAGTTTGGAAGGCATGTTGTTTATCCAAAACATTAACACAATCTCAGATTTGTTAACAACTTGCCCATGTATATATGGTCTATGTTGCAAGGCATCTGGTTTTTGGCATCTTACAAAGTATACTGTATACTTGGATATTGCCGGGAATCATGAACTATGGGCCTCGTGGATCAATCAGTAAGATTAAACGATTAGAAAAGGATTAAAACAAAAGATGAACAAGAATCACCAAAAACAGATAATTCCAAACGTTTGGAAGTTATTTGCACCTGTTTGTAAGTGAGCATGGAACAAAGAATTTCGACATCCCGGTTCTTCGGAGTTAGGCCAGCACGCACAACATTGTCTGAAGTAGCCATGCATTCAATGCACTCACCACGTATATAGGCATGAAGTTCATCTGCCCCTAGATACAATGCTTCACCTGGATTAAGCTTCACGTAGTTAAAGAGAAAGCTTGCTAGGACACCCACATCAGCTGGATACTGTTTTTCGAGCCGCAATACTAGCTGTTCCTTATCTGTCAACTGCCTCACCTGATGCAAATTGGAAAAGAGAAATTCTTATACAAATATCACAATATGACAATATTGACAACGAATAATACGGTGCCTACAGGAACAACGGCTGGGCCAGGCAGGACTTTGGAACCTTCCTTTCTCCACAAAAGTGAAAAAGGTACAAACATGCATTTAACATATCACATAATAAAAAGCAACTAAATATCCCACAACGCTCAGTTCAATAATTTAGACACACACACACACACAGTTTCCATCGAATGCACAATGAAACATTTGGATGTGCATTTTCTTCGTCTGAGACCAAGTCAACTATATTTTGGAAAAAACAGCGTCCTGCTGCTTCAGGATAACAATTTAAATGAAACAACTCAGAAATTTCTTAATGGCTTAATTCCTAAGGCAGAGGCTGGAAACCATTGAGCCAAAATTCCTGAAAATTTGGCTACTTTGTGAGGTACTATTGACTAGAATTACGTTACCGGAAGAAATGAACTGTTCTCACAGATAATGTAGAGGAGCATACTTTCACAATTCTCTTTAGAATTAGTTTTCCAAAAAAGAATGCCATAAAAGTTAGTTATCCAACCGTTCATTGGTTATATGGTGTAGGGGAAAAAACAACAGGGATTTTATTTCAAAGGACAGACTTGTAGCTAATCACATCAATGGCTAACAACATTAAAAGTCCAAACATTATATTGTGCACAAAATAATAACATACAAATAAAATTAAGAGTGATAAGGGACAGGCTTCCAATCTACCTACCTCACTCGCCATGTTGAGCCGAGTTTTCAATTTGGATAACACTTTGGAAATCACATCATTGCTAGCAGACATGAGTTGGGTGAATAACGACCGCAGAACCGCTTTTACTTCCTCCTCCCCGTCTTCATTATTGATATCTAAAACTTGGTTGACACATACACTGCCAACCACTTCTGCAATCTCGTGAACATTTTGAAGAACCTCCTTAAGTTCCTGAAACAATGGAAACTAAATCTCATTGATATTGCACAGGTGTCAAAGTGCACCAGAATACAAGCGTATGCGTGCACAAACACACAAAAACTAGAGAAGGTAATGCAGTACTAGCCGTGCACAAACTCAGAAAAACTCATCTTTTGTCATTTCAGTTGTCTTGCATAATTCTACATGCATAAATTGGATGTCAAACAACTATTCACCAGAGAAGGTAGGACATAATGCGGTATTAGCAGTGATAGATTCCTCTAAGCCACCATGCAAAGAAAAATGTTTTCAGCAGGATCCACCTGAACTTGCATGCCTGAGCATTTGCAGATACCTCATCTTCTGCCCCAAGGCTTCCCTGGTCACTATGATCTAAATCATGCAAAACTTCAGAATTCACTAGCCCTTAGCCTCAACCCTTCATAAACTTTGGAATTTCATTGCCCCATTTAAAGTTAATGCGCATCAGTTGGTTTCAAGATGGTAAATTATATTTATTTACCCAAAAAGAAAAATTGTTAGTTTTAACCAAAGGTCATAGAAGCACGCAACACCCAATCAGTAAGAAGTGCCGCTCCTTTTAATATGATGCCAATTTGATTCCTTACAACATGTACTTTTTATGAGAGTTGAAAGAACAAATATTTCATCTCTTTTAATAGGACAACAACGTGGATGTACATATATAAACATCTGCATAAAACACATAAGGGCGAGGAGAGCTGAGAAACAGTCTGAAGTGCTACAGCATATTAAGAAATGATATAGCTGAACTGAATATTTAACATGAGAACCGGTAACATCTAAGCATGTCAACCAAAACTTATGTTACATGGACTCAAGTATGAGATGTGGGTATGTATCCAACAATCCAAACATCCAATTCATCAAATTCCAAGGTCTAAGAACCTTAGACATGGGGGCATAACAAATTATTCACACTTTATAAAATTCTTTTATTTTCTATGGCAAAATGTGTTTACAATGAGCATTTCAAGCATAATATGGGGTTGACATACAAACTTATTGTAAAGTAAAATTATTAAAAATGTTTGTTGGGTGAACGCCTAACTACATGTCACATACATATCCTATAAACTTATCTATTCACCAAAATAGAGACATGTAATTTGCAGCTTGCCAAAGAATTGTTGATAAACCATTAACGATCACTTTATAACCAAGAAATGCTGCACTACTTCAATTAGAAGACCAAGACAGACAGATTCTCTAGCCAGGACCAAACTTGCCACAAGTGCAATCCCACAAGAAGGAAACAATAAAACATGACACAAAGTAGTAATGAACATAGTTATTAGAATCTTCGAATTCACGATTCGATTCACGATTCATGCATAAATCGATACGAATCTATAAATGAATCTATTTTGTGATAGAATCATAATAAATCTTAAGATTCACAATTCGATTCATGAGCCGATTCATTATTTACGATTCACGTGATTCTTAAAATTATCATATCCCACAAATCTTAAACTTCTATTTACCACTTCCACTTTATTTTGAAAACACTATAACACCATTTAGTGTGTTTATTGTAAAAGTAAAATATAATCATGCATAATTTGCTGCTCATTTGGTGATTAAAAAATATAATGAAAATAAGACATACCTGATTTATGTAAAAAATGTCAAAATACATTTTTAAGAATTCAAATGATGACAAAAACACTTCTAATAAATTTTTGTTGTTTCTTTGGGGATACAATCATAGGTTTTATAATACGAATTAAATCAGTTAAACCCAAGATTCCACAATATTTTTTTCTAAACTTTTTTAATTAGCAATAACCACACAAGACTCGTTTGAAAGTGTATTATGTCTAATCTAAAGAATTTACTATCTCTTCTATAATTCTACTCTTTCTAAGACTTTTTCGTATAAAATTTCAAAAGAGAATATACTATAATTTTTAAGAAAATCTTCCATTAAGTTAAATTTGAGCCGACGTCTCTTGTGATGAAGGAAAATATCTTTCCAATTAGATTACGAACTCATGTTCTTATTGTATAATTTGTACAACTATTAATTTTATTATTTTATTTCACGCGTGAAGTTTTTAACATCATATTTATAGTTTATGCCGAAGTTTTTAACATTATATTTATAGTTTATGCCGAATCTTACGATTGCCTATTCGATTCGATTTGCGTTTTGCAAAATCAAAATTTTGATTCTCGATTTAATTCATAATTTAACAGCCACGATAATGATTATGAAAGTGGGCACATGTATCGGGAGCGTATGTTTTAGTGTATAATTGTACCAATATTAATTTTATTATTTTATTTCACATGTGTGAAGTTTTTAGCATCATATTTATAGTTTATGCCGAAGTTTTAACATTATATTTGTAGTTTATATCGAATCTTACGATTGTCTATTCGATTCGATTTGTGATTTGCAAAACCAAAATTTTGATTCTCGATTTAATTCATGATTTAACAACCATGATAATGAATATGAAAGTGGGCACACGTATTGGGAACGTACGTTTTAGACGGTTTCCCAATAGAAAACTCTACAAAAGGAATAAAGAAGAACCATCCTCCTAAAGTTTCATAAAACTTCGAACCTTGGTCTGTGATTAAATCATCACCAGGATATCACAGAGCATGTGCGAGATCCCATTTTTGAGAAACAGATATGCACAGATATGTCAGTCACCATATCAAAGACGGGAAAGCAAACAGAAAACATGATAACTTACTTAGCCTTGTAAGGCTACCCCAAGATTCACAGACTAGGGTAACCTGACACCTGAAAAAACACCAATTCTCATATTCAAGTCCACTTGTGATATGGAGGATCAAGTGTCCAATGTGAGAAAAGGTGTAATCCCATTCATTTCAACAAGATGCTGAGTCATACAAAGCAGTCTCTGTAGCAACACCTATATATTACACCCATCAGCCAGTCAGTGGTTCTCAAACAATTACAGTCAACCACTTCTGAACAAATAGTTAAGATGTCTCCAACCCAATCACAAAACATTTTAAACACAAATACTATGAATTATGCTAAACCAAAAACCGGCAATATTCAATCAGTTACAATCTCAATAACTCCACGTCAATACATTTGCAACCCATTTAAGTCAATTCAGCAAGTCCTAAACCCAATTAAGTGGAGAAAAATAGTCAATTTGAAGCAAATATGTTACAATTAAGCTATTCCTGGAATGAAAGTAAGCACGTTACCTCAAGACTGATAAACCCACATAGGGCTTCGAACTCTGTTAGTGCCAAAGCCATTTCAGGCTTGTGATTATCATCCTTGAAGACATCAGGCCGCATCTTATGCAGAGCCCCAGCCAATTCCTTGTCAGGATGGGCCTGTATGGACAACGCCTTTGCAACTGAAAGGACCTAACACACACCAAACAATCAAAAATCCCATTCAATCAGACAAGATGATCGCCAACACAACTTTATGGACAAACAATAAAATTCTCAATCAAATCAAACCAAATTACTACAAGAAAATGTGTTGGATTTTCACCCCCAAAAAAATACCTTGAACAAGAAAGGAAGATTGGCGCCCCACTTCTGAACAATCTTATCCCCAAGGACATGAGGGTTTTGCACAATCCACGACTTCAAACTCAAGCCCGCTCCATTCTCGAAGCCACCAACCACAAACGAGGGTCCAGAATCGTGCGTTCCCATCCAGAACTCAGCATGAGGCTTGTCTTCCTCAATGTTGACCCCTGAATTCAGCGAGAACAGCCTCGCGACTCGCGATTCACGCCCGATTCGACCCCAATCGTAGTTCATCACCGAACATCTCAGTCTCTGGATGCTCCTCCGACTCGCGGACCCATTAATCTCCATCAAAATTACACTGCTGAAACAGAAAAACCCCTAGAAAGAGAAAGAGACGGAGTCGAATTCTTTGCAGAGGAGTCGCTTTCCATCGCGAAGGACTCTTACATGCCCTTTAAAAGCCACCGGCGAGAGGGAAAAGGCAGAGAGAGAGAGAGAGAATACTTGTGAAGAGACGCACAGTTCGATTCTGTTCGAAAAGTTGGACTTACGATATTTGGAGACTTTCAGTGGGGACGTATCTCTGCGCCTGAGAAATTATTCACTGCATACGTAGCTATGTTGATGTGTTGTACTTAGGTTCCGATTGGCTACTCCCTTAAAAATTAGTTTTTTTTATATTTTTAATTAAAAAGTTAAATTGAGTTTTAAAATCTATTGTTTGATAACTTATTTTTAAGTTAATTTTTTTACTTTTTGTTTAAAATAATTAATTATATTTTTTTTATATATTTGATATTAATAATTATATGTAGTTAATAGCGGTAGTAAATAAATTATAAATAAAAATATTATTGTATTTTAAAAATAATGAGAATTTGAACATAATATTTTAAGAATTTAGAATTTTAATTTAATTTTTTAATTTTTTTTTGACAAAATGAACAAAAAATTTAAAAAATATGTATTTTATGTAATATATATATTTTTTAAACTTAAAATTATGCGGGCTTACAACAACTGCTGCCTCTAATATATAGAGAATTATCACATATTTTCAGAATATTATGCAATACTATTTATGTAGTGATCATGCTAAATTAAAATGATCCATGCACACTAATTAAATTATTTTTTATTTTTTACTTATCTAATAAAATAAAATAATATTATTTTATTTAAAATATTTTTTACTATATTTATTAAATATGAATAGCATGTAAATAAAACCTTACCGTTCTCACTAAATAATTATTCTTAATAATTGAAAACATTATATTAACTTCCGTACTACTCAGTTAATGACTTTTTTCCTATGAGATAATTGTCTATTTGCATATTTTATTTTATTTATTTATTTATTTAGTAAATTTCTTGTTGTACAGTCAAGTTTTTATATTTTTCAACTATTTTGAACAAAATAAATTAAAAAAATAAAATATTTTAATTAAAATATAAATATTTAAAAATATTAAAATTAATCAATACATTAAATTTAATATTATTTTTTAATTTTTGATTAAAAAAGTATTTTTTAATTATTTATTTTTTTAGTTCGTCTCATCAAAATAATTTGAAAAAAAAAAAGTTTTAGCTTCTAATTGACAACTAATTTAAAAAATAGCTATTTAACTTCTTTGCGTTTTTATTCAAAAAATTAAATTGAATTTAAAATAGATTGCTCGGTAAAAAGCTTGTTTTCTTAAAATTAGTTAATTGGATAAAAAATTAATTTTTTTATTTTTTATTCAAATTATATAGTTTTACCCTTTTATATAGTTGATATTAATAATTATATATAATTAATAATAGCAATAAATAAATTATTAATTAAAAATATTATCATCTTTCAAAATATAGTTGGAATTTGAATTGACCATTCTAAAATTTGATGCTTTCAATTTGACTATTTAATTATTTAACTTGCTATTTTATCAAATTATGTCATTTTTTTAATATTTTTATCTAAAAGCCAAAAAAAAAAATTTATAGTCAGAACTTATTCAAAAAAATTAAAAAACCAATCACAAAAATTTTAGGTGCCGTTTGGTAACGTTTATATTTTATATTTTATATTTTTGTTTTTAAATTTTCCATAAATTATAAAGGAAAACATGTTTAGTAATTATTTTTGTTTTCAAAAAATTGTAAATAATTTTCAAAATTTACAAAATTTTAAGAAATAAAAAAAATGTGTTTTCACTTATTTTGTAAATAAATTTTGATTGCATTCGTCCGTAATATCCAACAATTACTTTTTAAACATCTATGTTACCAAACGTGTTTTTATTTTTATTTTTCATAAATAAAAAATAAAAAACTATAAATGTTACCAAATAGGCCCTTAGCATTTAACCCAAGTATGGGCCTTCTCCGCTTTAGGCATTGTGTGGGATGTTTTTTTTATATAATATTTTTTTTTGCTTTTTAGTAAAAAAATCTACATTAGTTCAAATAATAGAAAAGTAAAAAAAATTTGACCAAAAAATTTAAAAAGTTCTTATAAGACGAAAAAGTCACCTAAGAGTTTTATGTTATTTTTTGTATTTTTAATGAATTTTTTTTAACTTTTTTCAAAAAATATATATATACTTTTAAATTTATTTTATAATAATAAATTAAAAAAATAAATAATTAGCTTCAAAAATCAAAATAAAATCATAAAAGATGAAAAAAGTCACCAAACAATCTACTAAAAAAGTTAAACTAAACATAACGTAAATACATATAATTTATGCCTCCCATTAACATCGTAAATTTAGATAAATATTATTTTATTATATAATTATTTAATAAAAATATTATATAAATAATATCACATATAATTCCGCATTACTGAATAATTACTCGTCCAACTTGGCTGACATATGCTTCGAATGGATAACCTTCCACGTCGGCCAATGGCCATTGCGGATCGTGGGTCCTTCGGGAGTAATTATTCCGTAATTCCGAAATACTTAGAGTGTTATTATTTGCATGTGTTTTAAAAAAATTTAGAATTTAGTCCTCTTTTTAGAAGTAGTATTAGATTTAATTCTATCAATAATTTTTTTATCAGTATAAGTCTCATATTAATTATCTAAATATCATATATGATCAAAATAATCTCAAAATACACGGGTCTTTTAGAAATCAAATTTGCAAACTTGTCGCGATTTACTTCCCATAACCATTTTGAAAACAAATTACCAATTACTAGAATATTTTGAAAATGAATATTTCTAAACTCGTTCCAATTCTATGTTCTATCCTCCTTCACACACACAATCTCTCCCTCTGGTTATCAGATTCGCCGCCCTCCCATTTTGTCGCCACCCCTCGCCGCCTCTCGCTGCCGTCCCTCGCCGTCACCCCTCGTCGTTGCTCCTACTGCCACCCTTTGCCATGCTTGAACCAGATGCGAGGGAGGACGAAACAGATCTGGACGCCATCGTCGCTCACCAGAACAGATCTCGCAATCTCGCTCCCGTCATCGTCGCTCGCCAAAACAGATCCGGCTCTGCGGTGAGAGGTCGCCTCTATACTGAAATAGGGCAAGAATGGCGAATTGGCCTTCGCCGGCGGTGGTTTTGAAGAACTTGGCGGCGGAGGATTGGAACTGCAGTATGGCAAAGAAGGTTTTGAGGGTTTGGGCGTAAACTCTGGTTGGGTCCTGAAATTTTTGGTCGACGCAGCCTTTGAACACCAGGGTTCTTGTAATTACAAAATTTCTAATATATTTATCAATTTATTTGGAATTACAATTCTACTGCTGTGTCGACTAATAAATGTATCATTTACAGTTTAATTCTGAAAATTAAATTGTTGCGTCAACTGATAAATGTATCATTTGAAGTGCGTCAAATGATAAATGCATCATTTGAACATTAATTCTGAAAATCGAACTGTTGCGTCAACTGATAAATGTATCAGAGTAGTATTTTTTTTCAAACCTCAAAAATGCTTCACAGCATCTACCATACTATTTTCTCATGTAAAAAACTTGGAAAGTGCATTATTTCCCATAAAAAACTTGATAAGTCAAGGAATAATGATTCCTACAATTTAGATAGTGCATTATTTCATTAGCACGGGCTACAACGTGGAATTCAAATGCAAGGAAGTTGAATAATGGTTCTTACAATTAAGGAATTCAAAAACAAACAAATCAACCAGTAAGGAAGGGCATACTGAAAGTTGAAAAGTGGAATTCGAATACAAGAAAGTTGAATAATGATTCCTATAATTAAGGAATTCAAAAACAAACAAATGAACCGGTTGAAAAGGACATAATGGTCCCGAAAATATTAAAATTAAAAAAAAAGACTAAATCTCATACAAAAAAATAGGTGGGACTAAAACTCTTACATTCTCAAAAAACAGGACTAAAACTAAATAAATCCTTGTTTTTATTTAGAAACTTTGAATTAAAAGTTCATAAAAATAATTTTTTACACGTAAGATCAATCAATAAAATTTTAACGTGCAAGACTTAATTATGCGATTTTTTCAAAAATACCCTACAAACAGATAAATTTATCAATAATTTATCTATTTGTATATGAATACAAATAATGCAATTAGATAAATTAATCAGTTAAGCATAAATTTATCTGTATGCATATTTATACATAACAGATAAATTTATCTTTTTGCTTATTTATGCATGACAGAAAAATTTATTTGTTTGCGTATCAACACAGGTAATGCAAACAGATAAATTATCTTTTTGCTTATTTATGCCTAACAAATAAATTTATCTGTTTGTGTATCAACACATGTAATGCAAACACATAAATTTATCTGTATTTTTTATATATATTTTAAAGACATGTTTCAAAACATGTATTCTTTATACATGTTTTGAAAAGGTACAGATAAATTTATTTATATTTTTTATGCGTGCTTTCAATAAAAAAATAGATAGATTTATCTGTATTCTTTATACATGTTTTGAAAAGGTACAAATAAATTTATATGTGTTATTTATACGAGTTTTCAATAAAGCAAATAATTTGCCTGTATTTTTTACATGTACTTTTAATATAAAAAAATAGATAAATTTATATGTATTCTTCATATATGTTTTGAAAATACACAAATAAATTTGAAAATACACAAATAGACTTTACTCGTTAAATTTTTTTATACTTGATAAAAAATAATAAACGATTTATAAATTAGATTATTTACTAATTTTTTGTTTAATTTAGTAATGTAATAAAGAATATTTTAAATAAATTATTTTAATTTACTTTTATTATATAATTGAAATATTTTACTTAATACGTATTAAATAATATTATTTTTCAAAAAAACAATTTAATATCACTTACATACTATTTGGAATGTACTTAATAACTTATCATCTTTCCAAGTCACATGCTTAACTTGCTACAAAACTATTTTATGTTTTCGAAGTCACATGCTTAACGTGCTAGAATTATTTTATGCGATAAGATATATACAATGGGACCCTTTGCACACGTGTCACGATTCTCATACTTCTCTCGATTTAAGAAATGTCTGACTAATTTGATTTAATAAATGTCTAACTAATTGAACCGAGAAGCAGCAAAATGATTGTTTGCTGTTTCTCAATTTTAAATATTTTATAATTATTTAATTATTTTAGAATATTTTTAAAATTTTGAAAAAAATTTAATTTAGTGAATTCTTTCGTTAAGAGAAATAAAAAAAAATTTATTAAAAATAAAAAAAATCACTAAACATAAAAATAAATAAAAAAATTCTAGCTTATTTTGGTTTTTTATTTAAGTGAATAATCCAATATCCTAAAACAAAATTAAAATTTTAAGAATTATAATTAAGCATGGGTACATTTAATATCAAAGGCTTGTCAATGTAATATATTTACATGGTACAGTTACTTTGTAATTACCAAACTTTAGTAAATGATTATTCAAAGCTGCATATCTAGAGGATGATATTCATGAAACTTTCCTTTACTTAAGTTCCTATTTTGTGGCTTGGTATTGGGCTTATATAATGGTAATTTGAATCGTTTATTTTATAAATTATTTAAAAATAATTATTTATGTAAAATATAATTTGATTAGATATTAATAAATACATGAACAAATCTCATTTTATGTTATAAAATGAATGAACTTGTTTTAAAATAAATTATTTAAATTTAAACTATTCATTATATAAAATAAAATGAGATTTAACCATATACTTACGTGACAAAATGACCTGACCATGACTACCGAAGTTCTTGAACTAGTCTTGATTGATAATTTTGATTTTTTGATTTTTTGATTAAAAATATTAAAAAAATCAAAATTACCCGTTTGACAAAAAAATTAAAAAACTTAAAAGTTAAAAAGTCAAATCAAAACATAAACTCCTAAAATATTTTATTCAAACTCTCACTACTTTTAAAATACAATAATACTTTTTATTCATAACTTATTTACTAATATTACCAATTATATGTAAGTGTTAATATCAAATATATAAAAATGTAAAATTGTCCATTTTACACAAAGAGTTAAAAAACTAACTTTTTACCCAAACAACTCACTTTAAAAAAATTAGCTTAAAAGATAAATTACCAAACAACCTACTTTGGACCTAATTTAGTTTTTTAACTAAAAAAATAAAAATAAATAAATAAATCAACTTTTAAACTAGTTATCATTCGGAGCATATAAAAGAAAAAAAAACATTATTGCCAAAGACAAATTAATGGTGTACTTTCATTATGCGTATAGTTTATTGAATTTGATTTCATTCAGTTTTTAATAGTTGAATTTACTTTAGTTATATATTTTCTCATGTAAGTTTTTGTTGCATATTGCTAATGGTGAGTTTTTTTTCTCAATTATGCATATATAATACTTTCTAATAAAATAACTACATGATAATTGTTCTAGATTTATTTTTAATTTACATATAACGTTTTCATTACTTTAGTTTAAATTTAGTGTATGCTTAATGAGAATATTTGAATATCTACTTTAACAATTAAAAAATTGTTTATTATTTAAATAAAATTTATAATTATATTATGTTTAAAGCGCCTTTAAACACGAATAATTACTAATAACTTACATAACTGCTTAAAATACAATAATGAAATTAGTGTATTTTTATGTGAATAACCATCTTTTAACCCCTTTGAATCCCGTATGATCAATATCAACAAACCAATCAAAATACAACATATTAAATTATATATATATATATATATATATATATATATATATATAAACATAAATAAATTATAAGCATACTGGTAATTATGAAAGAACACATAATTAATAAAATAGGTTTTATGTAAATTGCAACATTTCTATTGGTATTGCACTGATCTAAATGTCGTAAGTATATATACTTATATATAGACTAGTTAAGCCAACCGTGCTATACATGGTTATTATTTTTGTAACGTTACTAATTAATTTTATTAAGATAATAAATTATATGTTTAAATATTATACTAGAATAGTATCAAAAAGTAAACAAAAAGAAACAGTAATACTTTTAAGATTTAACTTGGGCATTTCTTTGAGGCTTCAAGAATCTTGAAAAAAATTATGATTGATAACAAAATATTTTGGTTCAAAGGAGCTATAGAGCAAAAAAGTTTTTTCAAACTTAAATAATGAGACAACCAAATATTTCAAGATTTTATGAATTAAAAAGAAACAATATTTGAATTACCAAATATTAGGTTATTCAAAAAATGAAGACATTACAGTCTCTTTAAGTAGACATTTTAGGCATAACCAAACTTACTATAATTTTAGCATCATGCATATAAGCATCCCCTTTAAAATAACCTATATATATATATATCCACACATCATCTTAAGACCAGTATTTAAATATAAGTCAAATAGAAAAGAATAGAAACAATATGAAGCACACAAGCAATTATCTTCCGCTGTCATCCCAAGCAAAGAAATAAGAAAATGGCAGCGAATGAGTATCAAGTTTTTTGTAAGAGACCAAAAAATAAAGACATCTTCTCTTTAAAAAGGTGGAGTGTTTAATAAAAAAGAACTGATGGTGTAGAAGGAACACAACAAAGGAAAATCATCAAATAGATGGAAAAGAAGAAGAATAAGAAACAATCGAGCACATATCATTATTCCTTCCTTTTTGGGCATCGTTGCTGTTGGGAAAGCTGCCCAGCTCAAACGTGGAAGATTCATGCAGTGGAAGACTGCAATGTTTATGTTGGAACATTAGAATAAAAAGTTGCGAGCAAAAATTTCTCATTCTGAAGCTATTGAAAAATGATCAGGAATGAATTCAGGAACCCTGCACTTTCAATGTTAATCTCTGGAACCTTTCGGTGTTGGGAGACAATTTTAGTTAACATTGCTATATGCTCTGTTAATGTTCTAACTGGTTGTCGTGATCCTTCTGCTAATGTTGCATAAGTTCTGCTTAGTAATCTCTTGTGAACTTTCTTCTTGAACCAGAGGCATAATAGTTGATGATATATTCTGCAATCATATGTAGAATCAAAATATTGTTGCAAACATGAATCTACAAGATGTTGGAGCCTTTTAATTTACCATAGCCAGGAAGGTGAATATCAATGGCTAAATAGTAAATTCAATCTTATTTGGAAAGTAAGTAAGTCATTTAGGATCAAGCAAAAGATAAGTTGGCCATAAATCAACCCAGTTTAGACTATCATAATATTAGAAAAAAGATGAAGAAAAAATATTAACAGAAATGCATTTTATTTCTTCTTCTCCTTCTATTACACATGGTATATTATGTATATCTCATTAACTAACGGTTATGCTACAAAAAGATACTCGACTCAATGATCACATTCATATTCATATTCATACTAAATTCAACATACAAAGCAAACTTTGGCAAATTTATCACCTAAAACCCACTTTGACCGGCGGCTCTACTATGATCCTATATATTCTGTATAAAACACTGATAAATTCCATACCTTATTTTGCCCACTTGTACCACCATGTTATGTTGAAAGGAGCTGGAATGACCAATTTGCAAACTTGATAAGTATACAAAAAAACCTGCAAGAATGTACATTGAAATGAAGCATAGGATCTGTTGCCATACTCTCTGTAGGCATGTACATACAACAAATGGAAACTAATCCTCCTATGTAGCAATTGAACTACTACGAAACTTGAATATTCACCTTTCCAAATTTATGAAACATGGCTCACAAAATCACCTCAATATGGCATTAGTAATATAAAATAAACAACAGGTTAAGTTCACTTTGCCCCCTTATGGTATGATCTATGTGCAACTTCCACCCACCAACTTTTTATAACAATCCCATAACTCTCTATGGCTTGTGTGTACTTAAAATGCATTGTTTTATTTTTCATTCAAACTAACAACATTTGCCTATATGGAGAGTGAATCATTTTTTAAACACAAGATATCCACATTAAATATTCAAACTTCAAAAATAAATAGCATTCCCCATTTTCCATGTTGTGTCCTCTCCTCTTTCTCCCTGCTCTATCAACTACCATCTTATACTTAAGAAAAATAGAGAAAACACCTCCGAGCAGTCAAAGAATGTGTGTTATGATTAGTTAACTATAGAAATGAATATGCACAATAAACAGAACTCCAGGTTGTTCGATGTATAACATGAAACTCCATAATCCAATTCTTGAAATAATTATATGTTCCCCTGGAATCTCCTCAATTACCACTTAATCCACAATGAGCAACTTAACACCGAATAATTGTGATTCACTCAAGCAGGGGACAAACTTCGATACACAGTCATAATCCCCCCGCCTCACGCTTCATCTCCAATTTAGTGCTTTCCATCAAATTCTCTCCTTAGTCCTTCACCATTAGTGTTCATAAGTTAGCTTCTGACTACAAAGATTCAAAAAAATTAAAAAAAAAGTAAGAAAGAAAAAAAATGAAGATGTAAGCTAATGATCTTTCCATCCCAGCTTTCTACCAAGACAATTGATACGAATGGGATGAGAAAATTAGGGCCATTGACTCTCAGTTGGGCAGCGCAGAGACAAAAGAGAAGGATCAACCTAGAGAAAGATGGGCCCAATATAAAAGGAACAATATTTTTCATTACATCCAACATAGAGCAGGAGCTTTTTCTTGTGTTATGAAATATCTGAATAATATCAGTGTCAGAAAAAGATCATAGTAACACGTCAATCTATGGCAGGAGAGTTAGGCCTTCAACTTAAAGCCCAAGGCAGACAAACTGACAAGTTGAAGAATGCATACTCAAGGCTATCACCCCAATTATATTCTGAATAAGTCAATGTTTTGGATGGTAGTATTGAATCTCACCTCTGGAATTTATTAGGAGTTCCACCATATTCTCCTCCATATCTATCCTAATCCACAATAGTTTGCTATGCAAAATGTGACTCACAATTTATTATCCAATTACTCTAATAGAAAGTATTAATATGATCAAAACAAATAACGAAGATACGTTGATGCTAAATATAGCATGATTCATCCTACAAAGACATATCTGAAAGATTAAAACTACAAAAAGTTTTCCTTTAAAATTTAGCAGGATGAATCAAATCACTCCGAGAAATTTTTTATTCATAAAAAAAATTAGTAAAGCTTCATTGACGATTCTTACATAATTCGGCAGAAGTACTTCAAAAGTCCAAACACTGAAAAACTACTGGTATTTTTGGCAAAACTTATGCAATTTGTTGCATAAACTTCTGCGATGTATAGAGCAAATAGACCTTCCATCAAAAAATCAAAAAATTCATATAATGACGGGAAGGATCACCCCATCCAACTTCTGTTTAATTATGATTTTTATTTTAATCTAGCATTAAGAATGGAAAAAAAGAACTGCTTCCATTTAATATCTCATGAAACTCATTTAATATAGAGTATCCAAATACAGCGACAAAGAATCTTGGTTATGGTGATCAGCACTCAAACCAACTGCACAACGAACTAATTCATCACAAATATGAAACTACTGTTCTCATATGTGGCGTTCTCAAAACCCTAGTAATGTGAATATAGCAGTGGGATATGGCACCCATGAGTTATAAACTCAAGGCACTTTCCTCACCTAACTATCACAAATATACTGTCATTTAAATAATAAACACTTACAATTGGTCTTAACAAAGAAATAAAACCCACATCTATGTGCTATATGGAGAACAAAAACTTAAATAAATGGACACCAAATAAAAGAGACAATAATGAAAGTAATAAAATTTGTAAGGGACAATGGCAAAAATAATACAAACCTAATAAACTATATGAATTGTCTCACTCCCAAGGGGTTGCATTTCAATTTAAGTCCCATAAATATAATGAAGCAAATGAAATGAAAGATCCAAAATTTAGAATGTTATGTTATTAATATCACAGAAAGTATCAATTTGCTAATGGAATTGAACTTTCATTTTTTTTGAAAATATTTAGGGGAAGGATAAAAACAAATATAAGGCAAGCATGTGTATGCTATCAGTTATGTCAATTTTGTTAATTTTTGTTTTTATTCAGCGAGAAATAGTTTAGATATGCTAATTATAACTATAAATATGTAATTTGCGAGTACATGTAGCTTTAAAATTGTATTTCAAAATATAGAAGATTATTAGTCTTAAAAATAACGAGCATTTGAAGAATATTGTTAGCCTGCAATAAATGAATTTCTAAGAAGTTAAACATACGGCTGCATGTTGGTTGCATAATTATCAAGAATTGGTCAAATTTTACGGCCAAATTGTCTAAGTGAAGAAGCAGAACATTAGAGCTGTAGAAAATCAAAGATTGCAGTAAAAGAGGAACATAAACAAAATAAGTAGCTAATCAATAACTAACCAACCATTATGCAATGAAAGGAAATAAATCAACAACAATATAAAAGAAAAGAACAAAAACCAGATGCAGATATAGAAAACCAAAAATGTTGTAATGGTCATTGTGATTGTCCAAGTATGCTAATTTTTCATGACAAAAATAGCAACAAAACTAATTGGCACTAATCTAATTTAGTAAATATCTCTACCAATTCTGATGCATTAGCATTGTCCTAATGCAAGAAATAATTATTTTTTTGTCATGGTTCAATGCAAAATTCAAAATGTGAAATTTGTAAACAGTTGTGTTTGTGAAAAATGAACTACCTTGACAATGCTGCTTTTGACTTTTTCTACTGCAATCGCAAACATGTACCAAAGATTGTCGCCTATACGATTGGAAACAATGGAAGCAAATTAAATCAGCCTGGTGGCTAGATAAAGAAAGATAACACTACAATAATATAAAATTGAAGAATAATTAGATTATCTTTCTTTGTAAAATTGGATAGCATACTATTTGTAACTGTTTAGTCGCAGATTCTATTCATCTTTTTATTTTTGGTTTTGTTTCAAGTAAAACAATTTTCGATTTATTTTCAAATTTTGTTTTTGTTATTTTATTTTGTTTTATTTTACTTATGTTCTACTTCTTTACCGATCACCGATCACACAAATCACAAGGTACCGTATTACTTTTTATCACACCGAACATTCCGACAAGAAAATGTTCCATTAACTTGTCAAATCAATTCAATGTTATCTCACTTCTTGCCAAGGAATTGCCCCATTCAAGCTTTCCATCACCCGTATTTATGCAGCGTAACACCCATGTATTTCTAACTTTCCCTTGAGAATCCTGTCTTCTGGCGACGAAGTATATGCACAAATTCTTGCTTTGTTAAATTCTTCGTCGGCATAAAATTCAAAACCATAGAAACACATTTAGTTCCTCACAAAAAGAAAACTAATGTTTCAACAAGATAATTATCAACTCCAATTACATGTTTAAGATATTCATCATAATCACTGATATTAAAATTGATATCAGCATTCGGCCCACGAAACTTAATTGCAGTTCGATCATATGCCCCGATACGATAATGCACGTTTGAAAACAAACATCCCATACCATATCCCAAAAGTAACTTTAAATGATAAGTTGTTTAACATTTCAAACCACTACGATTATTACCTAGCTGCAGCGTGTGCAGTGTCGAATCCCCCTACACAATTATATGTTCATGATTGAAAGAAGAAGCACATTTAGCAACAATATAGTACCAATATGAGATTTCTAAACAAGAGTGATAAATGAAGACCAAACCAATACTAAGATCAAAGTTCTTCACCCAAATACACTTGTTTCCCACAATTCCTATTCAAAGAAAAGTAAAACAATCAAACATCATTCAGAAAATGAGAGCCCACATTTCAAAATTTTCAAGTGGTATATTATGCTGACCATACAGATAAATATATCATAGTATATATAAATATGTATAGCAAGAAAATACTGTTCGAAAAAATAATATTCAACCGAGCTAACAAGGAAAAAGTAAGACAAGAAGATCAAAACCCTTAAAATCAACCAAGAAAAGAGCAACAAAAACTCTATGTGGGATAATAAAATCGAAAACAAATTATTAACAAACCTTGAAATAGGAGAGGATGGTGGAGATGTATTGAAGCCTCGACATGCCGTCATTATAGTCGAGCTTGGTTGGGTGCGTATCCATTGTCATAATACTCGAGCTTTGTTGTGTGCGTATTTACCGCTAGGAGAGATCGAAGATGAGAGGTAGAGAGAGATCGAAAATGAGCAGGAAGAAAATGCAAACAACGAAAAGCCTAAAAAGTTACCAAAAATCCAAAAATCCTAGATGGACAAGAGCGAAAGAAAAGACGAAGCACATAGTTTTGGGCGAGCACCAAACAAAAAACTTACCAAAGATCCAGAAACTTTCAAGCGAAGCCCTAAGGGCGGAAGCACCTGAACACCCGAAAAAATGCCGATGCCAATGCCAAGGAACCAAGCTTGAGAAGGATTGTACAATCTGCATTAAAAAAATTCTTTATACTTATGTTTTCATAAAATTCTGTTAATCACTTCTCATAAAAAAACATAAACTATATTTTATTTATAAATAATAAAAAGCTTATTAGTAATTTGCAACCAAACAAAGCAGAAAAAAAACTAAACACACACACAGGAGCTATCAACCCACTTCCGTATTTACACGTAGTGTACGTGCATAAATAAACAAAACACACTCACTATTTAACACACACACACACACTCACAGTGATTCCCAAACACACACACACTAAACACACACATTGAACCACACCAACGCACACACAGTGCACTTTCAAAATCCCAAACACAAACACTGTCCATGCATGGCCAACGGGGTAAAGGTGGTGGCGAGTATTCCAGTGCGGTGGTGGAGATGATTGTGAGAGAGAGGGATAATTAAAATATTTATCTAATCTGGTATTGCCTATGTGGTATTTTTATTTAATAATATAGCAAAAAATATTTAAAGTAAAATAATGTTAGCTCACATTTGTTATGTAGGTAGAAAACGCATAACTCAATATATATAGTATATTTTTACTTATGAAAAATATCACGTATTATTATTTGTAAAATATTTTAAAAGTACCTAATAATTTGCCTAAAAAATGAGCCCTAATATATGCAAGCACATTAAAGAGAATTTGGACACAACATTCTCACAAAGTGGTTGAATCTGTTTTGTATAATGGATCAGTGCATTTATATATATATATGTATTTTAAGAAATACTAATTGAAAAAATTGAATAAAATAAATCAAATAACTCCAGAGGGATGTCAATTTTCTAATTATTATTCTAATTAAACTTTCTGATAATCCGTCACAATCACCTTCAGGGTCAAATGAAATTTTAAATCACATTCAAAGAACGGGAAAAAATAAAAAAATAAAATTTGAAGCTTCTTTTTTACGGTGTGTAAGATTACCTACTACTGATAAGTCCATGCCTTCCTATTCATCCCCTCCAACCTCTAACCATCATTTCGTGCATCCCGAAATTCCACGTGATTTGATGCGTCGTTGCTGCAATTCCCTTCAACTTCAAAAATGGTTTTCTCTCGTCATCTCTTTTATTAATGGGCTTTCTAGAAGAATCTTTGAAGATAAATACGCACATTACCCACAAAGGTAATCCTACGAAGTTGCCTATACATCTGGCATTCTTCAAAATGGGGACGATTTGTGGGTG
>JAOTRH010000018.1:2766613-2782610 GCA_034768845.1 Heliamphora exappendiculata | reverse complement strand
CATTTAAATTATTCCAATCACTAGACATTGGTGGTTCAAAATTAATATCTGTATTTATTTCATAATATAAATCAATTATTTTTTTTATTTTATTGCTAGTGCTAACATTTGATATGTCGAGTTCTATCTAGTTTCTACATGATGTTGTGATTTTTTATATTTCATATTTTCTTGTTGACATAATTTTTTATACAAATTAATTCTCTTAACACTACTATTTATACATCTTACTGCTAACCTAACTCTTTCAAGAGACTCATTGTAATATTTAAATCATTCTTTCACAATTAAATTTAAAATATATACAGAATAACGAACATGAAATAAATTACCAGATAATGAAATCTGTAAATAACGTTTTAAATAATGTACATATTCATTATTATAAGAAGTATTATCTAAAGTAATAGAAAATATTTTATTTGTAATACCCCACATACCTAGTTATTGCCTAATAACTATACCTAAAGATTGACCAGTATAGGGAAATTCTATAGTTTTAAATGAAAAAATTATTTTACATAAATTCTAATCATTATCTATAAAATGTGCTGTAACAAATTGAAATTCTTGTTTATTTCTAACAGTCCATAAATCAGAAGTTAAACTAATTTTTTTTTTAAATTTGTAAATAAATTCATTAACTCGATTTTAATTTCATCAAATATACTTGAAACCCTATTTCTTGTAGTATTTTTAGAAAAATATTGAAATTGCAGAACAAATTCGGTTTGTATTATTATTTCAAATGCCGGTTGTTCACTCATTGAAAATGGTTGTTGTTATTTTATTATATAATCAACAACAGCATTTTATGTGCGGGCTTGTTCCAACGAAAAATTTATAATATTACTAGTTGCATCCCTACCTATTTACATTTGTGAAGTGACATTAATAAGTGAATTTTTACGGTGAATTTCAGCATGTTTACGTAAGTGACTAGTGCCACTCGATGTGTTACCCGAAAGTAATTTATTATAAACTTTACATTTTACTTTAATAGTAATGGTGCCATCATTATTTTTTTCAAAATTTTTTTAAAAAAATTCCTACATATTTGAAGCTTTTTTATTAGATGAACTTACAAATGTAGATGCAGATGAAGCAGTGGGTAGAATAGGAGTATGAGGAGTGAGATTAGAACCAGTAGGTGGAAATGTAAAAATATTTTCTTCTTCATTAACGGAAAAAATATTTGGATCCATCGATTTTTTTTTAAAATTATTAAATTTTAAATCAACTAATAAATTAATTTTTTTAGAGACTAGATTTTTAATTGCAACAAATAAATTAGAGAATAAATTAGAGACTGCAATTTAAATTGTAACAAATAAATAAATTAGGGACTAAAATTTAAATTGTAAAATTTTTTTTTAGAGAATAGAGACTAGAATTTAAAAAAATTGAAAATGAAATAGAATTTAATTTTAAAAAAAAATTAATTAGAAATTTTAAAAAATGTATTCAAAATTAATTTAATATTACAAAAAATAAATTAAATTTTTTAGAGATTATAATTTAAATTGAAAAAAAATAATTTTTTAAAGAATAGAGACTAGAATTGCAATAAATTAAATAAAATTGCAAAAAATAAAGCAAACAGAATTAAAAAAACTCCAATTTTTTATCTTGATCTTGATCGATTTGTATTTTGATCTTGATCTCGACTCTTGATCTTTACTCTTTGATTCGCCAACAATTGCACCGAACGGTTCGGTCCGAACCCGTATATTACCGAACCCGAATATTACCGAGTAATTAGAGAGAAAAATTAGAGAGAAGAGAGTTGTTTAGTTGAGAAAAAAACACGAAAGGGAGCTCCTTATTTATAGGAAAAAATTATATATATATTTTTAAAAAAAAAACTAGTTGTTTGTCGGGTCGGGCCCAACGGTCAAATAATATTAGCTGTCAAATTTTTAAAAAATCTAATCTCGGCCGTTTATCCCAAAAACTTACCGTTGGTGGGGGAGTGGGCCGGGCCGGGCCGGACTTAACGGCTAGCCCGACCCGAGCTTTGTGGCAGGCTTAATTTGGGCGGGCCTCGGGCTTTTTTGGGCTGGCTGGAATTGAGCCGGGCTGGCCCGGCCTGTCAAGCTTTGACGGGCGGCCTAAGTCCTGTCCATGAACAGTGGTGGCCTGGGCCGGGCTTTTGTAGTGGCGGGTTTCTAGTTCCCATCGAATCTCAGGCCATTTTTACACTCCTACGATTACAATGTCTCGGTAATTTTGGTACCAAGCAGGTGACATTTAAAAAAACATAATGCCTTATATTTAGACCTTTAGGTTCACTTTGGGTTATATTTTGTTAATTTTGCTGATTTTTTTGAATTTTTTTAGTTTTTTAATAATTTTTATTTTATTTATTGAATCGTATAAAATCAATTAAAAAGGTAAAAAAATAATTAAAATATGAATAAAGTTAATTAAAAATAAAAATACTTAATATGAGGTTTTGACTTATGAACTTATTTTATTTTATTTTTGAGTTTTTATATTTTTATTAATATTTTTTTTATTTTTTTAACTCGTCTCGATAAGAAAATTCAAAAAATATAATAATTTGACAAAGAGATGAAAAAATTTACTAAAATAAAAATAAAACAAATTAAATAAACATTTGAAACGGAGCCTAAATTTGGATTTTAAAAATTGATAAAAGATTAATTTGTGTTGGAATATTAGATTGATTAGATTGATTTTATTCTGATTTGATTTTCTTTATTATTTATCCTTATTCGCCTATAAATAAGCCATATATTATACAGTTTCAATAGACAAAAAATATACAATTATTTTATTCTTCTCAATTTCTTCATGGTACCAGAGCTACATTCTTGGGGCCCGTAGTACTCTCAGTCCCTGCCCTCTCGCGTCACGTCGCTGCCGTTCGCCTCCGTCGCTGCCGTTCGCCTACGTCGCCCCCTGCCCTCTCGCGTCACGTCGCTGCCCTCTCGCGTCGCCGCTGCTGCCGTCGCGTCCCGTCCCCGACACCATCGCGGGACACGCTGCCGTCGTCAGCTTGCTCCCGTTGCCTACACTTTCGCGGGACACGCTGCCGTCGTCAGCTTGCTCCAATTGCCTCAGGCTGTCGCCGACACCTTCGCGGGACACGCTGCCGTCGTCAGCTTGATCCCGTTGCCTAAAGCCGTCCCAGACACCATCGCGGGACACGCTGCCGTCGTCAGCTTGCTCCTGTTGCCTCAGGCCGTCGCCGACACCTTTGCGGGACACGCTGCCGTCGTCAGCTTGCTGACACCATCGCGGGACACGCCGCCGTCGTCAGTTTGCTCCTGTTGCCTCAGGCCGTCGCCAACACTTTTGCGGGACACGCTGCTGTCGTTAGCTTGCTCCCGTCGCCGCCGCCGTCATGTGACTCGCGTCGCCATTGATCTGTCTCTTCTGAAGATCAACTTGTCGACCTTTTCACAAAATCTCATCTTCCTGGTCTCCTTCGTGCTCTAATTTTCAAACTTCAGCTGACTTCGTCATCTCGTGTTTGAGGAGAAATATTGAAAAATTAGATTGATTAGAATATTAGATTTATTAGATTGAGTTTATTCTGATTTGATTTCCTTTATTATTTATCTCCATTCGCCTATAAATAGGCCATATATTGTACAGTTTTAATAGACAAAAAATATACAGTTATTTTACTCTTCTCAATTTCTTCAATTTGCATACAAAGTCAACCCATGACGAAGTCTCTCGAATGATTATATCACATTAATTTTAAAAAAATTTATAAAATTGATTTTCAAAATCATAGTTTGATATTTAATTTTTTTAAATAAATGTATCTGATCGTATAGTTATCAATACCGGTTCAATTTGCTCTTTTATAGATAAGCTTTTTCTGGTTAAATTCTATAATACAAATGGTACAAACCATTAAAATGAGTTATTAAAAATATCATAAAACAAACATAGAGATCGAATGCACTTCATTAGTGCTGAACTAAATGGTTAAGATCTTTATTAATAGTTTAGATTTAATTCGATTGTTTAATGGACGATGTTGGGTCTAATTTTAATAGTTTTTTAATTACAATATAATTTTAATGCTTATTATTTGGATAAACATATTTGAAAAATGCTAACAAGTTCCAATAAATACTAATTAATAAATAAGAAATTACTAATGTTTGTATAAAGTATTTTAATATTTATAAAAGTACATTAATATTATTATTTTTTAATTTTATTGACTTATTAATCGATCACCAATGGGTACTAATTGATAAAAATTGACTTGGTAATAACCCAAGTTGTTTAGGTCCTGTTTGGGATCAAGAAAAAAATTGACTTTTTTAAAAAAGTTTAACTTTTAAGTTAATTTGTTTGGGTTAATATTCATGCACTGATTTCAAGACAACTAAAAAAAAGTTAAATTTTTTTTCTTTTTTTTTTCTTTTAACATCTATTTTTTCAAATTCTTTCAAACACTTTTAATTTTTTTATTCTTATTTTTTTTTTAAAAAAAACTAAACTTTTTAAAAATTATCCCAAACATGCACTTAATTTACTAGGTAAAGTTTTGCTTTTCTAGAAATTGATCGACTCTAAGAATTGACTGATTATAAAAAAATTAAATTTTGATTTTATATTTTTTTAGTTAAAAGCTAAAGTTATATAGTTACCTCTAGGGTGGGGTGTGACAAATACACTAGACGATTGTCTAAAGCGGATACCACCTTCGAAGGGGTTGCTATGGGAGATTCTAGTAAAGTTTTACTGAATTTTTACATACGACGTCAGATGTACGGGAGTTAAATTGTAGGGTGTTTGAATAGTGGGTTAGATCTAGCTTGATGAATTCTCTAAATGAAAAGTATTTTACACAAGACAACAACAATAAACTAAACGGCAGTGAGTGCCAGAAGACATTCCGATGGTTAAGTTAGAATGGATTTTTATGGAGACAAAACAAATTGATGGAGTTTCCTCTTAGGAGAATATTTTCATATCTTAATGTTTTGGGCATGGTCCTCTTGTATGGGGTTGGTTCATGTACATTTTTGAAGGCTTACTATAGGTTGGTCTAGTGGTGCACATGGGTCAATTTGGTTCAGTTTTATATTAAATTTAGAAACGAATTAATTTTTATCAGTTCTAATTTTTTAGACCCAGAACTAACCCAATCATGTTGTATAACCAAATTAAATCAAATTAATAAAAATCGGGTTAGTTCGGTTTTGAACTACGATTCCATGAATTTTAAAAATTATTTTAAACGTATAAAAAAATTATTATGTATAAATTTTAAAAGTTTGAAATGAATAACAAATAAAAGCTAATACCCATACCGTATAATAAAAGTACGAAATAAAAGTTTAAATAATTATTTTACAATCTATTTAATTAAAGAAATGACAAATATCCAACAAAAAAATCACAGAAATAAATGACATATAACAAATAAATAACAATTAATAATAATAATTTAACCTAATGACACTTTTTTTTCTAATTTATAAAGCTAAAATATTTTTATTTTTTCTATATGAATCTCACAATAATTATATATGTAATCTAATTGTTAATTTTTTTTATTTCTTTTATATATACGTGTGTGTGCTCGCGCGCATAGATATATATATATATATATTAGTTCGGTTCCTAAGTTAGTGTGGAATTAATCTGAACTAACCTGAACTAACCTAATCGTATATATATACTTAGGAACCGAACTAATATATATGATTCAACCCGAACTAACCGAACTAACCTAGTCATATATATATACCTAGAAACCGAACTAATATATATGATTCAACCCAAACTAACCTGAACTAACTTAATCATATATAATCATATATAAATAATTATATATGATTAGGTTAGTTCATGTTAATTCGGGTTAATTCCACACTAATTTAGGAACTGAACTAATATTATCGGTTTGTCATTTTTTGGGATCGGGGACTAAACTAATTACTTGTAAAAATCGAACCAACCCAATCCAACCCATAGAAGTCGGATTGGTTCGATTTTCGAATTTCTCGAATCTTTTGTGTACTCCTAAGTTGTCTCCATTATGAGCCTTACCCTGCAGATAGGTATGTTAGGCCTAGATAACTTGAGGTGATGTATGACAGTGATTATACAGTTCTGGTCTAATCGTGATTAATGCTTCTACCTCTATTAAGATACTCTCATAAATACTATGAGCTCAGCCATGCAACCATCATTATTGATGTCAGTTTGGTCCGAATATCTCTCTCTGCATTGGGCTAGTATATCGGTTTATCTTATTTGGTTTAGCTATTTTAGAGGCTATGGTTGATTTCTAGTTCTTTTCTCTTTGCCTGTTCAGCATGACCTTCTACCCAAGGCCCAATGGGTTACAATGGGGCCGGCCCAAGTTAGATTTGGCCTCATATATATATATATATATAGTATTATTTTTAATATTATTTAAAATAAATATACTTTCTAAAATCTTGGATTCGTGAAGAATTAAAAGATTAAAAGGTTTTGAACCAAAAAAGCAAAAAATAAAATTACAAAATAAGTAGCTTTATTTTTTTTTCATTTTTAGTAAAAAAGTTTCAATTTAAACCTGAATGAATATACTTTTTAAATTTATTTTATCATGACAAACATATAAAAAGATAAGGAAAAATTAAACAAAAGAAATTAAAAATTAAAAATTACGACAAAACTCTGAAAAAACTTAAAATCTTTTTTAGAACACACACAGACTTAGTCATACGGGATATATAATACCCCATTCTCCAATTATTATATATCCAGGGATATAGCTAGCTATACTTTGAACATATATCTCCTCTCCTGGGGAACACCAAACACTGGATTTGTAGTGCCGTTGTATATCATGATTTCGTTTGGCAATTGACTTAAGTTGATTTTTTAATTTTAAATCACTTTAAATTAAAAAATTTAAAAGTTTGTTTGATTATGATACATGTGGTTTTAAGTCAAAAACTTAAAAGTCATTTTAAGCGAAAAGATAATAAAATTTTCTTTAAAGTTGTTATAATTTTTTAAAATTTATTTTTAAATAATTTCATATTCAATATAGATCTTGTTTGATAGATTTTAACGAGTAAATTTTAAAAATATAATTTTTATAATAAAATAGATGTATATAATAAAAAGTATTAGTTATGATATTTTTTATAAATATAAAAAATATTGTATAAAAAGCAAAAAAGGCTAAACGAAGGCCATATTCATAACCATAATGGAGTGTTTGACAAAACTATTATCAGTAGTTTTTAAAATCTAATAGAGTGTTTGACAAAGGCTAAACCAATTGCCAACAAAGCTATTATAAGTAGTTTTTAAATTTTTTTAGCTTTTTACTACTAATTTTAGTTATAAGTTACAATTATTTTTAAACACCAACAACTTTTGATATAAATTATAATTATTTTTTTTCTATTTTAGTTATAAGAAATAATTTTTACAAAAAACTTACAACTTCTGCTATAAGATACAATCTATAAACTATTAGTTTCAATAATGCAAAACACCACCAATATATATATATCTCTCAGTGTTGTTTGTTTATTCGAAGATAAATTGATGAATATAAGATATTTTCGAATATACAAGTTGATATAAAATTGTATTGGATATAACTTTCATATATAAATTGGGTTCAAAATATGCTGTTTGGTAAGTTATATTTTAAATTAGTTTTTTTTAAATTGATTGATTGGATAAAAAAATCAATTTTTTACCAATCAAAATCAATTTTTTACATTTTGCTTAAACTAAACATTTTTACTCTTTTTTTATAGTTGAAAATAATGATTATATGCAGTTGGTAGTGTTAATAAATAAGTTATGAATGAAAAATATTATTATCTTTTAAAATGTGTTGAAAGTTTAAATTGAGTATTTTAAGAATTTTCGTGCTTTGATTTTATTTTTTTAATTCTTTAATTTTTTATTTTTTAGCTAAACCAATTATATTGTTTTTTTTCTACATTTTTACCTAAAAAGTTTAAAAAGTATATTAAAGAGTTTTAAGAGAAAAAAACAAACTAGGCATTCAGATTTTACAATACAAAAATCAACACTAGACATTCTTTTTTATATATAAGTCTACCAAACAAAATAAAAATAAAAATAATTAATTAATTAATTTTTTCTCGTGGTTTGGCAATTCGACTTAAAGTTGAGTTTTTCTCTTTAATATTATTTAAGTAAAAAAATAAATTTAAAAAAAAAGTTTAGAAATTTTTTTAAGTAACTTAAAGACTAAAAACATATTTGGCTTAAGTTGCTTTAAGCCAAGTAAAAATTGCTATTAAATTTTTTTTATATAACTTCACATTTTAATTACCCAAAATAAAAATACTTCAAATTTAATATAAATTTTGTTTGATAGATTTGATCAGTAGGTTTTAACAATACAACTTTTATAAAAAAATGAATAAGTATAATAAAAATTATTAGATATTTTTTAAAAATGTATAAAACTATTTTAGTTAACAAACAATAAGATGAAATGCTAAAACTATTAAGCAAAAAAGGATAAAAGCTTTCCAAACAAAGAAAAGAAAAACTTTTTTTTTAAAGCTTTAAGCTAAAAGACTTTAAGCTAGTTTAGATTCATTTTGTTGAAGAACTATTTTCATATGATAATTATTGTATTTGGTTTGTTGGTCCCTGTATTATTATATATTGAATTATTTAATATAATATTTTTTTATATTGAATGTTATTTAGTTGAGAATAGAATAATTAGATAATAGAGGATAAATAGTCTATTGTTTGGTTTGATATAATTTTATTAGAATTAAATTATTTTACAAAAATATTTAAAATGTTATCGAAACTAACTAATTCACTTCTCTCCTGAGATTGAAATAGTCTCGCGGGTGTTAAGTTAGTTGAGGAATTCCCTTAATCCTTTTCAAGTGATTGTCAAATATGATTGCGTATAAAACTATTTTAAGATAATGTCATCTTCTTAATAATCTCGCATCCAAACATAGCATTTTAAGCCGCTTAGTAAACGAGGGCTTTGTTGGGCCTTAAGTCTAACAGTTAACCTCAGCCCAAATATACAGTAATGGGCCAAGCCCATTTCCTTCCGTACGAGAAAGAAGACGCAAAGCGAAGGCGAACGAGCCCTATTGTCCTCTCGTCCCCTCTCGTCTTCGAGGTGGAGAGCTCCAGCAAGCTGTAATCAGCGTAGTTTTATACTCTCTGTTACTCTCTCTTCTCAACACGAAGCTCTTCGGATTTCTCCGTGGTATGTATTTAATTCTCCCCTTTTTGTTCGTTTTCTTTGCTTATAATTTTCTCAGGAAAACATTTACTTTCTTCGCACCATTACTGGAAAAAGACTTGACCTAGTTTTCTCCCGCACGAGATAAACCGATTTCTCGGTCTTTATTTTTTTCTTTTTTGTTTCTTTCAGAAATTTTATTTGGAAGAAGGTTAGTTGTGAGAGGTGGGTTAAAGAATTGAACGTAATCCGGTTTTTTCCTCCTTTTCTGTTGCACCCAAACCTCTAGGTCCGATCGATTGGAAATGTAGCTTAACTTCGGGGAACGTGAGAAATGCATATTTGCGCTAGTTTTTTGGTTACTAAATATTGAAAAGTTCGATTTTTTCCACTTGCGGGTACTAGGGTTTCTCTTCTTGGTATTGCATTTCGTCATGTCTATCTATAGATCATTTTTAGTAACAAATACAAAAGCTTCGTGATATTTGGTGTTTGGAAAATTCGTTGAGTTTTTTTATTTTTGGGTAATGTTTTTGGTATTGTGGAGTGCAGGACTGAGTTGGATACTCCCACAATTTAGTTCGTTTTTTTTGGGGGCTGTTTAAGTGGGTACCCATGTCATCGATTAGGCGACGGGCTAGGCTTTTGATTTGTTAGAGGTCTGCCTTTTAATTAGATGTGTTCATTTCTTCAGAGTTCAACATTGTATACTAGTTATGATCCTTCTAGATGGAAATAAAGACCCAAACATTGCTATTTGTAGAATTATAAGGTCTTAAGCAATGCTTTTTTCTTTTCTTGGAAATCCGTTTCACTCTCAGAACAGTCATCCACCTTTTATTTGGGTAGGTCCCACAAGAAAGATTGGGTTTTTACAGGAAATGGTTGATGGCTGACTAAGTTGAAAGTCAAGGGAAGCCCGTAGAAACCGGGAAACTGTTCATTCCTGCTACTTTTTTTGCTTCTGTGACGGCCAACTTTGGTCGTAGTCATACTATCTAAATTGTCACATCTCAACACTTCAGCACTCCCTAATATAAGTTAAATATTCTTAATTAATTTGTCAGTGGCATTCATCTCTTTCACGTGGTTGTATATGTGTGTGTACCTGTTGCCGTAAGGCGGGTGAGCTTTTATAGAAGTTGGTGTCTAACCTGTCAATTGACTTGCTACAATAATCAACTAGGGTTGCTTGTCAAACTTTTTCTTGTAGTTGTTAGTTTTTTTTTCTTTTTGAAATATGTGTTATCTTGTTTGTCTTAGCTTCTGCTTTTCACTTCTGAGCAAAAAATAACTTTAAAAAATTATCAATAATCAACTTGTATATTAGCTGCAATGAACACATGGAACTTGTACCATATTTACAGTTGCAACAAACACCGACACTAATTCATAAGTATACACCATATGGATGCAGATGAATTTTGCTATGTGCTGATATCTGTAAACGTAAATATATTTATATTAGGCAAAAGTTTTTTGGGGCTTCTGTTGTTTCCTACAATTATAAAGTTCTATTTACATATCAATATATGTGCATTTTTATGTTTAGCTAACACAATAACCAAATTGATCATTCAGAAAGAATTTGGACGCTAATGGCCTGTATTTTTAGTTTTTGTCCATGGTGTTTGGTTTTCTAATTGCATCACATCCTTTTAATTCTCAGGATTTGATCAATTTTGTGTTTTTTCCCCCAGAAACTTTTGTGGAAGTATGGAAGGGAATAGGCGACCATTCTTTAAGAAACGCCCCAACCCACAATTTAAGAAAAAGGGCGGCAACAAAAAAGGAAAACGACACAATTCTAGTCGTGAACAATCTTTTGGAGATTCTCAGGCTTCAGATACTGTATATCGAATACTCTGTCATTCAAGAAAGATTGGTAGTGTTATAGGAAAAGGCGGAAGCATAGTCAAAGCCCTTCGAGCAGAGACCCAGTCAAAGATTACAGTTGCTGATTCTGTCGCTGGCTCAGATGAGAGAGTGATAATCATCTATAGTCCTTCTACAAAGATCCGTGCAAAGCACAAAAGTGATGAGGATCAGGATCCAGCCACTGAGAATGAAAATGATCCCATGGAGCCAAATTGTGCAGCTCAAGATGCTCTCCTGAAAGTTCATGACAGAATTGTTGAGGAAGACCTTGTTGGTGGAATGGAAGATGAAGATGATGAAAATGTGGTCACGGCACGCCTTCTCGTTCCAAACAATATGGTAGGATGCCTTCTAGGCAAAAGGGGGGATGTCATTCAGCGATTGCGAAGTGATACAGGTGCAAGCATTCGTGTTCTTCCTGCAGAACATCTTCCTACCTGTGCTATGAGCACTGATGAATTGGTGCAGGTATCATTTCTTTAGTGCTTCTGCTCCTTTATATCTGTATACATACATTCCTCATATGCATCTGGATAAAGAAATGCTCGCCCAAAAAAGTGCCGAGGTTCCTAGCCATTTTATATTTTGTACATACCTACTGTACTTATCTTTAAAATGATTAAAAACTATGATGCAGTACTTCACTAAATCATGTTCAAGGTTCTGTGTCATCAATCATGATTGTCCAAATATCTTTCGCAGTTTGTGGCATTCAGACATTAATGGGGGCCTTCTTTTTTTCTATCTAGTTCATTCACCAAGGGTCTCTATGTATTGTTTTTGTGGAACTGTTTTTTATCTATTAGTTTATGTTATTGGTAGCTTTTAACACTGATGTCTTATAGATACTTGGCATTAATGTAGGTGAAAGCAAATTGATTGACTTGAGAATAAGCTTATTGGTTTCGTTATTGTCAATCATTATTGGCTTTTGGTACTTGGCATGTTCTTTCAAGGAAAACAATCTGGAATTGTTGATGAAGAATTCTCCTATCAATCTTTTTATATTTGTGGATGGAAAGATAAAATTTTATATTGTTATTTATAGTTGTCCGTGTCAATTGTTTTGCCCATAATCAATCCCTAGATAGGGTAAGTGTTTGGTACCTACAAAGCAAAACGGTTAAAGTTCAAAAAGAAATCACACAAGTTTGTTTATTTATGGACAATTGTAAAATTATCTGCCTTCTCAATTTTTATTCCATCACTATCATGCTATTGGCGCAAATATAAACACAGCCCTCTGGTGCAAGTGCAAAAATTTACAAATAAGAACTTAAAGGAAAGCTGGAATCCTCCTATTGCTCCATAGCAGAATACTTTCTATTTCCTGGCGTTGCTCTACAATAGCTAATGCTGTTATTCTAGATTAAATATTTCTATAATTGCTCTCCAAAGTATTACATTGGGCAATAGTGGTTTTATTCTATGTTCACTACAAGGTGGCTAGGGATGATCTTCTCAAAAGAAGAAAAATTATTGGTGATTGGTGTTGCATGTGCAGATGTGATGGGGGGAGACAATCCCGCACATTCTCATTCACTGCAAGTTGGCTAGGGAGTTGTGGGGTCTGATTTTGGCTATGTTTGGCATGGATTGGATTTTCCATAAGGACGTGGTGGGGGTTTTGTTTAGCTGGCAAGAAAGTAGGGTTTGGAAAGATAGGCGGAAGGACTGGTCGTTAGCTCCTTTATGCTTTTGATGTAGTTGCTATGGAGGGAACCCAATAGGAGGACCTTTGAAGGAGTAAAAGATTGTTAGTCGATCATTTCGAACGTTTGACTTTTTTGGGAATTTAATGCGTAAATTCTCTTGAAAATTTTGTATAGTCACTTCACTTGTAACTTTCTAGGGCTGTTATTGCACAAGGGCCTTTGGGCATGGGGTTCTTAGGTTATTATGGAGTAATATTCTAAATATGAACGGCATTCCCTTTTAATTTCTTTTTAATGCAAAATAAGTTTCCTTATGAAAAAGAAGAAAGTTGTTTTATTCTACATCCACGGTGATTTGAAATACAGTGATCCAAATAGTAGTTTTTTTTTTGTAATTTCAATTGTAAATGGCGGGGCTGGTCACATTTGTCTTTTCTCAAAAGAGAAATAGATATAATCATGTTCTAACACTAGTTAAAAAATGCAGGAAACTACCTTTCATAAATATAATGATGATAAATTGGAGTTTCAAACCAAATAGCTATATCAACTAGGTTTACAGAAGTAGGAGTAAAACTGAAATGTAAAATGTTTTCAAAGCGAAGCAGTAGTGGAGAACATTTATGGAAACCTTGTGAGAGATGCCATAGACCTTTTTTTTTTCTGGATTCAAAGCATACACTACTAAATTGTTTTCTATTTGATAATTCTCTCGACAGAATGAACTGTTTGACTACATTTGGTTGATCAAGGCAATCAAAATGATCACACACAATGTGTTGATGAGATGTGATACAGTTACTGTTGCTTCTCTTCTGCTTTCCTTGGCTTGAAGAACAACAGAAAGAGATATGAAGACAGTTTCTAGGTTGGCAGTCTTTCCTTAACTCTGCCTAAGCACTGCCTGAAGGCTCCCATTTTTTTTATTGGTCAGAGGCTCAGAGGAACCTATCCAGTGATTTCTAATGAGTCTTTCTCAGTTTATGAGCAAGATGCAGAACTACACAAAAAGAAAAGAAAATTTCCTTGTATTAGTCTTGTTGGAATCATTTGTTGGAGATTTTTGTTCACTTTAGTTAGCTGTTGATTTACTAAAACACTATAGTTTTTAGCAGCAGGTTAAATTTACATAGTTTAATGACAATTATAGCAAATAAAAAAGAAAAGAATTTGCACGTTAATGTTGCCTTGTCATCCCCAATTGAAATTTTTTGATATTGGTACGCATTCTACAGATATCAGCAAAACCAGCAGTTGCAAAGAGGGCCCTTTATGAAATTTCCACTCTGTTGCATCAGAATCCAAGAAAGGACAAACCTCCTTTGAGCTTCCCCATGCCCTATGGGGGCCAAGGTTTTCATCCTCCTGCTCCGTCCATGGAAAATATGCCCCCTCCGGGAAATCCAATGTGGTTTCAGCGGCATTCTAGTTCACGTGATATGCCACCAATGCCACGGGTGGGTGGTTATGGAAACCAGCCTTCTGGATTTGGACCGGGTGGTTTTAATGGCGGTCCTCCTATGCATGGTGGGGAAGCTCCAAGTGAGTTTTCCATGAAAATTTTGTGCTCAGCTGGGAAAATTGGTGGGGTTATTGGCAAAGGAGGCTCCAATGTAAAACAGTTACAGCAGGAGACAGGAACTAGTATTCATGTTGACGACCCATCAGCAGAGTTGGAGGAACGTGCGATTCGTGTATCTTCTTTCGAGGTTTTCCTTTTCTTTCTTTCTTTTTATTTCCAGCCCTGCACAGACCCCTAAGGGTATGCATATTTTGTTAATGAAGCATCCTTCATTTGAACAAGGTTTTTGTATTTACCGTCTCTATATTCTTTTGTTATGATGCATTAGCGTTCGATCATTGTACTGAATTTATTCAGGCTTTGTGGAACCCAAGATCACAAACTATTGAGGCCATTCTTCAGCTACAAAACAAAACAAGTGAATTATCCGAGAAAGGAATTATTACTACAAGACTTCTTGTTCCGTCAAGTAAGGTTGGCTGCATACTTGGTCAAGGAGGTCATGTAATCAATGAGATGAGAAGGAGAACCCAGGCAGACATACGTGTTTATTCCAAGGAAGATAAGCCCAAATGTGCTGCTGATGACGAAGAGCTAGTGCAGGTTAGGTGGATGCAGCATGCAAATTTAATTTTTACTAGCTTTTTGCCATTTGGTGAAGTCTGATTTTTTTGAATTTATAGTCACTTGTTTTTACTGCAATAAAGATGCATCCTATAATCCAAACTGACCTATGCTCTTGGTAGTTCAGATATCTGGAAACTTTGGTGTTGCGAAAGATGCTCTAGCAGAGATTGCATCAAGACTTAGAGCAAGATATTTGCGAGATGCAAATGCTGGCTCTGACCCAGGTCCAATTGGGCCTGTAAAGGGGTTTGGTCCTGCAGGTAGTTTTCCTGGGGGAGGGCCACATCCATCCGGTCCCGTAAGGGCTGGCACCTCTAGTGGATATGAACTAGTAAAGGTATATTCTATTCAATAATTTATGATCAATCCTATTTATATTCTCAGGGTCATGCTCGAATCTTTTGATTAATTATATTTGTTTATAAATATTTTTGATACTGGTTTCTTACAAAAATTGAGTTTGGTTGCAGAGTCATCATGTCTAAATCAAGATATGTAGACCCATTATAATTCTAGATACTACTTGATTATGGTGGTTAGCTTTGGGCCTTTGAGTTTAGATGAATGATCCTATCTTTTGCTTCCTTTGTCCTGCAATAAGATAATGAGAAGAACAATAATCCTCTAGCAATGATCACGAGGTTGGCCTGTTGAATGAAGCTCTGCAACTTTCCGCATTCCCCTGCAATGGATATACTCGTGTGGAAGTGGTGTATAAAATCTAAAATTTAACTTTCTAAGATGAAAAAATGATGCTCTACTTTACAAAAATACTGGGCATGATTTCTTGATTCTACGGTGTTCTTGTGATCTTTGGAGAAGCAAGTTCATATGTCTTTCCTTCTCTGTCCCCTTAGATTGGAAAGATATAAACATTTATAAAATAAAATATATGGCCTTTTAATTTGATTAGCGACGCGTTGCATATTTTTCATAACCTTTGAATAAATTATTAATCAATTTGATATCTAATAAATCTATAAAAATATAAATTCTTGGTGTCCCGGACGTGTTGTGTCTTGCTTTTTTGAAAATTGATATATCCGTGTCTATGCTAATTAGATTACATGAGTTGGGAAGGAAAGTTGTGTAAAGGACCCACCCAAC
>JAOTRH010000018.1:2750930-2766513 GCA_034768845.1 Heliamphora exappendiculata | reverse complement strand
TTTTTTGCTTGTGTGTGTGTGACTCTTTGTCTTTTTTGAATTTTTTATTTTATTAGAAAGTAGAAATATTTTGAGTAAAAGAAAGTAAAAATACACTAAATTCGAAAATAAACAACATAAAATTTGATTAGTTAGTTTATTATGATTTATATGTTTTTATTTGTTTATATTTAGGCATCGCGTGTAGTAAATATTTTTATATGCTTTTTAATTTTTTATAGTGAAATTTTTTAACAATAACTCAAACGAACATAATTGTTTATTTTTTTATGTAAAAAATTAAAAAAATAAAAAATTTGATAAAAAATCAAAAAAAGTTTAAATAAGGTGAAAAAATAATTTTAATGCTTTATAGTGTACTTTTTTTTTTAATTTTTAATGATTTTTTTAATTTTTAGCAAAAATAGTTATACTTTTAAAGTTATTTTATTATGATAAATCAAAAAGTAAAAAAAATTTAGAATAAAAAAATTAAAAAAAATCGAAAAAGACTGAAAGAGACGCGCACACACACACAAAAGCAAAAGATAAAAAATTCTAAATAGTGCATTGGGTAAGAAAATTATATTTTTTTTTTCAAATTATTTCAATTAAATGAGTTTTAAAAATATAATAATTTATTATTTTACTAAAAATAAAAATATAAATAAAAATATAAAAAAAAAATTTCAGACAGAACATTTACTATACTCGTTTGAGTTAATATTAAAATATTTAACTATAGAAATTAATATTTTTTTATCAAAATTTAAAATTTAAAAAATAAAAATAAATTAATAAATTAAATTTTATGTTTTTATTTTACTTATTTAGTAATTTTTTTGTAATTAAAAAAAATAAAAAACAAAAAATAAAGAAAATATGGAGTGTAAGTGTGAAAATAAAGAAAATAAGAAATGTAAGTGTAAAAATATTATTTTTTTATCCAAAAGTTAACGAAAAGTTAACTTGTGGATTTAAGTGTTATAAAAATAAAAAAATAAAGAAGTACAGTGATATTTTAAATAATAGAGAGATTAACAGCGATATAACTTTTAAATACCGTTAGCGTAAGTGTAATTTATCCTATATAAAATGCAATGAATCTAGTCTTCACAAAAATAGAACTCTTAAAATAATATAGAGTAGATGGATAGTTTTTTTTTATTTGAGAATGTTAAACTATTTTGTAGAAAGTATGAGATATATATTCTGTGAGTGTTCGTTATACAACCATTACAGGAATTTTAACTTTTACCAGTGATTTTTAGTGTTGCTAAAAGTTATAAAAACCGTTGCTAGATGTCTCCAAGGCTCATACCAGCGGTTTGTAAACCGTTGCCAGAAGCGTTGGGAGATTCCCGCCAGTGTAGGTATTCAGCAACGTTTTTGGTAACCGCTGGTGTATCTTTTTTAATACCAGCGGTCTCTTTTACGACGTTTTATAATGCTGGCGAAGGACATAATGGGATGCTTTTGAAACCATCTATAGTGACGATTTTAAACCGTCGGTATTTTTTTCCATTAACTAAAAATGTTGCTATAGCTTCAAACTGAAGATGTTGCTATAGCTTCAAAACATTTGTGGAAATTATTCAATACTGCTAGCATTTCTCTTTTAGTGACGCTTTTGAGCGCGGTTAAATCTATGGATATTTATTTTACTCTATTTGATAGTATAAATTTGAAATAAAACTAATTTATTATTGCAAATTTGCAATAGTTTTTCTTGTATATGTCCACAATACCTAATATAACTGCAAATATTTACTAAAATAAATATAAGAAAATTTAATAACTCAAAATTTTAAAATGCAAAAAAAATTATATTTTCGTAATCTACAATAATTCTTAACATTCATTACACGAATTTTTCATAATAATAAAATAAGTGTACAATAAACTTGACACAATCTAATTCAAAAGGTAAATTGCCTAAATTTGAAAGCACATAAAGAATTTGATATCATGCCATCATTCCGAAAATTTTCACAACTAACTTTTCAATAAAAAAAACGAAGTCTTCTCTCAGTGCTTTTATATTGTTCTATTACCTATAATACAAATGACAACAATTTTTTTTAAAAAAATTTGATTTTAAATTCTTTATAGTGTATTATAAAAATTATAAAAGATTTTTTTTGGGTTGAACATTGATCCTAAGGAGGGAAATAGCAAAACATTGAATTGTAGCAGTAACAAATAAAATCATACACTTTCTTCACATAATTTAATACATTTCAAGTGAACCAAAATCAGTAGAAAAGTGTCCATTGTATACTTATTAAGAAAGGGGTTTCATGTGATTCTAGAGAACCTTCATTAAGAGAGTTGCAAACCCCATCATGAACCTAAGTTACACAATAACCAACTCATAATTGTAATGCAATTCAATAAAAACAAATAGTAAGTGTTATAGTAGGCAAATAAAATGATAGACACATACAATATTTGCAGCTGTTGTCTCATTAACAGGTGTCGCATCTTTCTTTGTGAGTTGTTATATACAATTGTGCTTGGTTAAGTGTAAAACCCCTTTCTTACCTCTTGTGTTGAAATAATTTCATCTGTATAATAAAATATAATATAGTAACTATGGACATCTACTAGAATTAGTGATTAGGGAACATTGAGATTTGCTCTCTAATTCAAATGAACTAAAAGATGAAACAAACATGGAGCCTAAAGGGTTTTTAAGAAGCTTAACAGAATGCACAATAGAAATAACTGATAGAGCATAATTTGTAAATTAAAAATTTAGAAGATAATGATAAGGCAAGATTTTAGACACATGAACCATTCAACCAATGAAACAACTTGAGAGGCAAAAACAATAGGCAGACATTCTATTATTTCTTTGGTTAATGACGTTTATGGCATTATGCATAGCCAAAGATGATAAACCACGTACACTTCCACGCAAACTCAGGTGCATATCCCAAAAGCTTTCTAAAGCTGTTACTCATTATATATGTTATGGCAAAACACACTAATTAACAAATACTCCACTCAACACCAAAATTGATCTAAAGAGACAACTTGTTAAGATTTAATCATTAAACCAATGAAGTCAATAAAAAGAACATACCTCAACCGTAAGGACAAAATACATAAGCCAGTTAAATGCCATAATATGCCAATCAAATTGTTCTGCACAAATCAAGTGAAAATTGAACAAAGTCCATTAAGACCTACAATTGCGACAAAAAAAAAAAGAAGAAAAGATTTAATCTATTTGTTGTTGTTCTTCTTTCTCTTGTTTTCTTCTTTACCTAAGCATAGATTGCACAAACCAAAGACCAAGAAAAATAATCTGGGAAAAAAAATTCAGGTCCACCTCATGCTTAGCATGCAATTGAATATTTATTGCATTTTTTACTATAATCTAGATCCAAACTCATGATCGATATTTATCTCATAAACAGTATTAAAAAAAAATATCTCAGCTTCTACAAGCAGCAAACTAGCCCAAAGCAGCTTCCACCCAGCACCCAAACAAGAACAAGGAAGGAAGAGAAACAGCAGATGCATGTATGCATAACTCAGTAAAGCAAACCCAAAAAAAAAAAGAAAAAAAAGCCAACCCATCTAAGGAGCAATTATGTCCTCTTTTGATTCATCATTTTCTTAGCATGTACTTTATTAAGGGCTTCTTTCCTGCATAAAATATCCTAAAGGCATGAATAAAGGTTCTACACAAGCCAATTATCAAGGGTAGTGATGAATGCCAAAATTAAACATTTTCACTATCATTAAACAATCCCACTGCGCACCTAACTATTAAGACATTAGAAACAAACTTGCATTCGTCCAAATAAAATCTGGCATATCCAACAATTTTGATTAAATTTGCTGCTTCTAATCAATCCAAGTGCGGAATGGATGTACCAGTTCAAAAACTCAGATATGCCTATTACTATATGTGTTTCATGGAATTAGTAGTGGTATCCAAGCTCGTCTGGACAACAAAAAGTGGCTTCATTCTGCCTGTTGCTCAATGGCAAATTTTTCTGCCCCGCTATTAACCCCCAAGTGAAGCTTAAAAAAAAAAAAAACCAATGAAGGTAAAGGATTTTAAGTAACCAAATATTAATTCACGAAACACTAAATTACTAAAATGCTAATATTCTTGTAACTTTAACGAGCACCAAACCAGCAAAGGGTCAAAAACACCGAACCAATGCCTCAGCCACAAACACCAGGAGAGACCAGCAATCCACCAAATTGATTTTAGGATCCTTACCAATCACGCACTATTACCTAATCAAACAAATCAAGCCAGCCCAAACGAGTAGCCGAGAGGAAATCCCAAACACACGTAACAGTGAAAACATAAAAAAGAACAAATAGAAAAGGGAAGATGTTGACCTATGTAAAACAAGCACACAACATACACAAATATGTCGAAATCCATCTGATATAATTTTAGCTCAACTGCTAGGGTTTGAAAATTGATTGGAGAAAAGCCGAATCAAATAAGATCCAGAAGAGTACCTTCCTAAATCAGTAGAAAATGAGCCGAATTGAACAATTTTTAGACTTCAGAGCACCTTGAATGTTTGGTTGTTGCTCGATTTCTTGCTTCAATCCAGTCGAGGCAAGGGTTTCGCGTCAGGTTGCTCCTCAATTTGGAAACGTCAATGCAATATCTTCTTTGTATAGGGTTAGGGTTAGGTTGGGATATCAAATGAGAGGAAAGGGAGAACTAAGGGTTTGAAGCTGGCGGGGAAAGGTATGTGGGTGGGTGCGGTGGATTGTGGGTGGTAGGCAAAGGGTTGGTGAAGGGTGGCCGAGGATCGGAGTAGCAGGAAAGGATTGGGGAGTGTGCGACCAGGGTGGTGGTGGTGGTGGTGGTGGTCGGGGTATCGGAGAGGTTGGGCGATGTGGTAGCTTCGGGGAGGGTGGAAGAGGGAGGGGCGGTGGGGCGACGAGGCGGGGAGTGTGCGGTGGATTGGTCTTTTTTTTTTTTGCTATTACCTAAATGTGAATATGAATTAGGGATAGGGATGATTTGGGGAATGGATTTATAGCAACGGATCCTTAGAAACCACTGCTAGAAAATTATCTATATCAACGGTTTAATTAAAACCGCACCGAAAGACCCGATTTCTAGTTGTGTTTTCTAACTGCTGCTAAATCTGATTTATAGTGACGATTTTTTAGAGTGCGGGTAAAAAAACACGCTAGGAAAAATTGATTTTCTTGTAGTGAACTGATAGAGGTGGTGATCGTAGAGATCAAATTACTTTTGAGCACCATTTTTGGGTTGATATTTTTATAGTCACATGTGATACTCGAATTGAATATCTAATTTAATAAGGATGTGATGTAATGTTTGTTCTTAGTTCTACTTCAGTTCTTTGAGATGATTATATATATTTTAATATTAAAGATATTTACAAGTTTGTTGATAAATACTATTCAAACGACTATACAGATCAAGAAAAGTTGCATTTAAAATTTTAGTTGCAAAATTATGAACTTAATATTATGAACCATGTAAAATTTAAAAACTTGTTAACAATTTCTGGGTTGTGCCAAGTATTGGTGAAAATAAGAAAGCCGACCATTTATCAATTTGTTGATATATAGATTGATTCGTCTTATTCTAATTTTATCAGTTTCTACGGTGACAACAGAATTTGTATTTTTATCAATGAAGATTGTGAAGAAGACTAGATTACGCAACATGATGGAAGATAATTTTTTAGCTAGTTATTTATTCACATATATTGAGAAAGACATTGTTCGAGAGTTCGATATTGATTCAATTATAAATGCATTTGATGTGATGAAAGAGCGTCGAACACAACTTTTCTAAATAAATAAAATAATTATTTTTTTCTTTTGTTTATTGAAATGTACATAAATGCAAAAGAATATATCTAATTATATTTAATCATATTTTTGCAATTGACTTAACTAAATACTTTTATTATGATCTTTGATAGTAATATTTATATAATTATTGTATTGTTTGAAGTTAATATTACATTTTAAATAGTTGTTCTGAATTTTTTCATTATATAGCCGCTCGCTCTCATGAGATAAAAATCCCGAGTCTGTTTCTACTCGAGCTCAAACTGAATTGTTTGTGTATTTGAACTGAGATCAAATATAATCATTTTTACCAGTCAAGTTCCAAAAATAAAAATAAAACCCAATTATATTCGAACTGGAATAGCAACTCAAAGACACCGATATAATTTTACCACGATATTATTCACAAACCAACGGGACGGCCAACGCAGCAGTCATTTCTAAGTACCCAAAACCAAAAAAAAAGTCATTATTATTATATGGAAAATACTAATTGAAACCTATTGAACTGTGGTTAAATAGTATATAATATATAGATATATGTGTAAAGTGTATTGATATTGAAATTTTTTATCTCCATTAGATTATTATTCAAAATTTATTGAGCTCTCTTTAGTAACACTCTTATTATATTATTAGATTATTAATTCTAATGGCAAGAGATGCACGAGACCCGCAAGAGGAGCAATTATTCAGTGCTCTTAAATTTTTATGTGACAAAGTTTACGTGACGTTTTTATTTAATATGATAGCAACAAATTTTACAGTAGACGATTCATTTTTATTGAGTGGTTAAGAAACAAAATGTGACTCACATTATGTAGGTTGTAATTATTTATTTGTTAAAAGTACCATATAATATCGCTTACATAGTACTCGGGGAGTGTTTAATAATTTTCTCAGCATGCATGAGACCGCGCAAACCCCTTCCCAATAAATGATTACCTACCAATTAAATATTTAGCAATTTTAAAAATTCGTTCCATGAAATTATTGAAAAAATTTATTGTCCATCATCCATTGGTGGTGTTTGGAAAGTTATTACTAATAACTTATAAATTATAATTTGTAATAAAGTTCTGAATGTTTAGTAAAAATTATAACTTGTAACTCAAATAGAAAGAAAAATAGTTATAAGTTGTAACAAAAATTACAAGTATTTAAAAAAATTTATAACTTATAATTAAAATTAATAATAAAAAATTAAAAATTATTAGTAGTAACATTCTACCCTCAATTAACTCCTAATCATCATTCGTCCTTAGAATGAAAAAAAACAAAAAGAACTAATTTTATCACCTCTTGGGTAATAAAAATTAGAAAAATTTCAGTAAAAAGTTCAAGGGTGTTTGTTTATTTTAAATTATTACTTTTAACTTCTAGCTTAATAAAAAGTTAAATAAAAAATCTAAATAAGCATATTTATAATTTTTTTGCCTATGACTATGAACTTAAAATTCATAAATAAGATTTCTTACCGTTTAAACAAATATAATTTATAAATTTATAATTTTAACAATTTTTTTAATTATAATTTATAAGTTTATAACTTTAACTATAACAAATTAACATTTGAAAATTTTAAATATGTGTATCTATAATCTTTTGCTTATAACTATTAGTTTTAAATTAACAAATATAAATTTTACTTATCAAAACTGTACATTTACAGCCATAACAATTAAGCACTTATAATTTTTGTTTAAAATAATAATCATACATTTTCAACTATAATTTATAACATCACTGCAAACTTTGATTTCAGAAAGCAAGCCGTGTCTACATGAACTTCAGTAATACCATATATAGTATATTCACAAATTTTCAATCATAAACTAACTACAAATTAATCCTTGATCGTCCATTTGTACTAGAATCTACATCACTTTATACATCTCAGTGGAAAAGAATTACTAGAATCAAATTTCTACAATTTTTATATTTAAAAGTGTCTTCAAAGCATTTTCCTATGAACTTTGTTTACAGCTAGAAGCCTAGAACTGTAACCAGAGAGAGAGAGAGAGACTGTGCATGACAGACTCTGCATGCATAAACAATTACTACTACAAGTACACACTAACCTGGAACTGGAAGGAAAAGTAATGGCGAAAAGTAATGTATATATCTTCTTCATTTATAGGCTTCTTTTATTTTCCAAATGATACATATAGGCGTTCGATCGATGTGTATCTCGGCGAAACCAAATAAAATTTACATCTTTTATGAACACACAGCAAAGCGACAAACTAGCTAGCTAGAACAAGAAGCCCAAAACTAAACGCAATGCAAATTTTTGCAGATACATTTCGTGAAAAAACAAGAAAAATTAACACGCAGGCGATGGAGATGATGTAGATTGAAGACGACGATGATGAATAATATTGTGCGAGATCATAAGGTAATAACCCAAGCGACGTACGTACGCCATTAATATAAAATCAGAGCTTGACAATCTCTGGAATGTGCACGGGGTACCTATCAATGGAGCTTTGCCATGGACCATCCGCCGGTGTTTTAACGGTGCGATTGCACTTCCACACCGCACTGTTGCACTTAAACCCGCTACCGAAAGCGATTTGCCAAATCCTGTCCCCTTTCTTCATCCTTCCTTTCGCTTCAATATAGTTGAGTTCGTACCATAACGAAGACGACGAAGTGTTACCGAATCGGTGCAAGGTCATCCGGGAGGCCTCGACGTGCTCGGCGGACAACTGGAGGTTCTTCTGGAGCTCGTCGATCACCGCCCGTCCTCCGGCGTGGATGCAGAAGTGCTCAAACGCCTGTTTGAAGTCGGGAATGTAGGGTTTCCATTTCGGGTTGAAGATTTTCCGGCCGATGAGGGTGAAGAGGAAGAGGAGTTGCTCCGACGCCGGAAGCACCAGAGGGCCGATCGTGGTTATGTTGGATTTCAACGCTTCGCCGGCGATGACCATCAGGTCTTTCGAGAGCCTAATCCCGACTTTCCCTTCTAAGTCTTCTTCCTCGTACACGCACGAGTACGCCTTGTCGTCGGCGCCCTTGTGGGTACGGACGACGTGCACCAATCGGTACTTCGCTCGCCTCCGTTCCCGCCGCTTGTTCGACAGAAGTATGGCGGCGGCGCCCATTCGAAACAAGCAATTTGGCAGCAACATAGCTCTCTCCTGGCCGCGATAGTAGTTCGGAGTGATGATCTCGGTGCTCACCACAAGCGCGTTCGAATTCGGCTGAACTTGAAGAAGATCCCTAGCTAAATCAATCGATATCAGCCCCGCACTACACCCCATTCCAGACAAATTAAAGCTCTTGACATTACTCCTGAGTTTATACTTGTTCACCACCATCGCCGACAGCGACGGCGTCGGCGAGAACAGACTGCAATTCACGACGAGTATATCGATGTCTTTCGGCTTAATCCCCGTTTTCTTCATCAGCGAATCAATGGCGGAGAAGATCACAATCTGAGCTTCCCCGCGAGCAGCTTCCATGGTGGGGGTCGGCGGAATGTAATGAATCGCCGGCGGCAAACACGTCTCCTCCCCGAGCCCCGACCGCTCAAGCATCCTCATTTGGAACTCGACGCTCTTGGGACTGTCTTTGAGAATCAACCTTGAGTGCTCCATGAAGGTGGCGAAAGGGACACGACAGGTGACGGGCGGCTCGTAGCAGGCGTAATCCACAAGGAAGACGGTGCGAGGCTTCGACATGAAGTACACAGTCGCGATGAAGATGATGAGGAAGGAGGAGCAGAGGATTTGTACGATGTCGAAGTGGAGCGATCTCCAGATGGCGAGAATCTCGTCGGGGCCCAGCCGGAGGAGCTCGACGGCGGCGGCGACCATGATGGGTACGAGCAAGAGGGTGAGAATGTGGTTCACAAGGTACTGGTAACCTAGTTTTACGTACTTGAGCTTGACGGAGTTGGAGAACTCCGGCAGAACTTGTGGCATTTTTGAGAGAGAGAGAGAGAGAGAGAGAGGGGGGGAGGAGGAAGGTGATGGTGGTGGTTGTAGCGGTGGCGGAGGGCGGTGGAGATGAGAATAGTACGGTGGTGGAGGGAGGGGAAGGTGGGGGGATTTAAAGGCTAAAGATTGGGGGAAAGGGCAATGAATGGAGGCAGATGGGAGGAATTAATGAAGAAATTAGTATCACGTCATACAACGCTCTCTTAGCTGGACTTTTATGTCCCAACCTGCTAACTCCTCCCAACTCCTCCTTCCCTCCTTTCCAAAATAATTAAATCATCCTATTAATCATTAATCATCCCTTGTATTAAAACCACGTTGTAATAACCAAAAAAGTTAACTTTTAAAAGACTTAGGTTTTATTTAGGTGGTGTTTGGTATTATTAAAATTAATAATTTATAAATTATAATTTATAGTAAAAATTATAAGTATTTATTAAATATTATAATTTATAACTGAAATAAAAAAAAATAACTATAAGTCGTAACAGAATGTTTAAGAAACATAATTTTTAAGATATTTAATATTTTTAAAAAAAATAAAAAAAAAATTATTTGAGATAATTTCTTATAGTAAATTTTTTTATTTTTATTAAAATATCTAATATATCTTTATTTTTTATTTATTAAGTTGTAGTGTTTGGGACATAATTTTTTTTTTGTTAATTTTGTGAGAAGGGTTGACTTTCTTTATCAATGGTATTATAGTAATTTTAATTGAAAAAAAGTGAAGGCATTTGAGATGTGTATATATATATATATATTTTTTAAAAAAATAAAAAAAAACTAATTAAGTTTTTAAAAAAACCAAACAATATAATTTAAAAGATGATTTTTTAACGAAAAAATCAGCATTTAAGTGAAACCAAACATAGGTTTAATTTCTTTTTTTATGAAAGAGGAAAGAAAAAAATGTAAGATTGCTTAGAATAATTGAAGGTGCTTGATTAAGCTATTGAGAGTAGCTTTTGTTTTTTGTTATTAATTTTAATAATAAGTTAAAAATAATTCTAAACACTCATAATTTATGTTATAAGTTATATATTTTTTTCTTTTACAAATAACTAATTTCAGCTACAAGTTAGCGTATTTTTCAAATAGTCAAAACTTTTGTTACAACTTACAAGAAACTAATAGTGTTAGCAATGCCAAATACCACCGATATATTTATGGAGTTTTTTTAATTAAAATATGTAATATTTTTTTAAAATTATAGTATTTAGAATAATGGTAAATTTTTTATTTTTATTTTTGAGAGTGATGTTGACTTTTTAATTGAAGATATTATGAATATTTCATTCTACAACAAGTTATATTTGAGATGTGTAAAACTTTTTTTTTTCTTGAACAAATTAGTGGACTTTTTAGATATGTCAAATATTAGAACTCAAAATGTAATTTTTTTAGTAAAAAAATGGATTTTAGCCAAAAGTCAAAAAAGATAAATTTTAACGGGCAAAATTTATAAACAAAAATTTTAACACGTAAGGTCCAATTGCGTGATTTCTTTAAAAAACTATCCAGTAAACAGATAAATTTATCTATTTGATATTCATCTGTTTAATATGCAAACAAATAAATTTATTCGTTTGCATATTAATACAGATAATGCAAACAGATAAATTTATTTGTATTATTTATATATGCTTTCAATAAAACAGATACATTTATTTATATTTTTTATATATTTTTTGAAAGATATAGATAAATTTATCTTTATACTTTATATGTATACTTACAATATGACAGATAAATTTATCTTTATACGTGTTTACAACAAGACAGATAAATTTATCTGTACAGAGAATATTTTTGTCTTAAAAAATTATACACGAATCAATAAAAAATCTTGCACGTTCAAACTTTTACGAGAATGGATCTTACTTGTTAAGAAATATTATACTTGATGAAAAAAATAAGCACCCTATAAATTAAACGATTCACCAATTTTTTGATAAAAAATTTAGTTTTTTAGAAATACCAAACGTTAACTTTTTGACTTTTTTTTTTTTATAGTTCAAGTATGTTTAGAGTTTGGATAATATAATAGATTCGATTTTATAAGACCTATATGAATTCACATCCACATTGATGTAGAATTCAAGTCTTCGACGACATTAACTCTAATACAGTAAACAAAACATTATCTAATATCAAGTTAAATGTGGTACAAAACATATTACCCACCGTATAAGAATTTAAATTTACTTAAATAACATTGAGGCTGGACAACAAGAAGGATTATTTTAAAAAATTATTATTTTTATTTATTGTTATATTTATTACTTGAAACAGTGAATTAAATTGGATATATAAACTTATTCAATGAATTCACTCTAAACATGAGTTATGATATATTATTTTTTTAATCTTCTCTCTAGATTATATAATTATATCCAATCTAATTATCCTCTTTTAGGAATACCAACCATAACCTAAATTTATGAATTATAAATTTCCTTCAGTTCTTCAAGTAAAGTTTACACAGCTCTTTCGTTTTCATTTGATGTATAACTATTTTCGGCATTTTTGTTAAAATAAAGTATTTCGTGGAAAACATGTTTACGCAATTAGAGAAATCAAAAACCTAATTGACAAATTAAATTGACCAAAGTAGTTTTCTAAATGCTATACTTTAGCTATTTTATAGAAGAATTCCTAAAATAATTTGAATCGCTACAGGTTGCATAAGATATTATGCGGACCACATATCTAGCTTTATACGGTATTTGAAATGTGTTTTTTTTGTTTTTTTTGTCAATATGACTTATATAGTAAATGATGTTGGGTTGATGTGAAATTTAGCTAAGTCAAATTTATAGAAATTTTTTACGAAGTTAAAAGTAGGTTAAGAAAAATTACTCATCGTATAAAACTTCAAATTTACTTAAATATTTCAGAAAAATCAACTAAAAATAAAGGTTATGATTAGAATAGGGATAAAAATTGCTTAAAACACTAACTTTCAATCACGAAAGGCAGATAAATTAGATTTTGGTCATCTTTTTGCACTAGAATCCACAAGTGTTGTGAATTTTAATACAAATAAATGGCAATGATCAGTGGCGGAGTCAAAAATTTAGTTCTGAGGGGCACAAAAACATAAATACTAACTCGAGGCCGTAATCTTGAATTTGTGGGAAGATCTGTTATGTTCATTTTCACCCGATTTTGCTTTAAGAATTGAGAATTGTCATTTTTTTTCAATTTTTTTAACTGTGAATTTCTTTTAAAGTATTTCTCTATAACTATTTAAAAATAATAATAAATAATAAATAAACAAAAGAAATCAGCCTAATTTATAGATCAACACTTAAGAACCAAGAGGGCAATACTAAAAATTCTTGCTAATAAAAAAAATATAAATATAAATATAAAAAAATTTATTAATGAAAGAAGTAGACGAGGTTCCTTACAATAATATTAGATCATAACTGACAAAAATAACTAAGCTAAAATGGTACTTCAGTAGCCAATTAATCATGAAAATAAGGGATTTTCGAGCAATTCTAAAAATTCTTGCAAAATAAAACAAATCTATTGGATATGTATCATCGGTATACAAAATCATTCGAATTCAAGAAGTTAGACGAGATTGGATATGAAAAATAAGTTGAGAAAACAAAGCAAAAAATACTCACAATTTTTCAGATTTATAGAAATTAGAAGAGAGAATAATTGTGAAAGGCAAAGAAAGCTAACTGCCGGCATCGGCAGACTTATCAGTCTCTGTCGGCGTCGACGTCGGGGTTTCCGTCTGTTGGCATCGTTGTCTCACTGTGTTGGTTTCATCACCTTGTCGGCATCGACGCCTCTCAATGTTTTCACAAACTTTCTCACAGTTCTAAGTCTCTCACGCGGCGTGAATTAAGTTAGATTATAATTTTTACTTTTCAATTCCAGAGGGGTCACAAATTTCATTTACAAAATATATAATTTTTTTATTAGTATAATAAAAAAATTTCAAATTCCAGGTGGGGAACATGACCCCTCTGGTCCTACACTGAATCCGCCCTTGGCCATGATTTAATTTATATGGTTGGCCTATTGTTGAATGTCTGTGTACATAGTATTATTCATATGGATAAATTTGAAATTTTTTTTTGCACTATTATATTTGACACTCTAAATGGCTCCCAATGGCTAAACTTGCTTATTTGCTTATAAACAAATTTGACTAAGTTGACTTTTTTATTTTTAGTGAACTTTTCTTATTATTTAGTCAAAATTTTATACTTTCTAGACTTTTTCCATTGAGACGAGACGAAAAAGTAAAAATTTTTGATCAAAATATAAAAAAAGTTCAAAAAAATAAAAATAAGCAAAAAATAAGCAAATAAGCAAATAAACAAGTTTGTAAGTAAAATAAGCAAATAAGTAAGTTCACCAAACGAGGCCAATAGTACATTACAGTAGATAAAGGTGTTAAAAGATGGGTAAATTAATTTAGGGTTTCATTTGGAGAACTTGTTTTCTAATGTCATAACAACTTTTTAAATATTTTATTAGGTCATATTTTTTAAAAATCTATAATTATTTCTAACCAAATTACCCTCACGATTTAGCGAATACATCAACCAGCTTGTTGCCGCGAGGCTCCAATTCGATGTAATGGGTGTCGAGACGATTTTTGCCGCTGTTGGCAATGTTTGCCTGTTCTTCGCTCCATCTCTGTCATACGACCTCAATTTCTCCTAAATCCTCCTCTCGGCCTCCCACTCTCATCTTCATCCTTCGCAATGCTCCCCTCGTCATCCCTCTCTTTTATGATTCTCTCAACCTTAACGAAGCTCCTCTACAACGACACCGACTTGAACGACCGAAAATAGAAGACTGTCCAGTAGTTCGGGTAAAGATTGAGGGCTTGGTAGACGTTGGTCTCGCCGTCGGTGATCGACAATGGCCTGGTGGAGAAGAGGGCGGTCATGAACTTGGAACAACAAGGGCAGTTCAATTCGACGCGGATCTACTCAAAATCATTATAGCTTCTGTTCCATTTTTGCCGCTCCTGAAACCCTAATCCTTGAATTAGTAGCTGGAGGTGACACATTGCGGGGGAATGAGGGAGTAGAGGTTTGAACGGCGAGTGGTATTGAGAGTATGAGGTCGATGATAGGTAAAGAGATGTAATTCTAGCCACTATGATCCCTAGCTTTATTCTCTATTGCAATATTTCCCTTCCGAACTTTCCGGATCGCGACCTTCTTGCTGGCGAATGCGGTAGTAACAACATTCTGGTGGTGGTGATGAGTGGTGGCGGTGGTGGAGGTGTTGGCAACGATGGTGGTTGTGTTGGCAATGGGAAGTGGTGGTGGTAGTGGTGTTAGTGGTGGCTGTGGTGGTGGTAGTGGTGTTAGTGGTGGCTGTGCCGATGGTAGTGGCAGTGGTGGTGGCGAGTGGTGGCAGTGGTGGTGTGGAGTGGTGGTGGCGGCGGAGGTGGTGGTGGTGGTACTGTTAGTGGCGGTGATGGTAGTGGCAGTAGTGGTGGGGAGTGACGGTGGTGGCAATTGTGGCGATGTTAGTGGTGATGGCGGCAGTGGTAGTGGCGGCAGCTGTGGCGATGGGGAGTGGTGGCAGTAGTGGTGGTGGCGCAAGTAGTGGCGGTGGTGGTACTGTTAGTGGCGGTGATGGTAGTGGCAGTAGTGGTGGGGAGTGACGGTGGTGGCAATTGTGGCGATGTTAGTGGTGATGGCGGCAGTGGTAGTGGCGGCAGCTGTGGCGATGGGGAGTGGTGGCAGTAGTGGTGGTGGCGCAAGTAGTGGCGGTGGTGGTACTGTTAGTGGCGGTGATGGTAGTGGCAGTAGTGGTGGGGAGTGACGGTGGTGGCAATTGTGGCGATG
>JAOTRH010000018.1:2737003-2750830 GCA_034768845.1 Heliamphora exappendiculata | reverse complement strand
ACCAGAGAGTTAGTTGAAAGAGCATCGATGGGAATGGGATTAAAGCATGTGACATAAAAAGGTATCGTGAAGGAAAACCCAACCTAACTAACTGGAGATCCCAAGATCTAGGTTCAATGAGACAACCTAATTGCGTATACCTCGGATAATCACCGTGGAATTTTAGAACTCTTACCTATTCCTATGATACAGCGGTGATTTAAGGTTAAGCATTTGCTTTTAATGACTTTTACTGGTGAACCAAACTGGTATAAAGAAATACCATTGAATAAAAGTCACATATGTGAGTATAAAGTGGGGCCACTTCTTTGAGAATTTGACAAGGCAAAATTCTCGATAAAATACTTGCAGAACCAAGAAGTGTGTTTCATGACCAAAACGAATACAACCGTGAGAACGAAAACTTCGTTGTGTGAAGCCTATTATCTCAGTTTACTGCTAAGGCGACACAGTTCAAGACGGTACCGCCCACTTGTTTGTCGGTAAATTCGATAGGTTTTCACACGGGAATGTTCAAAACTAACCGCTACCTATCCTATACAGGAACTTTCAGTTGTCTATCTCTCTTGCAGTCAGTTTTGTAATCTGGGTTTGTATTCCCGTCAATTTCATTCATGTGAGGGATTGTTGGAATTTTGTGAATCCAATTGGCCATTGAATTACAGAATTCAATAGCAGAATTCAATTGCAATTGATTTGGCCATTTAATTGGCAGTTGAATCCTGAAAATCAATACTATTCATTAGCTATTGATTCTTCTGTAACTCCCATGATAGAAATTTTATATAAAGTCATCTTTTTCTGATTTTCTAGGTATATAACAACAACATGATAAAGAGGTGAGATAGGAGAGAAACAATTCTAATATTACAGTTACAAGTTGTGAGAGAGAGAAAGACAGACGAGGTACGTTCGTAGTTGATCCTTGGTGGTGTTTCAACGATCGTGTCAGCCGTTTTATCCTGAAAGAGTGACGCCAGTAGAAAACCTACAACACCATCGGTAGGCGGTGAATTATTCTTAAGGAAACTGCGTTTACAAGAGTCGATTTGCACATTCTGTTCATATTAATTTTTGTATTTCGTTTCCTGTAATTTCAGTTTATTGTAATCGTTGTTTATTAATAAAAATATATTTTCTGGATCACCGAGCATATTTCTTATGGCGTGATATTCCTCCCAACACTTTCCATTTATTTGATTTGTGAAAACAAATGTGACCTGCAATAGAAAAAATAAAAGTGTATATATATATATATATATATATATATATATATATATATATATATGCATGCTTGGAGGTAGAGGAGAGAAAAATTATAAAGAGAGAAATGGTTAAATTATTGGAGCTTCAAATCTTCACCTCCCATTCCAAGCTTCGTCTCTCTGATCACTCTGTCTAAAGATGATATCTCTTAATCCTCCAAGCAATGCCCTATCACTCTGTTTGTACTTCATCGTGATTTCCCTTTTTTTCTCTAAATCATTCATCAACAGCTTCTTCTTCTTCTTCTGGACTCCTCTATAGAGATTCACAGCAACTCTTGAGCTTCAAATCTTTACCTCCCAATCCAAACCCACTCCTGGACTTTCAAACCTTCACCTTCCAATCCCAACCCACTCCTGGACTGGCTCATCAATGGCTACCCTAAAACTTCATTGATGGTGAAGATGAAATGGGTTTCTCCTTGGATATTATTCATTCCCCAATTCTTCATCCAAAACCTACTAATCGTTTGGTTATTAGGATCAAAATGAGTAAACTGTAATTTGATGGATGTTAAAAGAGAAGAGAGAGAGAGAGAGAGAGAGAGAGAGAGAGATTATAAAGAGAGAAAGTGTGGCAGAGAAAAGGGCTTTGAAGTTGTGGCGAATGGGGTAGATGTAGATTCGGTGGAGGTAGTGCAGGAGAAAGAGGGAGAGAAGGATTTGAAGAGAGAGAGAGAGACTAATGTTCATAGCATTGATATTGTTAAGCATGGTTTGCAAGTCATGAATCTAGTTTAAAATAGGTTTGCCATCAATTATACAAAAATCAAACTATTCTGCAATCAGAAACTTATTTGTACCTTTCTCTTGAACTTTATATTTGACTTTCAGTGTGTTCTAGATTTATATAGCAGACTTCGATTTTTTGTAAAAATCATATAGAGGATCTGACAGAGCATTCAGTATGTGGCCACTGCAAAGCAATGTATCTTTAGCATGTTTAAGTCTTACTTATTTGAATTTGTCAATTCTAGATTCAAGAGGTTCTAAAATAGCCTTACTGTTCGGATCCAGTTTATACTATAACATTAATGTTGTTAGAAGGAGTACCATTTTGTCCTTCCAATTGATGAAATTGTCTCCATCAAATTGATCAAGTTTGTCAAATTGATCAAGTTTGACGAGATCTTGGTTCATCATCTTAATTGTTGTCATGTTCTTGTTGCCTTCATTCTTCAAATTATGTTCTAAAGTTGTTGGAATATTATAAATGTATACTTTGGAGCATATTTAAAATCACTTTCTTTATAACGTAATTTGATGTCCACTTCTTAGAGTTTATTGATAAGTTTTGATAAAATCGTTCTCAGAATACAATAAAATCTTTTAAACAAAGAATTGCAATTAGTAAAATTGAAAAATTTTCATAAAATTTTTCTTAAAACATAAGTAAAATTTCTAATCGAGATAGATAAGTTTTTTTTATGATATTAAAATTTAAAACTGGTTTTAATTTTATAGATACAAAAGTATATTTTCAAAACAATACAAACCGTTTTGGAAAAACTTTTCAAAAAACAGTAATGAGAATTTAACATATTTTGGTGATTTGCATTTTTTGGATTTTAAACATAAGCATGTTCATTTATCAAAAAAAAGTTCATTTAATTATTTTAAATTAAATCACTAATCAGACAATTCAAAATAAAAATATCAACCGATCTTTGATAAAGGCGTGTAAAGACGTGCACGAATAGCTGCGCGAGATAGCGAGATAGTTGTGTGGTGCGATATTATAAGCTATCCCACACCATGAACTTATATCATACCATGAGCTCACATTATGTATTTAATCAAATTAAATTAAGTTCAAATATTTTTATACATAAACCCATAAAAGAAGTCACGTCACGTTACAATTTTATACAATCAAACTAGAGTTTGGCTCAATACTATATCAGGTGATACTCTGAAAATATTTAATAATTTTTTATTTCCTAACGTTATGTATGGTTGAAGGGTTTTAAGCCAATTTTTATTAGTATTTTTGTAGTCAACTTTTTTAAAGCTTTTATTGTATGCTTTTACTTTCATTCCTATCATTCAGAGTCATTACAAAAATAAAAATGAAAAATTAGTGTATTTGTTTTGTCTGAAAAGAAAAAGAATGCCTTCCTATGCTTCTTAAAAATTTAAGATTATTTGGTCATGACCCAGAAAAAAAAAATTATAAGAATTCTTTAAAAACAAATACAGATAAAAAAACGAACAATAGCGTTTGCCAGTGTATGATAAACAAATTGTGTGTTGATTTGTTTTGCCTAGTCTTTCCAGTTGTAAGATAGTTTTTTAACTTAATTAAATATATATTTTTTAACTTTTTTTTATGATCTATTCAACTATCACCTTGTTTACCTCTTTAAACTTAGGGTTTATTTTGGATGTTAAAAAACTTTACTTTTAAGATGTTTAATTTTCTTAAAAAAAAGAAAAATTAAAAAAGTTGAAGTGTTTAGAATAATTTTTTATAGTAGCTTTTAAACATTTCTATTTTTATGAAAAATATTAACTTTTTTAATTAAACGTATCATAGTAATTTTAGTTCAAAAAAAATTAAAATGTTTAAAATGTGTATACGCTTTTTTATAGGCTTAAGAGATGAAAAAAAGTTATGTTGACTTTTTTAAAAAATCAAATAGTATGGTTTAAAAGCTTCTTTTTTTTGGCAAAAAAAATTAACTTTTTTGAAAAACCGAACAGGGGCTTATTTGAGTCTCATTGTATATTTTTATTTTTTGGAAAACCCAAATAAAAACGAGGGATCAAGTAGGATAGAGAAGAGCAGAAAAAAAAAAAAAAAAAACCTTTTTCAAATCCATTTTTTTCCTTTACTTGTTTGGCTTGGGAGAAAAGGCAAGAAACAGAAGAAACAAGTGCTTAACTTGTGAGAAACTGCACCACACAAAATAAAAAATTAAAAAATAATTATAAAAAAAAACTAGGAGTGAAGTTCGTATAAATCGACAATACAAATGTTTTATTGAATCTCAAATAACTAAAAACCATTCGCTTCACAGAAAAAAATTGTTGTGTGCTCTGCTTCCACATCTCTGTCTCATCTCAGGATAAAAGATAAAAATAAAATGTCTCATCCTAGAAACAACTCATCAAAGGTACTTCTTTTCTTTTTTTGGAAGGGTAGAGTCCTCCAACAACCTCCATTGCTTCATGTTGGTGTACCCGGCCAGCAACGCGAACTGAGAGAAGCAGAGAAGCATAATCATGGCTTCGAAAAGAAAAGGGTACTTCTCGGGAGGGCGTACGAGCAAGTACACGACATGAAGAATAAGCGAGCACGAAACAAGAAACCCGATCACAAACAACTTTAAGTTGGCAGGAGAGAGTGTGCCTTCTCTTGTACAATGCCTTCCACCTGGTGCACGGTAAAGAAGGATGAAGAGAGCATGAAGAGAAATGTATGGCAAAACCAATTCGTCTCGACACAGCAGCGGGAACATAGAGAGTAAGGCATAATGCATCATCCACTCAAAAAGAAAGGGCTCGTCCACGGCCAAAAAGCTTGCTGGAAGAAGTGGCAGCAGAATCGACTTCTCGTGTACTGTGTTTCCCCGAAGCAATGTTGCAAACAATTATTGTATGACATTGAGATAAAGTTTTTCAAGTAAAAATAAAGAGCTGAAGGGAAGAAATTGAAACTTCTACAAACCTTGGAATGAGAATAGATAGAATGAGAGAGAAGTATTGAGCAGTCCATACAGGAAACCTTGTTTGCTTGGTGCCAATATTTGTTGAACCATGGATGGCAGAGAGGCAGAAACAGTAGCACCAAAACATAAAAGCTTTAGAGATGGAATTGTGAACAGTCTTTTCCACTTGATAAGTACAGAAGACGTGCACCAAAAATTGGCCACATAGTCCTCATATAACCCCCTTTCAAATGGAGCCAGACGGGAGAGAACCTGCACCGAGCACCAAGTTTAACAACTAAACACAATCGATTAGCTTATCCAAACAAATAAAACAAAAAAAGGAAAACATGTGAATTATGTCGCATGGAAAATCGACTTCAGAAAATAAAGGCTCTTGTATCAATTCCATGTTATCCTCGGAAATATAACTAATGTTAAAATATCACTTCCGAATGAATAGTTCATCAGTGAAAATAGGTTTTTTAGGGTCCTTTCAAGAAGCTAAACTATCCTCTCAACGACTAACCTATGCAACAAGGAAACTGACCATGATGTATTACTGAAGTTGACGAAAAAGCAGGGGAATTCATTCAAAACTCTGGAATAGTTCCAGAATCGTTCCACAATCTGTTGGAAAAAAATATTCCTGTCAAGGATTAACCTATTGCCACGGGGTGATTCTTTATGGTTCAGCAGAATTTGTTCCCGTGAGGCATTCGAACTTCACTAAGCCCAAGTCGCCCCGTGACATCTATGTACGCGAAGGGAACTACACCAACCAAAATGAACCCTGACAGGCAAAATCAGCACCTGAAATTTTTCAAAACACAGGATGGGGAATATATGCTAAACACACCCAAAATGCTGCATGGAATATCATTGATAAACAAATAAATTTAAGTTTTGACTTCCTAAGGTGTGAAACTTGAGATATTTGCTGCTTCTTTTAATCCTGGACGGTCCAGACAATAAAATTTGTTGAACAGCGGGGGTTGCCATATTTCAGACCACCATGAAGGAGCGTGAAAAGAAGCATCAACAAAAACTTGAATAAAATCAAATCCAAAGAAAATGAATGCCAATGAAAATATCAAAATTGTATACGACTATACTGATGTTCACCTCCAAAAATGTATCCACAGACTGCAGATATGGCCACCAAACAAGGGAAAATGTTCCTAGGACCAAAAGGCCCAGTTTTGACACCTCAAGAAGTGGATTCTGACGCCTTAGGCATTTACCCAAAAGATGGCTGAAAAATGCAGGCGCAAAATAGGCACTCATCTACACAGAAACAAAAAAACTCTATCAAGTCAGTTAGGTTAGATATGCCAATGTCTCTGTGTTAGTGTTTTGGGTAACTTCAAAACATGCTGCTCAGAAATTAATTGTGAAGAAGATATAAACTGATTGACTAGAATAATTTTTTTTTTCTTGTCCAAACCGGGAAGAATATCAAAACCTTTTTACTCAAACAAGTTGCTTAGGAATACAAAAACATAAACATAACATTAGTACTTGATAGTAGTCATGGAGATAATTAGGAACGACAAAATAATTAAAAAAATGTAAGCATCTGCTGTGCAATTTATCCAAGTAAGAGGCCACCTGTTTGTGATTGAGAGCGAGACTGAACAGGAAACAAGCCAAAAGGTCTTTGTCTGAGAGGATGGCCGCAGCAGCTCCAACAGTAAGGCCTAAGCTAATACAATTGTACTGAAAAGAAATAGTATAAGAACGAGAACTGGCAGACTTTTGCAATTCATAAGATACATATAGAATATTTAGGTAGAGAAAGGTTCAAAGAGAAGAGTTGGATCCAACACCTGAAAATGACCATGGTCAATCAGTATCAGACCTGGGTTAATCAAAATCATTGCCATGTGCCATGCCACATCACTTTTACGTCCACTTTGATGACCAGAATAGTGCATAATGACAAAATAGAAAACTGCAGGAAAGAACGTCAGTACATCAGAGGATAAAACTGTCCACCTCATGAGCAGCTTTCTGCAGGGGAAAATATTGAAGCAGCTCAATCACTAGATGGAATAATTCAATACTCAAAAGAATTGACAGTAATAAAGATCTCAGTATAATATGAGAAGAAATATTGTTCTGGTACACACCCAAGATAGGACTCGTGACCACGAGAAGTGTAAAGCGAGACAGAAGCCGGCTGGAAGTTTCTAAGGATAAGACCATGAACATAACTCTGGTAGGCAGTAAGAGGAGGGTAGTCAAGTCCCCAGTAGCTCAAATCATTGGTGGTACTATTTCGGTACCATTCACTAGCTGGAAGATTGAGGGTGATCTCCATCCAATGCCTTTGTGCTTCAAAGTCCCCATATTTGGGTGGCTTACCAACACCAGAGTAAGGATGGATTGATACAGCGACTCTCACCAAAAGTGCAAACACACTGATAGAAAGAAAGGAGGCTGCAATACCCCTGTGAACCAACCACCACCAAATGTTGTTCTCTTCATCGTTTTCATCTTTCAATGCCTTTATTCCCATCCTCTTCTCCGTTCTGTTTCTGTCTTGAACTTCACTTAATCAAAAGTTAGTAAAATTTCCATCTTCTGACAAGAGTTTGTTCCAACACCGCCAAAATGAAAGCCATCTCAAACTCTGGGAAACTGCTGCATATCCACAATTGAGAAAAAAAAATTAATATTAGATATGCACTCCGAAGGTAATTAATCAAAAGAAATCAAAAGTTGAATCATCAGTATTTCCTGGCATAGGTACATATTCCACAGTCATTAGGCGTCGCCATGTCTTCTGCTATTTATGTTCTTCCTGTATCTGATATTAGGTTGAACTCAAAATCTAATAGATCTTCAATAAATAAAGATCTGTATGTCACTGTATCTTCTCTTAAGTTGAACACAAAATCTAATAGACCTTCCATAAATAAAGATCTGTATGTCAAGTGTAAAAGAGAAATAAATTACATAAATCAGTGGATGAGAACCACCCCAAAATAATAGATATATCGAAAGACACAAATAGATTTATTGATTGGAACTTACATACTCTAAATTTATCATAAAAATGAGCTTTTGAGCAAAAGCACCTTGAATTGCATATTAATAATTAAGAGATCAAGCGAAAATGAGCAAACCCACATTGACAGTTTACAAATGGAACAAATGAGCCACAAAACAAATATACTTTTCGTATTTCGAATTGTTTAGCTGCTACTTGGAAAAAAAATCAGAAAAAGATTTCTATAACGGTGACCCAGCTGACCGACATGATAGTGAATTCGTCACTTACTAAAAGCCCAATTGTCAACTTCTGACACACACATCTCAAATAGGCATTTTATCAGACTTTTATAAGCACATCGTACCAGAATCAAGAATCAACAATCCCAGATTTTTAGGTCCACTTTTGTCAAATTAGCCATCTCAAACTTCCGGAATACAACAAGAACTGAATACTGGTAGTTCGCACACTTGTCAAACAATTGATGGATGACATTTCAGTCACAACCAAAAAAATTAGAATAGCAATGGAGATTAAAACCAGCATTAGTGTGGAAGACAGGGAACATCAATTTGAATGGAACCCATCATTCAAAAATATCTATTGAAACTGAGGCAAGTTTGTTTCATTAGAAAACACCAAGAAATTTGACAAAACAAGGACTAAAACCATCCCATCTAACAGCTTTGATTTGTTAAGGATTGCCGCCATCGGAAAGCAGTAACTGGCATCCAAGAATGATCTCCAACAATGAAGCAGCTTTCAGATTAACCATAATTCTCTCTGTCCCTTTCCAGATAACATCAAAGCAATAGTGCCCAAGACACAATCAGATTCAAAAAATGGTCTACTGAACTTGAATCCGATGGTCATTTCCGATACCTAAGGCATAAAATGTTTTACACGCAAAATATTTTACCTCATCTATGCACAAACAGACAGAGGAAAGTAGGAAAATCAACAAAACAAACAGAGGCAAATATACTTTCAAAGCAACAAAGTCAGCCAGATTTTTTGTCAAACTTCAGGCATGGAGCTAAGATCAGCACAAAACATCAAACCCTACTCAACTACAGTTGCTTGCACCGCCGGGCATAGACCAAAACATCATTTTTACATCTGGGTATAGCCATGGCCTCCAGGAATCTCGATTTGAAGCAAGATCAATGGTATATATATAAAAATGAATGTAATAGTGGTGATGATAATATAGATGAACTTACATTTTGTCCAGAATTTACTGGGTATAAGCTGCTGAAGCCATTGTCCAAATTACCACATGAAAGTTACGATCTCTCACCAGTGACTAGGCCAAGGAATGCAGGCCGCAGAGGAAGACAAAGTGAAAAGAACGGGAATCTTTAATGGGTTTCTCTATGAGCATCCAATTACCCGAGTCACCTGCTCAAAGCCCGTTGATTTGGATCCAACAACCGAGTTGGTTGTTAGATCGTACTCAAAATTGAGAACTACACTTATAGGGTGCAACAATCTTCCATTTCAATGCACTCTCAGCCACTGGATCATGTGTCGAGATTCTCGTGTTTTGAGAACCTCGTGTTAGAGTAACGAATATTGAAATGGAGTGATAAAGGATGATCTCATACCAATTAAAAGAAACATATTTGTGTTGCGCCGCACTCAAGGATCAAAATTTCATTTCGGTGTGTTGTTTCGATTAGTATGGAAACAGAAACATTTCGAAATGTTTCAAAAATATTTCGGTAACTTTTCAAACGTGAAACAATTAAAAACGTTTAGAAATGTAAGTTGAATTCTGTGTATTAATGACTAAGAATTGATCGGTTAAACATATAGAAATTTATGTAGTAATTCACATAAAAGAATAAGTCTAAAAGCATAAGAATCAATGTTTAATGAATTAATATTTTTATGTATAATCAAATACTTTATTCTATTAAATGCAAGAGTAAATGATTCTAAAAAAGTGTAAGATCCAAATAAAATATGGTGTAGAATTTTACTTGGATAGTAGTAATATTAATAATATATTAATATTATTTTTAATAAACTAAAAAACAACCATCTATAATTTTCTAAATGAAACATAAAAATATTTATAAAGAATTTGAACTCCTTTCAATAAAACTTATTTAGATATAGTGCACAATGTTTTGGCGTGTTTCGGATGAAACACCAAATTTTCTACTAATATTTTGTTTCGGTTGTTTAGGAAACGGAAACATTTCGGCCTTTCGATAGAAACAAATGAAAGCTCACGCTAATTATTTCTTTGTTTGAATTGTCACATCCAAAAGGTTATAGACTGTCATACAGTGTATGAATTTAAACTCCTTCCTCTTTTGAAATGAAGTGTGCATACGTTAATTGGGGGAAGGCATATTGATTCTCACATCAACAATGTACTTAGAAGTTTTTTTTTTAATTTTTATGTTTGTGCGAGTTAAATATATTGTTAGCCCACAAATATGTACCTAGTGGGATTTTGGTCCCAAACATAGCAATTGCATCAAAATAATCCTCAATATATGTGATTGGTGATTAAATGGTTACTCTGACCATTTCCATCCATATTTGCTACCTTGAGGAGAGGCATTTTTGGCAAAATATATTAAACTAATAGCAGGGTTGCTCCAACTGGAGAGAAAAATTCTTGCCCATTTCTACGTGCTCTTTATCATTACATACACAACCTCTAAGCACATAAAACAGGGATGGCATGGTGAAAGCTCTCAAAAAAAAAAATCCTAAAGGCCGAAAAGGATGGAAGATAACAAATGGGAAGAGATGAGAGAACTAGCAAGCAACAAGATCCAGCTATATATTGAGAATAGTACTCTACGAGAAATTATCAACTAAACCGACCCAGTAGAACTTTGGCCAAGATTGGAAAATAGGTTTAAGTCCAAATCATTAACAAATCGGTTCTATTTGAAAAGACAGTTGTACACACTTCAAGTGGCGCAGGAAGCGAACATCGTGAACCATCTTGACGAATTTAAATGGTTATTATCGGAGTTTGATGTTATTGATGTGAAGATCGAGAGGAAGATAGAGCAATTCTATTGTAGGTTGAATTTGATTCCATTCTTTCCAACCATTGCCTTAAAACTTTTGCAATCACTCCCAGTTAAACGTTTGAATTTCTTGCACCTAAGATCATAAATGCAACAGCACATCTTTGTTGACTTTTTTCCCATCTTCCTTCTAATGCTCCACATGGGATAAACCAACAAATCACCCCTATACCTATGTGCACCAAGTCCCTCGCACCGTTGGCGTGGGGGAACATGCACCCCATCATTAGAGTTCTCCACAAAGCTCACTTAGCCAAATTGATGTGGCTTCTCCTCTCCCCACTTCTGTGCACAATCAGAGAGGTTGCTACCACTAACCAAATTTGGAGCAAAAGAAACTATTTTCTTCCCAAGCCCCCTGTTAGCCTTGTTAGTCATCTCAAGCTTTGTTTGATGCTCATTATACAACTTCGGATTGGACTGTAAATCCCATATACCCTTTAATATTATGTTTGTTTGCAATATTCTAAGTTGGACTAATAGTCCAGATGGAATACTAATCCCACCAATGCGATGGACTAACAATACCTAGCTGACCCTGTTATTACAATCTAATCCGATCGGATTCGGAGTGAAATGACAATCTTAGCATTGCTTTCTCAACTACGAAACTGCCAAAAGATTTCTCTTAAACAGAGGCTACCATTAGCTAGTTTTAGAAAAAAATGAATTTTTTATTTTTTTGTTTATTTTTTATATTTTAATTTTAATTTTAATTTTAAAAACATTCCAATTAGTGAAAAGATTATTTTATTATTTATTTAATACAAGGGTAAAATTAGAAAGTAATAAATTATTAATTTTAATTTATTAGTTCTAATTTACTTATTAGTTTTTTAGTACAAGGATAATCTATAAAATATTTATTCATAGTCCATCACTTAATCATACCCAAACCAAACCCAGAAAAATTAATCCCACCTCATTCATAATCCCACCACACTATTAATCTCACTCAATCTATAACGGTTATCAAACGAGGCCTCAGTCTCCTCGTGAACAATCAGATGTTGCACCTATGCCTGGCAAGATCCTGGCACACTTTTCTAGCTGCTTGTTCGGGCTTATGCACGACTTTTCTGTACTCCTACGCTTACAGCATGTGCCATTTTATAACTCCTGATAACCTTGCTCACCCATATACTTTAACTGCATATACCAACAACCCACATTATTTGACTGATATTTAATAGCAGTTTTTCCTGTCACAACACTCCCTACAAGTTTGTACCAACCGTATGTCCTTGCAGCATAATTTTATCCCCCACAAATATCTCAAGGAATCAATTGTTATTAAACTGGGAATAATGAAAAGTCGTACCATAAAGGATAGGCGAGATTCTTTATTTATAATAAAGCTAGGCAACATCATTACACCCATACACCCACACACACTTAATAATAAATATATAGTAATAATCATAATAAAGCTAACACCCCCTCAAGCTAGAGCATATATATCTAGCATGTCCAACTTGTCACATATGTATCGAATTCGAAGACCCAGAACGGATTTAGTTAAAATATTCGCCAATTGCTTTCCGGTACGAACGGAGCCAAACACGATCACACCATTCTGATACTCGTGCCGAAGGAAATGACAGTCTACCTCGATATGTTTCGTGCGCTCATAAAATACTGAATTTGTAGCAATATACACTGCAGATTTATTATCACACCAAAGTTTTGTTAGGCCAGGACAAGGATCACCCAACTTACTAAGCAGCTGACGGAGCCATGAAATCTCAGATGTCGCCAGAGCCATGGCCCGATATTCGGCTTTGGCACTCAACCGAGAAACCACGTTCTGCTTCTTACTCTTCCAAAAGACAAGATTGTCACCAATAAATATAGAGAATCCAGAAGTGGACCTCCGATCAATTGGACATCCGGCCCAGTCTGCATCAGAATACCCTTCCATCATAGAGTGGCCATGATCATTGAAATGTAACCCCTTACCAGGGTTACTGTGGAGATATCGTAAAATTCGAACCACGGCATTCCAATGTGAGACTCAAGGCGCAGCCATGAACTGGCTCACCACACTCACAGGAAATGCAATGTCTGGTCTTGTCATTGTTGTCAGATAGTTCAATTTTTCAACCATTCTTCTATATCGGTCAGGATGAGAAAAAACATCACCCTCGTCAGGGAGGAGTTTGACACTTGGGTCCATAGGTGACTCGACCCCCTTTGCTCGCAGAAGCCCCACATCAAATAAAATATCCAACACGTACTTCCGCTGAGAAATAAAGATACCCTTCTTACCGCGTGCTACCTCAACGCCGAGAAAGTATTTCAATTCTCCCAAATCTTTAGTTTGAAACTGGGATTTCAAAAATAAATTCAACTCAGAAATGCCGACCGTATCATCCCCTGTGATAACAATATCATCAATATAGACGATTAATAGAATACATCCAGCAGAGGAACGCCGATAGAACACAGTGTAGTCTTTTTCGGACAGTAGAATACCAAATTGGCGCATAACCATGCTAAAGCGACCAAACCATGCATGTGGAGACTGCTTCAATCCATAAAGAGAGCGATGGAGACGGCATACCAGCTGAGACCCCCCCCTGAGCAACAAAATCGGAAAGTTGCTCCATATAGACTTCCTCTTGCAAATCGCCGTGAAGAAAAGCATTCTTTACATCAAGCTGATACAAAGGCCAATGGCGAGCGGCAGCAAGAGACATAAATAGCCGAACAGAGGCCAACTTGGCAATGGGAGAGAAGGTCTCAAAATAATCAATTCCATACGTCTGAGCATACCCATTGGCAACAAGACAGGCCTTCAAGCGGGCAAGAGAACCATCAGGATTAAGCTTGACTGTGAAGACCCATTTGCAGCC